>CAAE01014610.1:116479-126661 GCA_000180735.1 Tetraodon nigroviridis
GACAAGTGAAATGACAACACTGTAGCGGGCAAAGAGGTGAACTGAAAGATTTAGCAGTTGAATGGTTATTTCTGGGCCTTTCTAAATGCATTTAGGTGCTTTCACCACCTCTCAATGGGTCCTTCAGTACTTGTGACCTCTCACAAATTAAAGAAATATAGGTTATCTTATGTATACGATTTTAAAGTAGGTTTACCTATCTAAATGTTGCTTTTCTACCGCTGCGTAACATTAGAGTGACAGATTGTGAAGGTAAATGACATCGACACACCTCATACACAGCTAGGTCAATGCCAGCATAGGGAATGATTCCCAGGGTGTTGGGGAGGTAGCCCCTGTAGAAAGCTCGAACTCCTTCCATCTTCAGGATCTGTTTGGCACAATCTGCCATTCCTGAGTACTGTCCAGTCTTCCTTAACGTCAACCTGGTCTTTAGCACCTGTACACAGCAGAGCAAAGAAGAAAGTGGAATAAAACGCTCAAAATGAAAGGAACAGAGGGTCTCTAAGCTACTTTGTATCATACTACCACGACTGATTGCACAGTATACGTGCCGTTCTTCAGCACTGGCCCCAACAAAACACCACACACACTTTTGGCAAGACGTTGTGCTTTTTGTACATTTTGTGTCTTCTAGGTAAACTTTCCATGACAAGATATTTGTGATGGTGCTTGCACAACTAACTGTCTTTTCACATATGTTGTACATTAAGGCAAAAAAAAAAAAAAGTACATCTATGTGATAAGAGAACGAGTCCACTCTATTTTTAAAATACTGTGTTTATTGTGTGCCCCGGTTGTAGATTATAAACTATAAAGTGAAAATAATTTATATTAGAAACAGCATAGTTTAACCTAACCCAGAAATAGATTTATTTAACTCAAAGATTTTGTATCTTGACATTTTTAATAAGAAAAACTGTAGCAGTCATTTATAGACCAAAAGTCAAAACCGATTTCGTGTTTTAGAAAAATAAACAACCTTGATGAAGTGCTACTATATTCCTAGAGACGATTGTTGCATTCTGTACAGTTCGGCCTTCTCATCTGGCTGCACCAAGTGACTGCTGATGGCAGGTGGCCAGCTTTCACCAGAACAACACAACCCTACATGGACGATGAGCTGGGATGTTTCTACTGAGGGGGTATTTTGTGTAGTCATAGAAACTGATGTTTGATTTTGTTAAGCCTTTTTCAATCGGACTAAAGGGAAATAATTACTAGTGGCTGTGGGCGTTAACTCACTGACAAGAGTCTAAATCAAGTCAATATGTCTTATGACTGAAAAAAAAAAAGATATTTTGCATTACTTGTTTTTAAAAAAGCATCTAACTTCTCAACAAGATATTTTGTTGTATAAACTCATTTTTAAAATGTGATGCTTGTTAAATCTAAGGCCAGAAAATGAAATGTACACTGCAAAGTGCATTGAAAGAAAGAAGAAAAAAAAACCCACCATCAGTTTATATCTGTTCAAGGTTAGGCTCACTCCCACAGGCTGACTCACACTCCCCTGAATTATTTACCAGTGTGCGTTTAATTTATGACCTCGAGCAAGCACTTTGGTAATTGTGAAAACCAAGTAAAGCCGATGGACATTATGTCAAAATGCAAACGATAAGTAACAGAAATTTGGAAAATGGCAGCAATTGACATTACTGCCCATAAATGTAGTTCTTTACTAAGGCGTTTCGTGTCAGTAAGTTCAAATCGAGCTTTACAACCCGTATGGTTCTATTGTAAAGATGCAATTACTGACCTATATTAAAATTGACGCTCCATTATAACTGCAAACACAAACATTGTTGAATGAATCCAATGTTTGGACCAGTGTACCTTTTAAAAATCATTTGCATTGTCCTTAAGCATTCTTAAAGCACATATCTAACAATGCCGAGTGTTTGTGGGAGCAGAGACTGACCTCCATGGGGTAGATAATGGTCTGGGCAGTAGCTCCAGCCAGAGAGCCAGCGATGAACCTCTCCTGTACTCGTAATGAGCCCCCTTCTCTGCTACCTCGAATCAGCCACTTGATCTAGGGTTACAAAATAAAAATAAAATATTACCGAATGTTAAAAATCAACACAATATTAATGATTAAAGTGTACTGACCTGCTCATAGGCCATAAATTTAATGGCAGATTCAGGGGCAATTTTAAGCACGTTGATAGCATTTCCCCTCCAAAGTGAGGAGAGTCCTCCCTCTTGGACCATTCCCCTCAGTCCAGACCACAGATTAACTCCACGAGATCTAGAACCATGTACCTGCAAACACAACCACTACTACATCTCCATACAGTCTGCAATATTTCTGAAATTTTGCCAAAATACCAGCGCACATAACCGACTATTACTCCATGTGTTACTATGTCAAATTTCATTACTGGTAACTAAACTCTGGATTCTTGTTGCCAATATTCACACTGCACTATTGTCAGAAAGCTTCTGACACAGCCAAACCTAAACTCTGCATTTTGACCGGGATTGCTCCAACCACCCACCTGAAACTACCCACCATGTGCTTATTTCAGTGTGTGAGGAGATATCGGTGTGGTCTCTGCACAGCTTGATATGCAGAAAATTCAGAAAATTGTATGACTATACTAATACTTAGGTTACTTTTAAAAAAATTTTCTGATACAGACATCTTTCTGAAGGATATCAGGTGATAGTTATTAACTCAATTATACAGAAACACTTTTTAAATTACACTACATATTATAATATCTAGTTTACAATCTATTTCTTTCTTAGGGGTAATTCTCCTACTGTATCAGTAATCTGACCCACTTGCAGAAAAACCTTTAATCGGTCCAGAGGAGCAGTTCCTGTCCGGGATACAGCTCCAGCCATCGCACCAGCGACCAGTTGCCTCCACATCAGACCGGACCGCCGCTCCTGCTCCGAGAACTCATCTGGTACTGTCAGATGTTCCCCGATATCAAACATCTGTATCAAAACGGCACGTAAGACCCATCACCAATTTCACAACTGATTGAACTAAAAGCTACCGACTCACATGAGAGTGTTTCCAGTAGTGAACAATCTCCTCCATGTTGTGAAATGTGTTAAACAGGAAATGATCGCGCCATTCAGTCCAGCTGATAGTCATGGTGCCATCTCTGTCCATACTGGAAATGTTAAGTATAGTACGACAAAACAGCATTGGCATTTTTCCAACAAATAGTTTTAGGAATGTAGTAAGTAGCCATCTTGCTCATTTAACACACCTACAGTGTTCACTAAACAAATGAGTGTGCTATCAAGCAAACCCTAAAGTTCTGGTTTCTGGTTTCTGTCCAGTACCACGAGTCCTGCCAAGGAAATGTCCATAGCCTGGTGCAGTTCTTGCACGCAAATACATTTATACAGTATTTGTCTACGCTCTATGTATTCCTATACAGTCTGGATAAAAAGAACATTTAGAGTTTTTAAAAATGGCACAATAGTGATAGTCTTTTAGTAAGGCATGGCTTTGACCAACAAATTATTATTTATTTATTTTTTTTGCAAAAGTGTGCCCAGACAAATATCTAGACAACCACACACACACAGATATTTGCACCCATGCAAAAGTCTATTTAAAGACAACATTTCACCTATCCCCCAAACACATGTCTTTAGACCGTACATACAGACTCCCCAGTCAGAGTCTAAAAAGCAGAGGGCTCTGCTTTGGCCCACATCGTACCTTTTCAGGATTCGGGAGGCCTGTTCCAGGGTGACTGCCACTCCGAGTTTTTGAAATAAGTGCTGGATTTCTCCAACATCAATTCGGCCTACAAAACAGAGTTTGCGTCAAGATCAGTAACAGAAGGTAGCATTCATCTACTGGATGTTTCAACGTTGGTGCCTTGCGTGCCCGCACCATCTTTGTTGCGGTCCACACTGTGGAACATGAGCCACAGCCTCTTCTCGTGTGCCTGAAGGTACTGGGAGAACTCCTGGAAGTCCAGCAACCCATCGTGATTGATGTCACTCTTCAAGACTATCTATGGGGGCAGAGGAAGGAGCGTCAGTTCCACAGAGAGTGCGACAGTGCGGACAGTGGCAATGGGTGGATTAGAGATGGACATGGAGCTACAGATGATGGTGTGTTTTTTATAAAGGAGGCAGTGCATGGGTGCGCTGATGCTGGAACAGACACAGAAGTGAAGAGGACAGAATGTAAGGCACTGTGCTCCCTGGAAACATCAAGAAGTGAACCAGATCTTACCTGACTGTAAATACAATCTCTCCTCTCTTCATGAAGACAGAGAGATAAAGAGAGAGAAAGAATACAAGACTATTTTCTCTGCACAAACACTCTGAGATACATCTACAGTAGTGCAGTAACACAAAGATTTTTTATTTCTGCTGTGGATTTTATGGTCCTAAACTTCTAGCGGGTGTTTTTATTTACAACATATAAGTGGGTAAGATGTAAATTGAAGCAAAATGTAATGAATTGAAAAACATGAAAAGCTAATATTTAACAAAAAAAAAAAGCATCTATTATAAAGCATGATAATTAGATCAATGGAGATATGGTATATTTCTATTTTAATACATAAATAGAAACAGAAAAAAGACAGAAAGAAACGAAATAAAATGAGTAGGTAAAGTACAAAGACAAAAAAATTGAGTGCTACTTGATCACCCCCCCAACCCGCTCTGTAATGGAATTTAAATGAACTTTTTTCATGATTTACCTGCAAATGTTGTGTCCAATTACATGACTATTTTATTTTGGTAACAAATAGTGTAAAATTCACTTAACTAGATGTGCCACTTACTGAACTTGGAGATACTCTTCACTTCCAACCTAACCCTAACCCCAACCCTTCTTGGCCTTACTTCAGGTACTTTGATAAGCGTTCCGGGAACACTAGTAGGGCTTGAGCACCATTGAATCCATCAAATGTCAGTTTTGAGTATGTTTTCTCACAACTGTAGTTTTTTTCAGATGTAGGTGATTAGGCTAGATTCCTTTTAGGAGGTTAATGATAATTGGTGGCATTTGTCCACATGGCTTTGAGATTTCTGGTAAACCCTTGAAAACACAGCACAGCTGTGTTTTTACTGTTTTTATTTAAAACGAACAAAAAATGATCATCGCTGTCATAATTAACGTTACAGCTGATGGGTAGCAGAGCATGAAAGGGTAGTGGGTTGGTGTGAAAATATCTAAAATAATAAATCTTTCTTGAGCCTCAACTATGAATAGAGAAATTTTGAATTGAATGACTCACTTGTTTACTCATTTGGTAACTAATAATAATTTTTTAATGTAAATCCAAATAGGCTATAGCTCTTCATAGACAAGCCAAGCCAGGTATCTACTGTGTCTAATGAGCAACTAATTTAAAAGCTTTTGTCTCAGTGGGGTAAATCCCACCGGCTGTGTCTGCCTACAATTTTAATGACCCGAGAAACTGGGCATGTTCGCAGCAGCTTCAGTTTCATCGCACGCAGCAAATCAAATTTACAAACCAGAAGAATTGCTGCACAGCCTGATGAAAGCGCAAGCTAAGAAACCGATATAGGAAAGCTTTGAATCTAAATTTCTCTGGTTTTCATTTTTGATCACATGATTACTGTTGCTTGGATATAGCAGTAAGAAAGGTCTTTAAAGAAGGCATTTAAAAGACTGTTCTGACAAAGAATGCGTCCAGTAGATTGTAACAAACATGGAGTAACACTTACAAATAAGTCATAATTCAAGGTCAACAGATTTGTTAGATTGTAAAAGTGTTTGTTCAGAAAATGTTGCATTTACAGTATCTGTAAACTGAGGCAGGTACTCTTTATATCGTTTAATTTTTAGACCATCTAAAATACTTGAATAAAGGCATGAAATTACTGTAAAAAATGAACTATGGGGCTAGATGTGATCAGTGACTTTAGAGGAAGTTTAAACTATATCAACATTTATCATATAAATAATATTATACAACTATTAAACTACCAAAATTATAAATACATTTCAAACAGAATTATTTCACTGTGTTTTACGCTTATTTATGGTTTTATCTGTAATGCTTATTTATAGTATATTAAGCACACTGGTCACCTCAGTGTGAGAAACTGATAAAGAAAATTCACTCATCGTAAAATATATTATCAATGTTGTAAAAAACTTCTGAAGAACTATATTGGTTCTCTGCCAATAACTGCTTTTGTAAAATATTTATTAATTTTAAAATATGATGATTAATACCTCCATATCATTTTCATTTCCGGTAATAATTTAAAAGCAGCATTTAGAAGGTTAAAAAATTGAACTATTACAATTAGAATGTAGTTGTCTAAAAAATGCACATACTTTTAAGGCAGAAACCCCCCCCCCCCCCAAAAAAACCCCAAAACAAAACAAGACTTTGGGTTTAAACAGTAAAAGCAGTTAAAGAACTGTACTCAAATAACTTTCACAGTGACCAACAGAGAATTTTTCACATAAGTAATCATTCCTGTGAGTTTAAGGGTCCAACATTCACAGCTGATTCATAATTCACCATTCTGAAACAGTACTCAAATAATTTTGAGTACTGTAATAATGGAAGATATTTGTTCAAATCAGTTTAAAAATGTGTGGCTACTGTAGTTGCATTAGCTATATAAACACTTTGCATTCCAAATATTAAAGACTGTAGAAATTTAAGTCATACAATACATCTTAAACAATATTTTAATATAAGAACACCCAAATAGACAGGCGCAGGAGGATAAACCCTATAGCAGATTCCTTCTACGTCATTTACGAGCTACTGAACGCGCCTTTGCGCATCTGCTCCATTATCAGATTTCCCTATCCAATGACACCAAAATTCCCAATAAATGATAATGAAAACCAGGGTGAGTAGAGGCCAGATTTCGGTGTGGGGTTTTGGAGCATTTGCGTGTGTAAACATGTGCACCTGCCGCATCACCCTGCCTCACCTCCTCCGCCGTTCCCTGGCGCAAACCGCGAGCGGCCAGCGCGGTCCTCAGCTCGCTGACGTCCACCTTCCCGTCTTCATTCAGGTCCAACTGCCTGAAGATCTCGGCATATCTCCTGTCACGATCCGTGTCCGCGAATCGCAAAGCTGTCGTCGTCGTCGTCGGAACCTCCCACAGCAGGTTTTTGCGGAGATCAGCTCCTGCGTCTTCTCCCATGTGAAAGTGAAAATAGCTCTGTCGGTCTTTAATGTCCCATTTGAGCGAAACACGGATCTGAATCCTTCTGCAGGGTTTGCGCGTTTTTACTTGGCGAACGTGACAAGCGTTTGACCGCTCCTTCTGAAAGAAATCCCCCTCAATCCCCCTAGGTGCGGATCAGAACGATTCCCGTCAGTTAGGTTTGGGCGCGAATATACACGTAGACCGTAATATACCCGTAATATATACCCGCATAAGATACCCGTTTTTTTTTTTTCTTAACTGGCAGTCTCTCAAACCGCTGACGAAAACGTCAGGGCAAAGCGCCCCCAGCCCGTGGCCGCGTCCAATACCATTTTATTTTTAAACGACAAGACGAAAATAATAAAAACCCCAAAAAACCCAAAATACGGCTCCTAGCAAATACAAAACCACTCTAAAAAGGCATTCTGTAAAAACCGACCCACGGACGCCGCGGGACGCCGCGCGACACCCCCGCAGAATTAACGCGAACCCGCCCCGTGCTTTTTTTTTTTTTTTTTTATTATTATTTTATTTTATTTCTAAGAATTGGTGAACAGAATTCTACTTTAAAAATAATAAACAGGCTTGAGATAATGGTCTACTCTAATTTTTGCTAGGAGAGAACAATATTCCTGTGTTTTGTGAGTTTATACCAAGTAACCAATAAATCAGAACTCAAATAGAGTTAATTGACCAGACTCTCAGTATAGTCTAGTAGTTATCTTAGAAAATTACACTGGTGTTGGAGGCTATTATAGCATGATAATGAGATGGAGCCCTGAGATCGTCGCAGATAGTGAGCGCTGCTCAGCATTCCAAGATAGAGCACAGAGAGCAAGTGGGGGGGGGGTGATTGCGGGAGAGAGAGAGGTTTTTGCACTCGGCGCGAGCGTGTGAGAGAGAGAGAGAGAGAGACAACAGAGAGAGAATGTCTTACCACTTCATACAGGATTGTAAAAATTTTGAAAAAGATTTGTTTGTTTACAGTTTAAAGTATTATGCACTAGCCAGTAAATATATACACTGTTTGGAAAAGTCGTCGTACAAAATGTTTCCCTCTTTTGGAGCAAGGACATGAATTCATATCCTCCTCGCAAAGTAGATGTATTAGAGCTGGCCTATCAGAGATTGTAGAAATAGTCCACCAAACATGGTCTGACCCTTATGCAGCAGCATCAGCCTTAATAGGGTTAACAATGACACATACATGATCAGGATTACAGTGGGGACTAGTGCCTGTTCCAGCTCCCAACAGGAATAAAACCTAACCTAGACAAGTGGTCAATCCATTCAGCCACATTATTTTTTTTTTTTTTACTATAATTTTATTTTATTTCTAAGAATTGGTGAACAGAATTCTACTTTAAAAATAATAAACAGGCTTGAGATAATGGTCTACTATAATTTTTGCTAGGAGAGAACAATATTCCTGTGTTTTGTGAGTTTATACCAAGTAACCAATAAATCAGAACTCAAATAGAGTTAAATTAAAACATTTAGTTATCTGAAGTTATTGCTCCAAAACAGATATTGAAGATTCTGTTTGGCAGGTTTCGAGAGTGGATTGTGGTCTCTTGCTTATTTTTGGAAAGAGGAATTGTATTTTATTGCGTATATATGTAAACCAGTAAATAAGGAAGCAGTAACAAGTAGCCACCGAATGGGGAAGTACTGCACTCAGTTTTGCTTTATCTGCCGACATTAATAGAGGAGGCGGAAAAAGAAGAAGAAAAAGAAACCGACGAAGAAGAAGACTGTATACTGTATAGCGTCGGTCCTCCCCGTGGGGTTGAGAGCTCTGTTGCTGACCGGCACGGCGTACAAGAAATATCCAATGATAATTTTCCTCTAACGACACCTGTGTGGATTGTTAAGATGCCTTTGCCAGTACAAGTGTTTAACTTTCAGGTGGGTGTTAAGTAGTGCAGTTTGGAGTTTGTAAACAAAAGTTAACTAGAACGTAAATACAGAGCATCATTGATGTAACCTTAACGCTAGCTAACTGCAGCTACTTTAGCTTAGCTAGTCTTTCATCGCCAAAAAACGCAACACAACAACATTTGCACTTTGTGTAAATAGCGAATAAACATCTAAGCACGTATTTTATACCTGCTTCAGGTTTAAAAGTGACGTTCCGATCTAAACTATGCTTACTTAATCAGGTAGTTTTGCTAGTTAACGATACAGCCTTTCCCATTATAAGGTACATATTTTTGACATGGTGCTAAACGAAATAATGCGGTAAGAATTGCATTTCTTACTAGTTAGAAGTAATATTTTTTCTTCATACGGCTATAAACGGCTTGTACGTAAAACATAATTTCGACGTTTAACCTTGTATACGTTCAGGCATGTGAATTTTTAGTTGTCATGGATTTGTTAAACCAAAGCTAGCAGCTGACTCGAGGCCTCTTGTGGCTAACAACACTAACTTATTCTCAACCAAACACCGGTGGCAACGCAGCGTACAGTAGTCGGATTCATTCTCTCTGGGCTTTACATGATTAAATTGAGTCACTCAATGTTAAGTTTTTGTTTTTTTTTTCCGCCCAGAACGAAAAGCGAAAGCTATTTTTGCTCGGCTACAGTTGGTTACGCGAACTGGCTTCCTTGTTGTTAGCATTATATCTTCGTAGCACTTTGCTTTGTCGTCTATAATCATACTGATCTTTATTTAATGCTAACACATCCAAAGATATAAAAATTTGCACTATCCTAGGGTTGTATTGCAGCATTTACAGTGCTTTTATAATATCGGTGAATTTTACCACTAGTATTTGTTATGCCTTGTTAATAGGCATTGTTATTTATCATCACGCAGTCAAGTTTCTTTAGTCAGTATCTTTAGCATCTATAGAAACTCCATAGTGCTAAAGTTGTATTACATGAATTTAACTGGATAGCATTTTCACATACAATATAAACTGTAGGAATATTCCTTGTTGAGGGTGAACGATCGTTGAGTCCTAAGGTGTAACCTGAATCATCTGCTTAAAGCCTATAACCCACCAAATGTACTAATAAACATAACAGTAACATGTC
>CAAE01014610.1:127717-147844 GCA_000180735.1 Tetraodon nigroviridis
AGAGAGCATCAGGTATTCTATGATAAGGATGATTTTTGTTCGTTTGTTTGTTGAGCGCCAACATTGGCAGTCAAGGCTCCAATATCTCCACACTAGGCCTTGCTGATGTGTTGTCTGAAATTGTTATTTTGATTTTAGAAATGACATCATTCATTTGTCTTTGGCTGCTTTGCCCTCTAATCTCCTTTAGGAGAGGCCATGATGATTTAGGAGACAACTACCTTGAATGTGGTGACCTAAGTAATGCCCTAAAGTGTTACTCCAGACCCAGAGACTACTGCACCAGTGCAAAACACGTCATTAACATGTGTCTGAATGTCATCAAGGTACAGCAGCATAGAAATATACAGCATGCTGCAGCTGTTATTGTAGTAACATGCGCATTATCTTCTGAAAGGTAAGTTAAAATTGTTTTGACCGGTTCTTGTTTTTTTTTTTCCCCCCCTATTTCTAAAGGTTAGCGTTTACCTCCAGAACTGGTCTCACGTGTTGAGCTACGTCAACAAAGCAGAATCCACACCAGAGATCGCCGAGGTAAGGAGAAAGAGCTGCTGCTGTTACAAGAAAAATTGTAAGGCTTATATATTAAAAGAAACACCCTTGGTTGACAGAGCTGTTTCTTTTTGTTTAGCAAAGAGGAGAGCGAGACAGCCAGAATCAAGCAGTGCTTACCAAGTTAAAGTGTGCCGCAGTAAGATGGTGATATGCTGAGTTGTGGTGATGCAGTGGGTAGAAACTACATCCACAGAGATCTAATCTTGTGGGTTTCAGGTCTGGCAGAGCTGGCCTCTCGGAAATATAAACCAGCTGCCAAGTGCTTCCTGCAGGCTTCTTTTGACCACTGTGATTGTCCAGAGGTGTGTAGAATCGGCAAAGTGATGGTAAAATGAAGAGGAAACTGTGCGGTGCTGTTACACGGCGAGATACGTGGTCTTCATTGACCGTCTGTTTCGCAGGGCTGAGATCGCTGTATGCTCAGGATGCTGATCACTGACCTTGTGTTTTTGTGCACTCTTATCTCCCAGTAATGCAGCTGTGTATGGAGGTTATGTGCTTTACTACCTTTGACAGACAGGAGCTCCAGCGTAATGTCATCTCCAGCAGGTATTTCATTCGTTGGTTTGAATATCTCTGAACAGTAAAGAAGGCCGTAATGGTAATATTTCTTTTTGACCCCTAGTTCGTTTAAATTATTTCTTGAGTTGGAACCTCAAATCCGTGACATCATTTTCAAGTTCTATGAGTCCAAGTATGCATCTTGTCTCAAGCTGCTGGATGAAATAAAGGTCAGAACCTACAGCTAAGGGGCATTAATAATTACAAGGCCATACGTGAGGACTGGATGTTCTCTTGTTGGTAACGTGTAATGACCAAGTTCTGTTTCTCCTGTAGGATAACCTTCTGTTGGACATGTACCTGGCGCCACACGTCAGAACGCTGTACAGCCAGATCAGGAACAGAGCTCTAATTCAGGTAATAACAAGAAAATGAGAATACAGCTTTGATAACAATATTAGCCTCTTTATGACTATAACAGAAATCCTTGTCAAGGATTAATATGTGTGTTTTTTGTTATTTAGATCAACTGGGGGTTCAACTGTGTTTCTGTCTGTGCTTAGTATTTCAGCCCCTATGTGTCGGCAGACATGAATAAGATGGCTCAGGCCTTCAACACCACAGTAGCAGCTCTGGAAGACGAGCTCACTCAGCTTATACTCGAGGGGCTTATCAACGCACGCATCGACTCCCACAGCAAGGTGCGCACACTCCTTTCACAATGCCCGCGCGTGTCGGTTATATCGAACATGACCGCACATGCTGGTATCTTATTAGATTCTTTACGCACGAGACGTGGACCAGAGGAGCACCACGTTCGAGAAGTCGCTCCACATGGGCAAAGAGTTCCAGAGACGAGCCAAAGCCATGATCCTCCGAGCAGCTGTGCTGCGCAACCAGATCCACGTTAAGGTGAAAGGAGAATCCTCTTTACGGACGTAGGCAGAATTCCAGTTTTCCAGTCGTAAATGTTCAACAAGTTTAAAAAAGGTTCGGTCGTTTAGTGAACATAGGGACAGAGAAGCTAAACAAGATCGGTGTTGCTTCCATGTTTTAGTCTCCGCCCAGAGAGGGCAGCCAGGGTGAACTTGCGCCTGCCAACAGCCAAACCCGGATGAGCACCAACATGTGAGTAGGATGCCGTCACCAGAGTCTGCATGCCGACCGTGCTGACAGCATCACCAGCCCAGAGGATCGCCCGAACCCTCCACCACCAACCCCCCCCTCATCGCTCCACCTTCTGCCTTTCTGCCGCAGACAGAAGGGGACAAAGACTTTACTGTCCTGACATGATCCCCGCTGCCCCATCACACGATCAGGGCGGACAAACGTTTTGTTTTGTCTGACCTGGAGAATTGAAAATATGTTTTGATGAGAACTCGGCACTTCCGTTGTACGTGTAGTGGTAGGAGACGCACTTTGCTCTGCTTACACTCGTTAACTGCAACCAGGTTTTAAAATAAAAACAATTACAAACACGTATAGTCACTGTTTCTCACTGGGAGATTTAGTGTGTCACCTAAAAGTTTTTTTGTTGTTGTTTGCAACTGATCAAGATAGAGGTGGATTTGTATGGTTTACACCTAATTTCTACAGTGGAAATAAACTGCCTAACATATTTCATGGAGTTTAGGAAACAGTAATTGAAGCACCAAGTAACTGAGACACCACTGATTCTTTAAGCTTCAAAATGTCTTAAATATATTAAAGTTTCCCTTAGTGTTTACTAGCGCGATAGTTGACACCAGGTATAGTCCGAGTGTTTACCAGTTATTCATTCATTCATGTTCCTACCCTGTGGAGTCGCGGGGGTCTGCTGGGGCCTATCTCCAGCTACCTTAGGGCCAAAGGCAGGGGACACACACACACACCCTTCACTCTCACATTCACACACTAGGGACAATTTAGAGTCTCCAATTAACCGTGCATGTTTTTTTGGACTGTGGGAAGAACTGTGGGAACCCACGCACACACGGGGAGAACATGCAGACTCCGCACAGAAAGGCCGGCAGCAGCTGGAAGCCAACCAACGACCTTCTTGCTGTGAAGCTGCACCATTAAAAGCTCTGCCACCGTGTGGCCCCCGAGTGTGTAGGGAAATGAGTTGCCTCGGGATTAACACTAAAACCTGAAGTGTTCCTTTTAAAAAAACACATTCCTGAAGCAAAGTCAAGAGCAGAACAAGCCACTTTCTTCACAGGTTATTCCTTGCTTGAAACAATTTAGGAGATGAGTATCGCATTTTATGGTAGTGTGGAGATTCTGGAGGAAAATGGCAACCATGGCAACCGTGTCGACGGTAACGCCCTCTGGCATCTGGATGTGGTCGGTGGAGATTAAGCACATTCAAGAAGAGCAGGTGGCCTCGAATTGGTGATGTCTGAGCTGCAGCTCCACCTTTTCAGACCTCTTGCAGAAGATCTTCAACCTGGTTCTGGTTTTCTGAATATTTAACCTCAGGCTTCAGCCCGAGTTAATAGATATAACCTGAAAACCAGTTCCGGGGTCTTGGCCCGCTCCTCCATACAGATCTGCTTTAGATCTTTCAGACTTGACAGCCGATGTTGGGCAACTAAGATTTCAGAACCCTCCAAAGATTTCTTTTTTTTTTTTTTTTTACCAAACACAAGATTTCTTCATAGTTTTTTTTTTGTTTGAATAATTTAAAGCATCTATTTCTGCATTATTTTAATTCTCTAACTGTATTTCCACTGCGACCCTTCATGCAGATGAAGGTCTCGTTCAGTAAAAACGTTTCCTGCAGACGATTTGTTTCAAATACATTTTTTAAGAGGGTTTTGAACTTGCGGCCTTATCTTGTAAACACATAAAAGGCAACATCACATTTTGCCTTTAAGGTCTAGGTCAAGGATTTTCTTTTTCCTGATTTCCTTAAAGGGAGTGAGAGACAGATGTTACTTACACTACTTTAGCTTTCTTGTCTCTAGGTTTTTCTTTCAGTAATTCCCTGCAGAGGAAATTGGAAAGGTTTATTTTTTTATTTTCTGTGATCGTTTTAGAAAACACATTTCAGGAATCTGATCATTTTTTAGAAAATATATAAATAACCTCATTATTTCCTCCGCCCGCGCCCCCCCCCCCCCAATGTCCAGGGAATGAAAGAATCTTTTCTCTTTGTAGCTTTGTAACTAGCTTTCTTTGTAACTATGTAGCTGTTTTAAAATAAACATTTTGGACAGTATTATTACCTCTGCCAAGGGAGGAGGTTATGTGACAGCAGATTTATCAGGATAATCTGCTGCCACTGTTTAATGAGCAATACTTTTTATAGCACATGTTCATGTTCAGTCCAGACGCCTTTATAGCACTCAGTCCTAGAGCTGCAGGGCAGCGTGGCGAAGCATTTCCAAAACATCAACATGGACTTTCCTGGGCCGCGTTTCTCTGATGGCCGCTGATCAGGCGAGCTGTTAACCAGCCGGGAAACCAGTCTCACAGGATGCAGTTTCCAACACCAGCAGAGGATTTCGCTACTCATGACTGACGCTGGTTCGCTGTGTCCTGTACATTTTGGGCTTGTCCACATCCTGGAGCAGGACATCCTTCCTGTCACGGAGGGAATAAAACTGGTGGACGAGGCCTCGTTCGCAATCACTTTGAGGATTTTCTGCAGGAAAAAGGTGTTAATAATTCAGTTCAAATGAGGTTAAGATGATTATCCAGACAGTGATAAAGACAGATAAGTTTGCAGTATTAGTGTCAGCCAAGTCAGACGCAGACTGTACAAAAGCACATCTAAAAGCTATTGACGTTGTCTGTCGTGCAAGTGGGATCACACTGAGCCGGGTCACCCCACCAAAAGAGGTACAAATAAAAAAAGAAAGAAAAAGAAAACATGCCAGGAATTGGTGAAACGTGTAAAATCCAGTTTGTGCAGGTCAACGAGTGGATAGGAGGAGCCCGGCAGTAGTAACACAGCGACCAGAGCCACCGAGTGGAGATCAATCTGAGCGCTTTCCCAAGTGAGTAGTTGCAGACAAAAAAAAACTAAAGAAAAAAAAAAGACTGAATAAACAATCTCAAACACTCATATCAAACCAGATCTGGTAGACAAGCTTGACTACCGGTCGGAGAGTATGAGTGTGGATGTACTGGTTATGTCTTTGGATATGTTGAGGTACAAAACAAAGTACTAAAAAAAAATGCTGCTTTTTCTATTGATTTACGATGAGAAGAATTCTGTCAATTAAAATAATTTGAAAATGTTTGCAGATGCAGCAATTTACCACTTGATGGCAGTGGTAATGAAATTTCTGCAAGATTGTGCTCCAGGTCCAGGACACAAAGTCAAGACTTGTCTATACACGCGAGGTAGACATATAGTATATATATTTCCTCTTAATTATATCTTAAATCCAAATTGCTAAAATAATATTGATAAAATATTCAAAACTTTCCTCAATCTTATCTTAATACTTTGCCCCTTTTGTATATAAAATAATATAATCTGTTTGTGTTTCTAATAAAAATAACACTGAGGCATTCAGATTCTAACGCTTCATCTCCTGTTTTGCCCTTTAGACCCACAAAGAGTCCTGAAGATCCCGATCAGGTTTTCTATAGATTGAATAAATGTGTCTTGGCCAAATAGAACCTAACTATAGCGTAATTTGGAGCTTTATGTGTTATCTAAGCGGAGACCGACGATCTGGCCTCTAGCCAGGACTTAACTGCCTTGCAAGATGCTTGGACACACAAGCTGCAAACAGATTGATCTCTCTTGATCAAAATGTACAAAATTGTGTGTGTTTGTCTGTGTGTGTGTGTCTGTGCAGCGTTTTTGTTCTTTTTTAAACTCCCTCTCTTTTTTCCACTCTATGGTGTATTCTGATAAGGAAGCCATTGGCCCAACAGCATATTAGAGGAGGTTGTACTGGAGGCTTTGAGCCCCCCCCCCCATCCCAGAGAAAATAGATTTACGCTTATGGCAATTCTTTTTTAAGGAAAAGAGGAAGATTAGGTGGTTGGATGGAGGAAAATGCTTTTTTCCCGTTCCTGTTACAAGCCTCTTAAATTTGCAAATGCTGTTATATACAGTATAGCTTGCTAATAGGCAGGTTTAACACGGTCTTTTAAAAATGCCAAGAGTAAAAGGGTTTTTGGAGGGAGGGGGGGTAGAAATAAATTTACCGAGGTTCATGTATATACGTATTATTATAATTAGACTGAAGGGTTAAAGACAAAGTTATTTATTGAAACACTGGGATCAAGTCCTATTTTATAAGAGTAGATGATCACAGGTTTAATCATACTGTGAATATTCTCTCCCACCTAACGTGAACTCTATTTTAGTTAATGATGAAATGACAAAATAAAAGAAGAGAAAAAAGATCAAAGCTGGCGCAGTTTCCCCATTGTGGGATCCCTCGTCTCATTGTATGTAGGAGAAGATAAGTTCCCTTTCCAGATTTTGGAGGAACGACCGGCGGTAGCGCTCCTTCCTGCCCTGAGGATGCCTCAGTCTGGCACTAAAGGAGCTCCCCAGGGCCTCCACAGTGTGATGTAGAGGTGTTGCTTCGGATGGATGTCAGCCTGGCCAACATCCTCCTGTCCGCCACCTCCTCGATGGAGTCCAGGCTGCAGCCCAGGACAGGGGCAGCTCTCCGAACCAGCTTGTTCAGTCTCTTCCTGTCCCTGTCAGTGCTGCTTCCCCCCCAACACACGATGGCGTAGAACACCGCAGAGGCCACCACAGTGTCATAGAAGGTCCTCAGAAGAGCCCTGCTCACGCCAAAGGACCTCAGTCTCCTCAGCAGGTGCAGGCGACTCTGGCCCTTCTTGATCAGGGCGTTGGTGTTGTGGGACCAGTCCAGTTTATTGTTCAGGTGAACACCCAGGCATTTAAGCGAGTCCACCAACTCGATGTCTGACCCCCGGATGTTCACCGGTGCGTGGGGGTGTGGAGGTCCTCCGGAAGTCTATCACCAATTCCTTCGTTTTGCTGGTGTTAAGGAGAAGGTGGTTCTCCTCACACCATTCAACGAAGTCGGTGATGACTCCTCTGTACTCCAGCTTGTCCCCCTCTGACACGCAGCCAACGATAGCGGTGTCGTCAGAGAACTTTTGGAGGTGGCACCTCTCAGAGGTGTACCGGAAGTCCGATGTGTACAGTGAAAAGAGGAATGGTGAGAAATCAAAGGTTCCCATAGTTGTGGTCCCGGTGACAGGACTGGAACATGACTGATTATTCTACAATCAGCTACTTCGGTGGTTTGGGACAAGTCCAGGCTTTTGGCAGTATGATATAGATCCAGATATACATCTGTATTCATAAACCTATGCCCAGTTGTATTATGAAAAGGGTAGAGATCGGAGGCGGTAACTCTAATCTTGTTTCCGATTGTACTTGCTGTGCATATATTTATGCGTTTCGGTGCCAAGCGTACCAGACTTATACCTGCCTGAATGAGTTTGCCCACACACACACACCCTCATCACTGTCTTTCACTTGACAGAAAACAACCAGAAGGCTCTCAAGCATCTGCTCCTTCTTGCGTTCATTTGCTCCTCCCTGCGAAAGCAAACAGGAACCATGGTTGTTTCCCGTCTCACCTTCACTTTCTTTTACTTCTCCATCATTCCCATTTTCTGCCTCCCCTCTTTTTTTGCTACCTGTTCATGTGTCTGTCTTCCTGCTGTAGTAATGGGACAATTAGTCAGTTGAATCTTATTTTTATTCCTCTTTGTTTACCTTTTGTACCTAATATATTTTAAACACCGTATTTTTTTCTACCTAACATCCTTTTGAAATAACATTTTTGTTGTCCCTGTTGTCTTTGTGCCTCTATGTTGTTTTATGTAGCACCAAGTCCTGGAGAAACGTTGTTTTGTTTTCAATATGTATGGCACCAGCTATATATAGGACTGGAAATGACAATAAAACTCACTTGACTTGACTTGACTTTAACTTGAGCAGGGGACTATACATCAGTGTGTTTCCTTAGACTAAGTGTGTGCAGCAGTTTCTCACAAAGAGCAGCAGCGGACCGTAATTCTAATTGGATATAGGTCAAATCGGGCCCCTCCTGATGGTAGATTGTGTCTAAATTATGTCTGCCTTATAAAGTTGCAGTCCCTGTATCTTTATCGCTAATTTATCTGCTAAATAAAGGATTGTTTCTCTAATCACTGGCACACATCTGATGACCTCGATGTAATTCGCAGCCTATAACTTTCCCTAATGACTAATGCCATATGTATGCGGATGCTGAGAAATCTGGCTCCTGTAAAAAAAATAATCATAATAAATAGAAAATAAACCAGCATTGGTAGGAATTGGTAAATTCCTATCTCCTCTTCCTTAACAATGAATCCTGGCGGCTCCATTAGTTGTTTCCACCTTGCAGACATCTCGCAGGTCAGGTCGAGTGGATGCTTTGTAAGATCCAAGATAAAGAAAAGCACTTCTTCAGTTTGAGGGCTGCAGATAAGGGGAGAAAGGAGAGATGAAAACTGCAAAGGAAATAGCCTCAAGTGCCAGGAACTTTATATTGTCGCTTACACACACAGACATCTTCTATCCTTGGGAGGACTTTCATTGGCCAAAAGTACTACTCAGCCCCTAACTCTAACCCTAAACATTGCAACTAACCACCTGACCCTGACCCTTGACCCTTACCAAACCCCAACTCTAAACCCAGTCCTAAAGCCAAGAGAGTCTCCATTCTCAAACATGCATTTAAAGTTGTGAGGACCAGCCAAAATGTCCCCGTTTCCCATAAATATCCTCACTTAGTAAGTAAAGACTTTTTTGGCACTCAGTATGTATATAGTGCAGGCATGGGCAAACTACGGCCCGGGGGGCCACACGCGGCCTGTTAAACGTTTTAATCTGGCCCACCGAACTTGAAAAAATTAAATGACAGTAATTTAAAAAAGGCACATTTTATTCATTTGATTTTCAGTGTTTTGAGACTCATTCCAAAGTCAGATATTTTGTTGTCATGCTTTTCTTCATTTTCATTTGAAATTAAATCACATGCTTTCTCCATATCCCAAGATGTGTATTTTTTCTCCAATGAGGTGGGGTACCAAAGCACTCCATCCATCTGCTCCTGGTCCGGCCCCTTTGTCGAATGTTAGAACCCATTGTGGCCCACGGATCAAAAAGTTTGCCCACCCCTGCTATAGTGTGTATATAGTGTGTATGTAGGGTGTATGTATAGCAAGTATAGGAACAAGCATGCACACACACACACACACACACACACACACACACACACACACACACACCCACATACACACACAAATAAATATATTTCAGGACATGTTTAGAACATGAGCACTGGCACAAACACAGAGGGGAGAATAATAGCATTAAGATGAGGCAATAAGGAGGCTTTATGGGCCATGGAGGGAAGCCTTATTAAAGTCACAGGACAGCAGACACACACACACGACACACACACACACACACACACACACACACACACATGCAAACACAATGCCCCTCCTTGAGGTCTGTTCCCTGTGTTCTCAACCATGAAGGGCAGCAAGTGTCATTGGCTCCCACTTTCCGTCGGTCTTTGCCCGTACTGGTAATGTTCTTCTGCAGAATAATCTGCGCCATCTAATAAAGTTTTCAGTCACTCGCATCTCTGAAAACAACAACATACTTCTTTGGGAGCAACATGGCACCTGTTCACGTGCCGATCAGGGAGGGTTGTTTTACACCCGGATGATACTCAGTATTCAGTCGCATGTGTGAAAAAGGCACATCTGTGTCATTTTTGTTCAGTCAGGATTCCTGCAACCCTGCGAGAAGCATGTGGGGTCGGGGCTCACTGAAAACAGTGAAGGATATCAAGTATATGGAGCATTTGCATTACACTTCACCTGTTTTGAATGCTAACTCTAATTAAAATACAGCAGTCAAGTTTGCATGTGTGTATATCAGCTTTCTGCTGTGTTCTTTTGACGCGTACAATCACCTACCTGGCCACCACAACGGATTTGGATTTTTTTTCCTTGCAAAATGCTAAAAGCCCCACAATAGCTAGCAGCGCCTGGGCTCTTAAAGATTGCCTTTTTCTCCCTCTTTTCCCTCACATTAATGTCTCTCTGCTCTTTAGTTCGGCTAGGCTTTAGGCGGCCACAGAATGGCTGCGGCTGATGATATTGGGCCAGGGTCTGTGCCTTTTACGAGCGGCACTCCGTGTTCAGGGGGCACACAAAGCAGGTTGGAAGGAAACGGAAAAGAGCAGGCGTGAAATATGGAGATTGTTCCACGCGCGCCAACTGGCCTTCGTGTCTTCATCTTCAAATTTCTTTGTCATGCACTTTTCATTTTTTGGGAATGCATCAGCCCTCCGGTCTACCCATCGCCCAGGCAGCCTTATTCACACCACCACGCCGAATGGTAACAACGACAACAAAAGAAACAGCTCTAATCACAACAAGTGCAGGTTTAGAGAATTACATAATTAAAAATTAAAAGAATCCGTGTCCAGCAAAACCTTTCAAATGCAATTATTTGCAACGATTACATGCATCCTACAATGCAGAAATAGTCTTGCGTTCCTGACAATGTTTTTACTCAGATTTTTACACATAGTGTGTTTGTGTTTGTGTATGTGTTTGAGTATTTCAAAGTTGACTACTGGCATTGCTTTTGCTTTGAAATCACGCATTTATCCAGCCCTCTGGTCTCCTTACTTCCATAACACAGTCTCTTCTTTAGTTTTCAAAGCCTGGAGGCAGTGCTTTGAATTGATTTAATTAGAAGTCAACCTTTTTTTTCCCTCCTGTTGTTAAGTAGTTTTTTTTTAATCTTTCCAACACTTTCCGCTAATACAGTTCACTCAAGTTCAACACATTCAGACATTTTGACCCACTTAGGCGACGTTTTTAGCGTGACTGATGTGCTAAGATGGAAAAGTTTCCTTATCATCTTCCTCTTGCTTTTTAACTTTTCTTGGAATCATTTTCCTAATTTAGGCCTCTCCCTTTCTTCCCTCAGCATCCTACTTATTTTCAATTTCTTCTGTCCATTATATCTGCCCTCTTCTGCACATCGTCTTGTTACTTTGGTATGCTTTTCTCTACACCCTCAATCCTCCGATGCCCAGTTTTATTTATATGGCAAACGTTGTTTCACATGCGGATTCTCATGCATTCCTACTACGTGCATGGCTGCCTTGACTTGACTAACTTCAGACAATCCTGGTTGACTCATTATAGTGCCGTTCTGTTGCTGTAATTATGTGCTTTCAGCTGAAGCAAATTAAACGGTGCTCTACTGGGCAGGCAAGCAATTCCAGGCAGAGATTCTATTTCCTGAAAAGAGACACGATGCAGGGCCCTGATTCCACTGGAAATAAGGACATGGACTTGCTGCTCAGATCCCACAAATGGTGTCATGGTGGCACAGCAGTTTGAATGGTCCTATGCTAGCAGGAAAGCTGGATTCTTTCTGGCTGTTGTCCTCCTATGTCCTAAAAAGGAAAAAAAAAAAGCACATTTTGGTGATTGATGTTTTTTTTAGGAGCGAGTAGTGTGTGTCTAAAGCTAAACGTTAATTGCATGCTTAGTATTTTAACCACGGTACATTAGGAGTCTACTTTACTCATAAAAGTCTTTCAAACTTCACTTAAACTTCAAAATTGGCTCCTTTGCTGCTTTACCTATCCAAGCTGAAGAGCTCCCCACTTCTGAAAGAAGCCTGGAAATGGATGTGTACGCTTTCGGATCAACCAGGGTGTTTGATCTAACATCCTAACAAAAAAAAAAGAAAAAAACTTAGAGGCTCATTAGCTTAATGCTACTTTTTGTACGACCTCTTTTCTCATAGACGTTTGCTCAGTCGCATGTGGAGCACCCTTAGGTTAGGATTTTTAGGGATATTTTAAGAAGGTATATGTGACTTGCTATTTTCAGCTATTCTGTCTTTTATCTCAGGATTAAGATAAATGCCGCCTTTGATTTTGGTGGCTGAGGAGGGGAAGGATGCATCTTTCCAACATCCAGAGGCGCTGACAACACTTAAACAGGGGAGCTGGTGGGGACCTCAGTGCTGATGAGGAACCAGCTTGTTGATCTAGGAGCCTCTTCTGGTGACTTCTCTGAGGCCCAGGGCTGTCCTGACAACACCCCGGATTCACCCCGCGACAATGCTGAAGACGCAGCAACATTCTCCCTCAGCCCAGTCTGCCCCATTTAGGGAGCAAAATGAAATTTTATTTTTAATCCTCTATTTCAAAGTAAGACACCATTTTGAGCGTCTCTTTCTTTTCTTCAACAGAAAATCACGCAAACCCTTCTTCAACGTCAGGCGTGACCTTGACTGTAAGATTCGCCGTGGTAGCTGAGGCTGTTATATATTTAAGCATATGATCATACGTGTCTCCTTGGCAACACCCTGGAGGAGTCCTTAAATACTTTTGGGACACATTGAGGAGATTCTATCTCATATATTCTATCTGCCTTTGAAATGGAAAAGATGGCCTGAGCAAACCTGCTGAGACAGCCCAGATCTAGAGGAGACAAGACCCGTCATACTGCATTAGACTAATTCATGAGCTCAGAAACTGTGCGGAAGGATGTGCTGCACCCTCCTTAAAAGGGTAGGAGAGACATGAAGACTGTTTCCCTGAATGTCTTATTTATGGTTTAAAATAATGTTAACACAGAAGTGATAAGTGTGTATTTTGTAGAGGTTAAACCTTCTCTAAATCTAATAATAAAGCTAATAATAGCTTGCGATGGCTCGGTAAGCAGCTGGCACTGATGAGATGTAGATTGCCTTATCGCTATCTGTCAGCATCTTGCGTTCTGCCTACTTGTGCTGGACGAATGAAGTGAGAGAGCCCCCGCTATCTCTTTTAATTATCTCCAATAAGACTGCGAGGAGGCCTCGCAATGTTGCCGGAGAATTTCCCAAGACTTTGGAGCTGCAACGAATCCACTATCCTTCACTTTGATCGATGAAAGTGAAGATGGCATCAAGACACCTTAATTACTGCATACATCACCTCAAACCTGTGTACAGATCTGTGGTGGCAAGGGCGTTTATTTATCTTATGGCCAGCTTTTTTTTTCCCCCCGAGAGATTTCATTAGATTAGTCTTTTGATGAAAGTATCCAAACCCATGCACCTGCTAATATCTACCTATGTTATTATCTTACTATGTTTATGGTTCTATTTTACAGTGTAAACATGTTATCATATTATTAATTGTAACAAAAAATAAAGTTCTGTTATAGTTAGTTATAGTTTAGAGAAAAGTGTGTAATCTTCTAGGCATCAGAGAATATAACTATGTGTATATACACAAATATGTGTGTGTGTGTGTGTGTGTGTGTTTTGTATGTTTTTTTCTCACTTTCTAGTCTTTTTATTGTATTAATAATTACCGGTACATTAATGATATTAATGTATGGGAGTAGAACACTGCAATTTTCCCATTGTAGAACAATAAAAAGATATCCTATTCAGAAAACAAACAAATGAGAGCTTCCAGCAGGCAAGGTCCTCACCTGTTTTTTTTTTCTTTGTTTGGTCTGTTTTAGTTTATTTTGTTAATTTAGGATAGCAGTAGTTTAGGATTTCTTTTCTCTCCTCATTTGAAAAAAACTACTGCTGAAGTTTCAACTCCTTTTCCATTGCATACATTTTCATAACAAGCAGTTTTTCAGCTCTTCCTCCTTTTTTTTCTCATCATTATCCAATCCAATCACAATCAGCTGTTTTACATTTTAAAAATTCACATTTCGAATCCTGTTAGTGCGCTCTATTCTGTTATTCAGATCTGGCAGTCTTTGAAAGAAGGATCCTAAAGTCATCTACACCTCGCGACACCTTACTATGCTCCTAAACATGAGCCAAATATCCTCTAAAAGTGAGTTATAATCTAATCTTTAAAATTTATTCAGTTTTCTTTCAATGATATCAGCCTCTTCTGGCTAAAATGAACATAAAAACCCCACTTTGTTAGCAAGATATTGGGGGAAAAGGAAGATTTACCATACTTCAAGCCAGTTTATCCTCTACCTGGCATGGGGTAATACTTGCCTCCATAATCTTTCCTAATTTATTTAGCTCAGCAGGCAAATTCAGGACAGGTCACAGACGCCACAGAGGCTCTTGCAGCATTTTACAGCTTATGCCCTCCCCTCCTTTTTATGGACCAGTTGGTGGGAGATTGATTAAACATGTGTGCAAATTGGGGCACTTGTACACGTCTCTGTTAAAGCTTACATTTACTCCAGGATAACTGCGGAATAATGGGAATTAATTCCACAGTGGCCAGTCGTTCGTCACTTTGTGCATTCATTACTGCAGAGCAGCACAAAAACGCCACGATAGCAGAAGACGCACACACTGCCTAATAGCACCTGGCTCCGTTTTAAAACAGTGCTAAATTGCAGTGGCTGACAAGCTAAGCAGAAAGTTCAATCTATTATCTTAAAAAAAACATCGGAGAAAAAGTTCTTTTAATTCCAAATTATGAAAATGGAGAGTTGTCTTTTTAAAATAGGTGTCTGAATAATTCAGTACTAAAACAGTCTTTTAGTCTTTGCAGCTGCAGGTGGTTATCTGCTATTTTTCCTTTCTTCAGTGGTATCAGTGAGTACTAAGATGCTTCTTGAAATAGCAAAATGGCCTGCAGTGTCCACCTTTTTTATGGCCGAGCAAACACCTGTGGACTGTACGACAAACAAATTCAACTATATGGCAAAACTCTGTAGGATGGGAACTATCCAATTTGCTTTAAAAACACACTTAGACAGGTAGTAAGACAGATAATAAGAATTTTACAACCAACTAGTAACAAATACATTTTTGCTGCAGTATAATTGGACATAAACAGGAGCACATTACATCTGCAAACTTCAACAATAAATGGCATTATGAATACGTGTGCTGCTACTGTACAGTTACTTTAAACATTATTACAACCTCAGATTTGGCAGAAGTATAACAAAAGTCAGTTTGAGCTCTTAGAGATAAGAATTAGCGGCACAATAAAGACAAACTGTGACAAAAAGAACTGGGATCTGCAGTTTAGACATCAGCTTCTTGTCATTGACATTTGATCTCCTGAGGTGAGCAGTTGTTATCAACAGTAATGGTGATTTGCATCCCTTTTTTGTGTTGCTCATCAGGCAAGATCAGAGATTGTGAAAAGGTGACATCTTGAAAAAGTGGAGCTAATTGTGCAAAAAAAACCCCTGTAGAAACGCCCACAACTTATTCTCTTTTTTGCAGTATCGCCTCCAGATTATATTATTTCCAAATGATCCACATAGTAAATGGGCCGAGAAAGGCACAACAAAAAAGAGAGAATATTTCATAAAGAGAAAGGTGTTGAAGCGTATTCAGTGTGTTGATTTTATACCAAGCATTTTCCACCCACCCATCCATCTACTATCTATGGATGGATATCCATTCATTTTCTGATAATTGCACTGTAATCAAATTAAGTTAAAATAAATCCAATTCAATTCAATTCAAATTTATTTATAGCAAATTTTAGAATCTGTATTGTCTCTAGGTGCTTTTCAGAGGCAGAACCCCCCCAGGTAAGCACAGTGGCAAGAAAAAAACTTCCTTTTAACAGGAAGAAACCTTGAGCAGGACCAGACTAACTTTATTCCTAATGGCATCACATGGGCTTTTGGGAGCCAGGCTTCAGGCTAGATGAAGAAATCCCACTTGGACAGTTTCCTCTCCTTCCCAAGATGGCTCAGCCAGCTGCCATGTGCTGCTGGGCAAACCAAATATTCCATTTCAAAGTGGAAAAAAAACAACTGAAATCCTTAAACTGAAGTGTACTGTTAAATACCAAAGAAAGTCGGGCTCTGATTAAACTCCCACTTTTACCTGAGATCTTTCTTAAAAAAGAATTTTAGGATGGTGCACAAATACTGATCATCAGGTGACGGGGCTCTGTGGGGGCTAAGAGGTGTATTTATTGAAAATAACCTTCTGACCTGGAAATGATTTGAAGGCGAGCGCTGTTCTCCTGAGACAGGAAGTGCACATGGTAGAAGTCACAGATCAGCCCAGGAGGAGAGAGGACGCTTGACCTACTGCTGTCTGACCACAGAAGCTGAAAAAAGATAGATAGATAGATAGATAGATAGATAGATAGATAGATAGATAGATAGATAGATAGATAGATAGATAGATAGATAGATAGATAGATAGATAGATAGATAGATTGGTTGATTGCACTGTGGGAAAAAAATGGACAAGTGGGACATGCAAACTCTGCACACAATAGCTCTAAACAACAGCAGCAGCAGCAACAACAACAACAACAACAGTAAAAAACCTCTCGCAGTAAAAAGAATCCAAACCTGTGCTGACATACAGTATGATCTCCCCGATAGAAGCAAATTGAGCTGAGTTAGATGTTAAGATCATTAACACACACTTAAACTTAAAGTAATCTGCTGCATCCACATTTGCGTTTGTTTTTTTGTTAAAAAAATGAAGACAAAAACTGTTTGTTACCCATTAATCGTTTTACAGTTTGATTGGTGTGTTTGAGTGGTTTTACAACTCACAATATTTCTTATTTATTGAACACTAGTTCAGTGCCACCTATGTAGGTGCACATACAGGCAATTATATACTGCTATGTAAATACAATTAAATTCCATTTTTAAAAAAATGATCATTTTAATTTTTAAATCTCAGAAACAGGTTGCGCAGTTTGCTTGGTTTCTGGTTTAATCTGAAAATTTCTGCAGCTGAAACCCACATGTTTTTTTTTTAAAGGCTTTTTTATTAGAAATTATATTACCCAATACAACACTTACTAGGCAGATAACAGCCCTAAAACCCAAATATTTGAATAAAGAAGTCTTTTTCAAAAAAAAAAGATTCATGGCGTGTGTGTGTGCCTCTGTGGACACCATGCATACAAGAGTGTTTTAACTGTGATGCTGTGGTGACTCAGTGCTGGCGACCAACAGGAACACGTGAACCTTTAAAATGGTGGATGGCTTGAGGTATACAGTACGTAGCGTTCAGTTATAATATTGCGATCCAAAAGGGAACCTCACGACAAGTTTATCTGTCAGAATTATCTGGCTGATCGCCTTTAACAGAAGATAAAGCCATTGTTGATCCAGTGGGAGAAGCTCTGGAAAGGAAACAACACAGTAGGCTGTAGTGTGGGAGGATTAAAAAGTCCCAGATTATGATTTTCTGTATGCAATAATAGTGATATGCCAAAAAAAAACAATGAAATTCACCCCTCGATCCGACCCAAACCTGCACAGACTCAACTGTCCACCACAGTAAATGTTAAACAGAGATGAAAAATATCAGGTACTAAACTAAGTAATTTTAAAAAGGAAAGTGCTGCTTTTCAGTTTGCCTGATTTTTTGGTGTGTGGTCAACCTGTAAGAAAATCAAACTCTAACAAGTTGAACTTAGCCAATAATGGAGTCAGTTATAATTTTGCCATGTCCGGAAAGAATTTTGACTCTCGTTATGATTTTACCCCAAATAGTAAATACGAACTGGTTTGTGCTTTGTGGTTTGTTTGCACTTCTTCTCTGGAGACATCTTCTTTTCTCCCTCCTTCTTGCCGGACTAGGCCGAGGTGACCATAGCCAGGCATTCCAAAAGCCCGGTGTGGCTAACGAGCCAAGTATATACACCGGCTAAGATCAGAAATTATGTTAAGAAAATGAATAAGTGGGTCTTAGTTCCACACCCCATGAATGTCTGTGGATACAGGCCACAAAAGGTCCAGAGATCCATCTTCTGATTTTGTTTGTCTTTTTTTATATGTTTGATATTGATATTTGTTTAATTAAGAAACTGATTTAATGTTACATAGGACATGATGTCAGAGCTCCTGTCAGGTTTCAAGCCTGGACACAAATGCAGAATGTACACACACACACACACACACACCAACCAGCCATTTACAAGTTCCAGAACCCAGTTCTGGAACGTTTAAACATGGCTGAAGTTACCTTTCAGTATGTTTTAATATTAATCATGTATACAAGCTTGTGACCCTGGGGTCACCACAGGTACTTACGTGTTAACTTTGTTAATGTGGACATTTAGGTACACTGGTTCTAATTCCATCCAGTTAAATCAACAGGCTGTCTCTAAAGGTACAGTGTTCATTCGGAACGCTCCGTTCACCCTTAAGACATTATTACTTCAATTAAAATGTCCAAAAGCAGTGGCTGAAACAAAGAATGACTCTTTGTATAGCACCATGCACACAGACACACACAGACACACACACACACACACACACACACACACACTTTTGCAAACCCACAGACAATACCAAAAAATACATGTTGAACAGCAATGCAGCAAAATATTTGTGTATTGATCTGTATGTTATGCCCAAATTTAAATGGGGTCATGGCTTGTGGTGTTTTTCTATTTCATCAGTATTTACTTTCTTGTTTTTTTTTTAAATCCCAATTAGCAAACTGAATCATTTTGGGATAAACAAATAGCCACACTAAAACCATGACCTAGAAACTGAGGCACACAGTGGACTTTACCCACCTTTTGGCTGAGTTAGTATCAACAAATTAGTTAATATTTCCACTTCCATTACTAGAAGAAGGCTCATTTGTTTAAATGCTTTTATGCACTGCTCAGACATGTAATGGGACAGCTGTTATTACAGCCAAATAAAGATCTTTGAGGAAAAAGTAAGAGGGCACATTGGCTAGAGTGGTTTTCAACATGGTGTCCAGAAAAGGCTGCCCTCTTCTCATCCATTAAAATTGCCTCTCTTAGTGCTCTTGAGTTCTGCAAGAATCTTTCATCATGGATGTCAGCACAGTATGTGTTAACATAATGGCACAACCTTGCTGACCATGATCACGTGCTCATTTAAATTCCCAAGTATTCCTATTTTGAGAACTCCACAGTGGGAACTGCCAGTGGCACGGAATTACGATCTCCATTTTTATGGAGTTTTTTTTGTGGAGATTTGTTATGCAATTACGCTTGCATAACAAATCTGTGAGCCTTTTACTCTGCCTGGACCTGAACCTCCACTGTTGTTGAAAACAAGTGATTTTTTAAAAAAAAAATCGTTCATCATGGAATCCATTATTCTAATTTCTTTCAGTAAGGTAATTGAAAACATGTCTGTACACAAAACACATGAAGTCTAGTTTCCCCATCTGGAAACTATTAATAGTTACAGCAAGAATAATTCTGTATAATTAGTAATATCACTATAAGCAGTATTTAAAAGAAATCATAGACTTTACAATATGAACACTTGGCCCACAATAACATTTGCAACAGGACTAAAAAAAATACAACATGAGTGATATACTATGTCAGCTTGATATTCCATAACATAATATTATAATAAATAAAACTGACAAAATCATCATCACATTAAGAGAAACAAAAATATTAGAAGGTTTGAGTGGGGGCCTGCAAGCAAACACATACACACACACACACGCACACACACACACACACACACACGCACACACAGTTTCAGCTTTTTCTGGAGGTATTAATCACAGCCAATCAGCAAAAAGGGTTTCAAAATTCGATCATTTACACGATTTAGAGAGCTGAGCTATTTTCTCTCCCTTTATCTTTTCCCAATTTCACCCTCACTCCTTTTGACACGCTATTTATTTCAAAAAAGCCAGAGGCTTTTGACTAGTCTCCTGACATTAGGAGAAATACTATAAACTGTTTCAGTTCATGTGTGTCAAGCTTCTATACAAGTAATAAAAAATTTAAAATATATAACTACAACCCAGTAAGGAAAAATATGTTGGACTGGTGAATTTTTATTGTCTATTTGTGGAAATAAAAACTCACAAGTCTCTCTTTTAATGCTATAAAAATGAGATACTTGTGCAAATATAAAAATGATTGCTTGGACACCATGTAAATTATTTTTGGTCACATCAAACAATCCAAATGATTATAATCGATTACTTTTTTTTTGTTCTAGGGTACCGCAAAAACATACAAAGTCACATTCAAGCAACCATGGAGATAACGACAAATTTCTACACATGGTCTTGTTTCTCACAACAGGGAAAACATACCATTGTGAGCTATGCACTATTTGGAAAAC
>CAAE01014610.1:158863-179024 GCA_000180735.1 Tetraodon nigroviridis
TGATACAGGCTACATGTCGTGATTCTTGTCAGAAACATCACATAATACAGGATTTCATTGCATAATTTATGTCATTTCCAGTTTGGGGGAATTATCACCAAATACTTTATTGCCTTTGTTGTCATATGTTTTTGACAAGCAGTATTTTAGTGACAGCTTTTTTTTCTCCGTACTATTTACAAATGTCACAGTTTCTTGCACAAATGATAACACTGCTTCCAGTAAATGTGCACATTATACCCAGCCCCACCGGCTATTTTAATAGTACATTAAAATATGGCATAGAAATGTTCCTTTTACAAAGCTAATGTATTCGGACACGTCTAATACTAATAATATTGCCGTCCCCATACTGCCAGCTTGGCTGCAGCATCTGTCTGATAGCCATATTGCTACAGCGCTTGCAATCTTGTGACAGTGTTGCCCCGCACTACAGCAAATGTGGCTGCTCTGTCTCGTGCCTGCACACATACTGCGAGTGTTGAGGTGCAGAAAGAGCAGCAGGAGGTTGACATACTGTGGGAGGAGAGGACAGGTGCATGCTGGTAATTTGTAAGCAGCAGTGGCTCTGATGCAATCTAATAACGCACTCGGCATAATGGGGGAAAAAAAAATCTGCTAGATAGACTATAGGCATGATGTTAGATTAGATTTTTATTCAGTTTTTATGTAATAATACGTTTTGCACCTTTGCAAATGTACAGTTCAGGATGCAACATTCAGTAACAGGATGTACTGAAACCAGTCAGAGGATCCCCAATGTCTCCAAATGTCCCCTAAAGACTTCTGGGACAGATTACTGTGCCTCCTGCGACCCTGATGAGGAGTAAAATTTTAGTTCCCAGAAAAAAAACTGAAATGTCCACAATGGCGTCAAAAGCTTTGCTCTAGGAATTATAGGAAAGTTTGTTATGGTCGATCTAGAATAATATTTAGAATAATCGGTCAATGTCAGTCATAGTTGCATCCTGTACAACCCTTTATTCACTTTCCATTGACAGAAAGTCACAAGTACTGATGGTAAAACTTAACTGTTTTTTCTTGGTGGCTACTAGAAAAGGTTTGGACACAGTTAAGTTTCTGTGTATATTATATTAATGCACCTGCAAAATAGTAATATACTAAAGAAACTCAGGAAATAGCCTATTTGCTGTAGTGACACTACAGTTTTTTTTTCTATTAAATATAAGAGTTTCATCATTGCCTCTATTTAACTGTGAAGAAGTTCAAAGCGCTGTGTGAGATTGCTGTCAGTAACTGTAGGGATGGATAAACGTTTACCCCTTTTTTTGCATAAATCCTTTTGCACCACGTCAGAACGTGTGATTACCTTGTTTTCCACACATACATGCAAATATTAGTGTTCCTCCATCACTCGGGCCTCTTTTTAGAACAAGAAGTGAGAATTTACTCTGTGTTTGGATAACTAGATAACGCCCAGGGGTAACATGACTGTGTGCAACAATATTGGATGCTTTCCCAGGAAAAGAGAACACCGATGATGTTAATTATTTTGCAGTTGTGAAATGAGCTCCATCTGCCAGTCATCCCGCTACCTCTCTACTCTCTGGGTTTGCCGTGCTTCACGTGCATTGTAGGGTAGAGCAGCACTGACACACTTGACTGCAACATACAGCAAGACCCTTGGATTCATTTTCATCTGCGATCAAGTGTAGGATTGGTTAGTGTCTGCTTGAAGCGAGCCTTGCTTCCCAGGTGCTCTTCTTGATCCACACCCACACAACAATATGGACCTGATTATGATGATGCAAAAGAGTCCATCTACAGCGATGATTAAACATTTGAAACATTAGGATGATGCCAACTGTTTCAATATGACAGCTGTCATCATTTCTTACATTTCCCCATCACCGGTCAGGATAGTGGACCTATCTTTGCGAAGCACTAATATTAATTGATGCATTTAGTATATACAGTCTATGTTTTTTGTGAGGCTACTTAGCACATGGGTACCAGAAAAAATAACCCATTTATATATTTAACATGTTTTTTCCATCCGACCTGTTGGTTGTTAGAGTTCACCTGTGTACACAGGGCTGTGTAAAATTGTTAAACAGAAATGACAAAATGTTATAACCTAATAATGTTTTCAAAAATTGAAATAATATTTAGGAATGATGGTTATTTTTTTTTAAATTAATTTAATTTAATTTTAATTTAATTAATTTTGATTAATTACAAAAAATGCAAACTGCTGTTACTATGTTGCCTTCAGACCAGCAGCAGTTCTTAAAGGTACAATTGTAAAAACACCTGGGATGATGACGATAATGACGAGGATAATGATATTTCTGATCATGAGGAGGAAAGTTTCATATAGCAGATCAAAAACAAACCAAGCTTATTTTCCTTAGATACTGAAAGATCTCCGATGGCGCCATCAGCTCAGAACTGGCAGAAACTAGTGGGACCCAAGTACACCCGTTTATTGTCCAGAGAAATCTGGCCAGAAGTGGTATTCGCAGAAGTGTTGCGGCTAGAAAGCTGTAGCTTCAACCCCGAAACAAGGCTTAAAGGCTCAGCTACGTTGTAAACATAGAAACCGAGGTGCTGCAAAATGGCAGCAGGTGTTCTGGACTGATTAGTCCAAATGTGAAATATTTGGCTGGAGCAGAAGGCAGTTTGTTCACCGAAGGGCTGGAGAGCAGTACATTCATGAGCGTCTACAGGCAACAATGAAGCGTGGTAAAATTTCCCTGCAGGTCGGGGTCCTCATTTCAGCAAAAACAGTTAGGGTATTTTATACCTGCCTAAATCTATCTATCCATCCATCCATCCATCCATCCATCGCAGCGGATTTTGAGAAAACATCTGTTACAGATTCCAAGTCCCAAATGCTGTGGTGCCTCTTTTGCGAGGGCCAACAGGTAGATGGGTCCACGAGACTGGGGACATGCAGCACTTCAATGTGATGTTCTGGATAGAAGGATGACAAGTCTTTATGATCCTCCCCGCTGTTCTCAGCACTCTGCTCACATTTTTTAGACAAGCTCTGCAGCCTCTGCACCACACCGAGATGTAGCTGGTTTAAATGCTTCTGCAGGATGTAGTGAGGACGGGTGGGGGGCAGGTGGGCATATTCTAGAGGAGATGCCCGAATAAATGCATGTGAATTGAAAATGGAACAAATTGAGACACCTACACTGATAGCGCGCCCGTGAAAAAGGTTTTGCCGTACATTTAAAGGAGCAAAATTCCAAACACGTCGCTTGCATGCAGTCACATGTCTGCTGCGCACCTCTGAAGCAGCTTGATGCAAAACATCAGGACTCAAAGATCTCACCAAGCCCCTTCTACAGCACTTTTCTCTGTATGTCACACATTGTGCACAGAGCAGTGAGAAACTAAAGGGAAGAAACGGGATTTTCATAAGAGGGACAAAGTACCACCCCCCCCCCCACCATCTCTTGATTAAAAGACCGCTAAATGAAAATAAAATAGCAGGCAGCCTTAATAAATAACTAGCCTCAATGCTCAAACATTAATTTAAGCCCTTTAGGAAGCAATGTTGGTTTACTGTCACTTCACTGGGGAAGAGCTTTGAGTTCGTTCTGGCGTAAGTAAATTACATTTGCCTCTGGGCGGCGTAGGATAAAACCAGTTTTGTGTGCAAAGGGAAAAAACTGGGAGCAAGAGCCAAATATAACCATCATCATCACCATCGCCTTCATCATCATCAAACAACAACAACATCGTGTGAAATGCGTAAACTGTGTTTGACATCAGGCAGCTGTGACAGGGTGAAGGAATTCTCCCAGGAGATGCACGAAACGAGTAGATGGCTGCAGGACAGTTCACTCTCTGACATGAAAATCAATTCTGTCGCTGATGCGATGCCACTCCTGAATTCACAGCCTCCAGGGATCCGATGAGAGAACGCTTGTCTCTTCGGTCTTGAAGCCTCATCATTTTTCTTCTCCTCACTCTTGTCTGTCTAAGGACCTGCGCGTCTGGTTTCCATCTTTCCTCCCTATTGTAAAGCCAAACTGAACACAATGTTCCTTTTTGATTTGCAGCGCGAATATTAGATAATGATTTAGGTTTTTGTTTGGCTTCAAGTTTATCTAACTGGTCCTAAATAGCATGTTATATAACATTTTTGGATGAAATCTTCCTATCATTAGCTTCTGCCTATGCACTGCGCTTTGAGGTCAGCGGCTGCCACTTTTAAACCAAGCGGTCAGAGCTAACCTTGACCCTAACTCTAACTGATAGAACAGTACATGCAACTGACCCGGATATTGTTGTGGATATGGTATCAGTGCCCTGACAGTGGAACAATGACATGTGTGGAGGCTTGCATTGCTCTTCTGCAGGGAGTATTTGCTGCTTGAACCAAAAAGAGTGCATAGAACTCGAAAGAATAAAAGATAGACAGGGATTCTCACAAGGCCAATCTTTGGTTGGAAGTGCTATCAGAAAATTGGAAGTAAGGATAAGAGGCCCATTTTAGATAGGTGTGACTCAATGGAAAGAGATAAAGAAGGACAGCTTCTAGGATGACTGACATGGATTAACAACAATGTTGGGAGTGTGCTTGTGTGTACACATTTCAATGTGGAAAAGGTTAATGATGCAAAGGATAATTCCAGAACCCTATCTTATTTCAAATTTACAGTCTTCTATTTACAATGAATACATATTTCAACAGAAATAATCTTTAATAATATTTAAATTCTTTTAAAAGTTATATAGAGTTATATATAATACTCAGCCCTATACTCAGTCATATAGTACTCAGTCCAATGCATATAAAATCCATATTTATCTCACTGCCTCTATGTGAATAATACCAACGTGTTTCGATTAGTTTAAACCAATATTTAGAGGTAGCCTATTTTAATAGTAAGAAAAAAAATGCTTCCAGTGCATATCAGGATAATAAATTATTATTATTATTATTATTAATGTTCTATCTTTTGGTCTTTTTACTCAAGAGCAAAGCTAATATGCAATACAACATATCTATCAACTTTTTTCTTATTTTGTTTGAAATTATTGAGTAGCACCTTTTGATAGGTAGTAAAACTCGACAACACTGGATGTCAAAAAATATGGAAAATCTGACAGGGAGGCGAAAACAGACCATAAGCGTTGTTTGACGGGCTTAAATTGCTGTTGAGCATTTAACCAAGGAAAAGGCCTTTTTCACCTGGTGGTGGCTCGCTGAAAATATATATAAATGTGTACTTTAGGTTCAAAAACATCAATCTTAGTGGTAAAGTTTTTTTCTTTTAAGCAAATCTACCACTTCCAGTGATGGTATCAAAGTAGTGGACAAAATAACTCAGAGAAAGCTGGGAGAGTATAAATGGAATATAGTATTTTGTTTACCTAAATACATCAAAAAGCCTTAAAACTTAAAATAAATTTGGGTCTGGAGTTCTCCTCTAAGGCCCAGCAGCCTACCTACTACTGCAAAAAAACTTGTTAAAAGCAAACATAAGAATCACAAGATTTTTATTAAGATTGAGGGATTCTGACCCCAGATCTTTCAAGGATCAAGGCTAAGGGGCTTTAATCATAAAGCGTCCAATTACATTACATAACCTATCACTAATGCCCTCTACATGTACCACAGTGTGAATCATTCTAAAGCTGAGAGATGGCTTAGTTAAAATAAACATGACCCAACCTCTTTAGGTCCATGCTGTTTATTATTCATGGTAATAACAATTTGGCCATGAAGTTGCTCTATAAAGACATTAAAAAAAAGATAACGTTGGCCGGGTGACACTGATACCTTAGGAGGCAGAGGATTTAGAACACAACTACGATCAGCTGCAAGTGGGGGCTCAGTCGTCACAAAGGCTGGTTAACAGTGCTGGGGACCCCTGCCCGTAATGTGCCTCGCGCAAAAGCAGAGGTCATCATCCCTGCACTCACCCTGAGACGGCACTGAACAGACTGCGAGGCTAAAATACAGGCGATTCTCTGCCACATTCATTTTGATGTGTTTAAGTGCATCCAAGTTGGCAGTCTGGGGTTTGTGAAAGACCAGTTCTTCAGCTACCTTTTCTAGAGAGGCGGTGTGACAGGACAACAAGGCCCTGCTGGAAGATTGACCTAGATTCGTGATGGTCGCTAGGTCACAAGTACTCACTCAGAGAAACCCGCTCTGATCTCACAGTGACAAGTAAATTCTTTAACGCCGAGGCTGCAGGAGAGTTAAAAACACTGGAGATCAAGCATTCTACAAGATGCTTCCGCACGAGTCTGACCAAAGCCTTGTATGGAGTTGCTTCGACCTTCGAATATTTTCAGGCCTTTGTGTTTCTTGTAAACAGCTGACTCGGCTGATCAAATCTGGCTGCCACCTCACAGTTCCCTGTCGCCGACCTCTCAGAGGCCAAGGAAGGCAGCAACTTTAACGAAACCTGATCCGCAGACACAGGGGTCTCTCTGGCTGCGTCTGAGACAACATCATAAACACATCTAGTCCAGAGAGTCCAATTTTAAGACGATAAAGCTGCTGCAATTTTAGCTACATATCCTCCATCCTCAACATCAACAACTGCTATTATAAGAAGACAGCTCTGATCTCTGTCCAAGGGTCTTGATTTTTAATCGGAATCATAATTCATAATCTGCCATCTTAATCAGCCTTTTACCAAAGCTTATGCTGGAATAGCTACAGCCTGAAGCTACCTACTATACTTATGCTTATCATATATCTTTTACTGGAAAGTAATGTGAAACAAGGGAAATAAGGGACCTTTAATAATCTCTGCTGCCACTGGTATACATTGTATTTTAGCCAGTTAGTTATGATAGAAAACGAGGTATTCCCACTTCACGTTTATTATTATAATTAGAAAACTTTTCTTGCGTGGTTTACACACAACACGCAGATGTTCCTTTGTCCACCTGTAGCTCATATTGCTTCCAATGTATTTCTGCCAAACACTGGGATAGACATTTGTTTATGCTCCTCATTTGATTGTTCAATCACAATATATTTAATGCGCAACCATTGGAAAAAGAGCAGCCGTCCTTAGAGTGTGTCGACCAGATGTAGAGTGGCGGTGCTGGTGGTCTGTGTGTTTTCCAAGCACAGCATGTATTCAGTGAACAGAATGTTTCATGATTGAAAATGTTTGTACTGTGTCCATGGGGGACACGGTCAATGCTTTTATTTGACTGCTGCTCACAAAATCAATCAGGTGCTATGGCTAAATGTGCTTTTGGTTGACCTGCACAATACCAGCAAATAAAAGTCTATTCACCAAACTGTCTACCCACTGCACTCAATACCTGAGTTTATTTCATATTAACCCCTCTGTTTTTTAAAAAACAAAGAAAGTTGTGGGGCTGTTAAACAAATTAACCCAGCAGTTTTAGTGGGATTGTGCTGCCTAGTGACAAGAAGCTAAAGCTGGCGAGTGTGTTTTAAAGCACTTTAATGGTACCGCACATATCACTAGAAGTGTTCTGAAACTTCGATTGAGCCACGCATCTAGGGAGTGACATGATGTCGCAGACGTGCATAACAATTTATACCCGCATTGTGGAATGACGCTAACACGGTGTAATTGATTTTTGCCTTCAACACATTTATCAAAGTTCTTACATCGAAATTAAAGCAAAGAAAGTTCTAGAGATTTTTTTAAATACTGGATCCTGTAGTATTAGTCCAATTAATTATTACCTCCTAAACATAAATTTGTTATTATTGTTCTTTTGTCCCACCCAAACCACTTTGCCTAAGCTCTCTAAAGGTGTTTCATCATTAATTTATCAAAATTTGGGATTATTCTTTTGGTTGTGTGTATATTTTCCCAGAACAACAACAACAAAAAAACCCAAATGTATCAACTTAAGTAGGTTTTGACCTTTTTTAAATCAGGATGTAGGTTTTATACAGTAAATGATTGTCAGGTGAAGAGCAGCGTAGATGATGGATGAAGATATGAAAATTGGCAAATTGTTTCTAGGCTTGAAATCGGTATCTCTTGTTCTCACTAAATATTGATGACACAAGTGTAACGAACAGAAATTGAACAAGAATTCAATAAAGCAATGGCTATCTGCAAAATACTGGCTTTATTGGTGGAGTCACAAAATGCATTGTGTTGTGCATCCACTATTCACACACAGCAGCATTTGGTACGGGCAGACTCATGTGACGCAGAAGCTCCCTGACAAATGCAGTGTCAACAAAGTGAGTGTGACAATGTTCTGCTTAAATCCTGTAGACTTTGCAGGAAATCAAATCTGTGGTCGTGCTGATCAAATTGAAAAGATTCCCAGAACGTTTTAGTAATCTTTCCACTGAGAAATATGATCAACCAAACAGCAAAAACTGGGAAACTCTGCCCGTTGCCATGGTGAAACTCAGCAGGACCGAGTTGCAGATGTGTGTGTTTATATGTGTGCACAAGAGCGATTAAAATTATGCCAATTACAGCCAGAATCCTCTCTTGATGTCTCCTCCCCCTTTGCTAATGTTGTGTGTCTGTGTGTGTGTGTGTGTGTGTGTGTGTGTGTGTGTGTGTGTGTGTGACAGGGAGACGAGGAGGAAACTCTTGTGTGAGAAAAGGGCAGTCAAGTCATACAGCAGTTTGCATTGCAATGACCTGTTAAGAAGAGTGATTTTTTTTTTCCAAAACACATTTGCCTGTGAAGCTAATAAGGTGCGTTGGAAAAGTATATATAGTATACATAATCGAAACAGGGCAGGTAGGATGCAACATATAACGTAATCAAAGGAAGATGACTGTGGTAACTGGTTGAAAAAACGTGGACTTGGTAGCTCTGGCTGTGGAGGACAATAAGGGCTGGGCCAGCCTGCAGCAGGAAATAGCAGTAAGCTGCTGCTTTTGCCCCACAAGGAGACAGACAAAGTTAAAAAGGAGCTAAGGGCTGAAGAATTGTGCTGCCCAGCTAAAGAAAAGCACCGCATTAACGTGTGAAAAGAGCTGTAGGTTTGCCATTACTAAGTAAAAACTGGAAACTGCAGTACGATTCATATGTCTGATTTGTTTCGCAGTGTTGCTGGTGCTGTTATCTACATTAAAAATGCACCCTGTTGGTGCATAAAATTCAGCGCTTTGCCCCCCACTGTTGAGCATTTACCTTTTGTCTTGCTGCCAATTTTTAAAGATGTTCTCATTTTTATGTTTATATTGTCAATATAGCAAAAACTCTTTCATGAATTTGGGAAAGTGGACATGAACTTTGCCTTTTTTTGAAAAAGCCCTGGGTCCAACACTGTACCAATAAATACCAAAATGAACAACATGAAAAGAACAAAAACAGCCAACTGTTTAGAATTTTCAAATGTGGTGACGTAGGGTTGTATAGAGGAATTGACCATCATGTCTACACTGGCACGTTTGCTCCTTAGTCTTTAAGCTTGCTGTTAATTCCTGTAATTTGCCACACTGGTTTTCTACCCTAGCCATCTTGCTCTAAATATGTTGCTGTAAATATTGTAATTATTGTTTAGGTAACCAGCAAATTTCCCATATCTTAAATAAATTAAAGTATTTTCCATTCTATTCTATTCTATTCTATTCTATTCTATTCTATTCTATTCTATTCTACATAAACTGTTTACGCACAAGCACATCTGTTTTAGATTTTTTGAAATGCAATCTAGTAATTTTTCTGGCTAATCTCAAAATAGCTGAGAGGGACTAATTGTGTTTAAAGAGGAACGGGAGACGGCAGTCTGGTTAGATTCTTGCATCTTCTGCTCTAGATATGCCCATGGTTGATAAACTGATTAAGCCTTAGACACCACGTGTCTTGCGTCGGTTTAATTTTTCACATCAAGCCCATTGAAATTAGCTTTGCCAAACCCTACATTTACAACCTCCGCAGTACGCTGTAGATTGTCAAAATTGGCTCTGTTCTTATTTGCTGAGCTCTTTCTTCTCGTCAGTCATGCGTGTGCTCCCGTACACACGCATATAGTCACACTATTCCACTTGGATGCACGCATCACTGGCTGTGTCTATGTGTGAGAGCACATGCTACCCTGAAGACTAGCCTGCTCTATATTTACTACTGTATCTCTGCGCCAACACGCTGCCTTCGGACAATGCCCATTTTTGTTTTTGATTTAGTTACTATATGTGCTTCCATTTTCCGCGTGTGTGTGTGTAAGTGTGTGCGTGTGTGTTTCTGAATGGCGAAAGCACTCATGAAATGGTAGAGAAGGGGATAAAAGAAATGATACTGAATAGAAGTTCAGGAATGGACAAAAATGGAGAAAGACAGCAAGAGTGGGGCAGGCTTGGTCTCTCCTTTTTTCTGACTGTATGTACTGTGTGTGTGTGTGTGTGTGTGTGTGTGTATGTATGTGTGTGTGCACTGCATGCAAGTGTTTAAGCGAGAATAAACATTGCGGTGGACAATTTGACAATATACCAGCAACACAACATTGAAGTGACTGAGAAATCAATATTCTGTGTGATATTATAATGGTTGATTTAAATTAAGCATTAATTTTGCTTTGAGTTATTTCAGGCAATATAATTTTTCACAGTGACTGACCTAATTCTGGGCAAATAATCTGAAATGTTTGACCTTTAGTGCACTTAATATCCTTTAAGCGATGCAAAATACAAATTGATTCCAAAGAACCTTCTGGTACCGTTGTTTAAAAAGAGGTATGTGTTTAAGCGTGGACAACATTTCCTAGGGCGGGTCTCGGAGTGCTCATGAAGGTAGAAGGAAGCCAGCGGAATAAAGAGAAAACCCTGGAGGAAAATCTGATTCAGTCTCCAAGAGAGCTCAGACAGAGAAGGGGATTTATTTTGCAGCAGGCATCACCATGCTGGAGCAAAAGCTGCAAAAGCGAGAGCAGATGGGACACACCCCAAAATTCAGGCAGATAGAATAACTAATAATGCAGACTATTTACATCTAGACTTAACAGGCTGTTCACCTTTGACTTAAAGAGGATCGACCTGGTTCATCAAGCCAGGTAGTCTACCTGGTAAGATAAGAAAGACTGGTAGATCTGAAGTGCACAGGGCGGGGCTAAAACTGCAGAGACTCAGTTGGCACACCTGTTTCAGGAGGATGTCCAGTAGGGGTCCTTGGTGACTGCCCCATCTGAGACAAGTGGTGGTTTCACATGTCTGAGATGACTGGCGTGAACTGTTTAATAGGTGGAAGGATGTTGAGCCTAGCTGAGTGGTTATTTGTTGTGGTGCAGACCAGAAAAGCAGCTTTTAGATGAGGCTACCAGACTAGATTGACAAATCTGTACCAAGTTCTACATGGGTAGTGTTTGGGGGGGGGGGTGGACGGACGGACGGACGGACGGACGGACAAAAACTGCTGCTTCATGCTGCGTTGCTGTTCTTGCACAATGTTGCCTGGGTTAGGGGTGTCATCTCTGGAGTCTCTCCCATGGTTCCGCATCAGGAGGGTTGAGGAACTGCCTGGCAGGGTGTCAGGCAGGTGCACCTGGAAAAGATAAGTCTTCTGCCGTGTGGGGTCTGAGCCCAGTTCTGTGCCAGAGTAAAACCTCTCCACGCCACCATTTATTTGAAAGCGATACATCACTCACCCTAATGGGCAAACAGGGAGAAGAGGATATCAGTGGCATATTTGGTGGCGACTCAACCAGCAGGGGAGCGCCTCAGACCAATTGGAATAGAGAGAGGTCAAAGGCCACCAGGAGAAAGCACTAGTGCTGCAGGATACAGTAGAGAAGAAAAAGAAAGTACAATGATACTATTGAAACGAGCAGCAGTGGATTGAGGCCATGCATAGTGCTGCAACTGATTTTACGCATGCATAGACATATATGAATATATATGTCTGTGCATGTCTGTATGACACACAGATTATGCTAAGCTAAACAGATCAGGGTTGAAGTCTGGATGTTCATAACAGGAGTGAGTTCTCATACCAGGCAGCATTGAGTTCCAGAGCTGTGGAGCAGAGCAGCTGAATGCTCAGCTCTCCATGGAAAAACGTACCAGGAAGGCAAATGTTTTTCCAAACGCTGGAAGTTTCAAATATATAGCGCTGGAAGAAAGAAGCATGAACCGCTATGGTCAAACTTGTCATTTACCAAGGACCCACTGGAAGCACTGACACCGCTGATGACTGCTGCTTAGTCACCGAGAAAGGAAAGAGCGAGGATAGAGTGGTTGAAGTGGCTTTGTACTGGGTAAAAAAAAAAAAAAAACAACAGTCTACAGGAGGCTGGAACATGAGTTCCAGACAGACAGAGCCCGAGGAGAGGCAAGCGAGATCGGGATGATGTTGTTTCTCGGAGAGGGAAGAGCAGAGATGACAGCAATGAAGGCGCAAAGAGAAAGAGAGGGAGACACAGAGAGTGGGAGAGTGAGGAAGACAGAGACGTTGGTATGTGAGGGCAGATCACTCTAAATGAGCCTCAGAAATATATTAAGCTTTTGTGGCTGCGGAAGAGAATGATGGGCATGTAGGAGGAATAGAAAGCCTGTCTCCTCTTTTTACTGTCACACACTCTCTTCTCTAGTTAGCCTGTTTTTTCTCACTTTGTTCTTCTCTTTGTCAGGCCCTTCTCCCTTGTTTTGTGTTCAGTCTTTTCCACTCCTTCAGTGCCTTTTTTTTCGTTACACCTGTCATTTTCATCCTCTCCTCATTCCTTCATCACTCAGACGTTTGGCTCCTCTTCCTTTATTATTGTAGTTGTATCCCCATGGCTGATGGAAACACCCAAGCTAGCAAACAATACTTCAGTGGTCACCAAGGTGATTGATTGTAAATATGTTCCTGCCTTTAATTTTTAGTACAAATATTAAAACACTGAAGCTTCTTTATGCCTTTAGACCCATCAAGTATAAAGCTTTTTGCAATCACTGATCTGTGAAAAAACTGAGTATATCATCCTAAAAGAGCACTCTGCCCTCAGAGTGCTGGTTTACTTGTGGTTCCTGGAGTCTTTTGAGTAGAATAGTGGCACAACCTTCAGCTGTCAGGCCCTCCTGCTGTGGAACCGGCTCCCTGTCCAGGTCTGAGAGGCTAACTCCCTTTTAGGATTCAGCTGAAAACTTTAGGTGTGCTGCAGAGGCTTCTAGGGCACAGAAACAAGATGAGGCTTGGTGACTCCTTTCCTCTTCTCTCTTCTCCTCTCCTTTCCTCTCCTCCTAAATCTATTAAATGCAAACTTATACTGAACTGCTTTACAAAGGAAACAGTACAAAAACACGTACGTAAGAAAAACGCATTATGTCGGATGCTGTGTTGTTGTTACGAGCGGTAGCTTTCCCTTTGGCTTCTGAAAGTGCCTATTTCAATTTTCAGTATCAGCTCAACAGATTATGTCCCCTATTAGTTTGAAACACACCTTCAGCCAGCTGTCCCATTTTAAAATCTCAAAGGAAAGCCAGCCTGGAATGTTACTTTGCCAATCCGAAATGATCTTTTTCATTACCGCATCCAATAAGCGCCTGTATATAAGCTACAGCCTTTACTTTTATTACTCAGAAATAGCTGTGCCTGTTAAAAAAAAAAGAAAGCAAACAAATTAATTTGTGCTGCCTGGTAACGACCCCTTGGCTACAAGTAAATGTTGAGGTGATCACACCGAGATGGACCTTTAAATGTGCAGTTATTAGTTGACTTTAAAAGAGCATAATAATACATATTTAGTCATTAGATATTCACAGGCTTTTTTTTTTTTTTTAATTAAGCATGCTAAACTGTGATTGTGTGAGCTTAATGGATCCAGCAGTCCAATCCCAGACACACATTCGGTTGATAAGGAACTTGGTTCCACCAAAGTCTGAGTCTTCCGGTGAACATGTGCACCAATCTCATGTGCATCATGAGATTAAAAAAAAGGCAATTTGTCCAGTTTATATGACACTTCTCACCTCACTTAGAAAGTATCCATGAGTATAAATACGTGTGAATTTTTTTAGTTGCTAATACACGTTCAACAGTCCTTTTTTAGCTTTTGTTAAGTCTTGTGTAAAGCTGTGAGCAAACTAAGGGAGTTGATATTGGTTATTGGTAATGGTTTTTGCACAAAAGGATTTTTCAGTGCTTAATGTTTACATGCTTACATACATGCTTAGAAATAAGTAGAAAAGACTTTTAACAAATAAATGTGAAACATTTTTCTATGAAACAATGGCCCAGACAATACATATCTTGTTACAATATTTATTGTCCACATAATACAGTATATAGGATGCAGTAGATAAGTTGTCAATATGGTTTTCACCGTTTTCTACATTTTTTAAAAAATGTTGTGACCTATTCTAACAAACAAACAAAACGGCAAAATGAAAGTGGGGCCTCCTATTTTTAGTGAGGATCTTTGCGATGGTTACACCTTAATTAGCGTTTTCATTTTGTTAATTGATTTCAAGGGAAAAAAATTGGTGTTGGTAATAGATGTGAACCAAAGCCTAGAGTTAATGGACGCAGATGGAAGGTAAAGGAAGCAGAGGGAAGCAAAGGAAGCAGAGGGAAGCAAAGGAAGCAGAGGGAAGCCTTTTTTTTAGGAAGACACCAAGAAGACCTCCAGTCTGCCTTTGACGATGAAAAACAAAATGCTGTTGTGATGAAACCAAGTCTGAGATTCTGCCCAGTATTATTTCATTGCTGTGGATTTTTCTTCCCGAGGCTGGGAAAGAGACGTTTCAGGGTTGAGAAAAGGTGAAGGGAGCAAAGCACAGAGAGATCCTTAATGAATGTGAATGTTCTTGAGTGGCCCAGCCAGAAACCTGACTTGAACCCATTTAAACATCTCTGCGGAGACTTGAACGGCCTGACAGAGCCAGAGTGGATCTTGAAAGGACGGTCAAAAATTAAAAAGGGCCTTCAGATTTTTTTGCCTGTGCAGTACTTTTCCCTAGTCGTTATGCTTCATTCTACTTTATAAAACACAACCTTGTTTTCCCCCTCTTAATTACAAACCACCTCCCAAATTTGTCTTAACCTGACTCACATTATTTGATTTCTCTTTAGAAACGTACTCCCATTTAGAATCAATCGAACTCCACCGCGAGTGCTGCTATTCTACCAAAAACAGTGGGTTCACCAAGGCCAAAGCAATTTTACACCTTATTATGCTGAGCACTTAGCTCTTCTAACGGGCTATTTGCAACGCTGTACCTCCGAAGTAAAACCTTTAGACCAGTTGTTCCCAACCTTCTTTTACTCCTGCACCCCTAAAAAAATTTTGCTCTGACCTCGCACCCCCTACATTTTATATTTTGTTCAAGGATAAAAGATGTGGAATCATACAAAATCAAAAGCCTGACTTCCGAAAAGTTTGCTAATGCGTTTTAACTCAATGACTCTTTTGTTCCTGTTTCATGCTTATGAGTCTTTCAAAACGTGGAGCTATGTTGCTGATAGCAACACGCATGTTTGCCTGTGCAGTTAAGCGATTTCTGGATTTTGTCTTAATTGAGAGAAGAGTGCTAAATCCTGAATCACATAACCATGTTGTCCCAAATGGAATGAGCACCGCTAGTGCAGCTTCACAAAGCCCTGGAATAGAAACTATAGCCGAGCACCAATACTCTTCCAAAGTTTTACTCTCAAATTGCATTTCAGGAGCACGGTTTGAACGCAGTTCTATAAGATCTTCTTTCAACTCTACATCATCTGACATTTTATTCAAATCGAAGGCGTATGGATTCATAATCCATTCTTCAGAAGATTCCAGCTTCCCTATGTCAAAACTAAGGAAATTTCTTAAAAGTTACAGCCCTGTTTCTCGCACCACCTGGAATGATGGAATGAGCACCCCTGGTTGGGAACCTCTGCTTTAGACGGTTGAGGTATACCATTTTACAATGGTCTTGTCAAAAATCGCCCTCAAAAATATACCTGCAACTTCTAACTTTTTATACATTTGCCATTTCAACATTATACCACCTGGATTTAGACCATTTCTGTTTGCTGCTTAAAATAGAAAGACGGGTGATGGCGCGGCAACCTGCTTTGCGTTCCTGCGCCACACGCCATTCTGTTTACAGAGCCTCTCTGTTCATGTACATAATCGCTGTGCTGTGCTCCTTTGCTGGAGCGAAATGAATGCAAAAGAGACCTGAAAACAACACAGACAGTCATGAGCTGAACCCTGGGGCTTTTCAGCCTCCCTCCAGCTTTTCTTTTCATCTTTCTCCTCCTCCCTTCATCCATCCTTTACCTCCATCTTGTTTCTCGTTTTTGGCTTGAAGCCGTGACTTTCATCCTGACGCACCTCGCCTTCCACTTCAGTCACAGCCTAATCTTTCTACAAAGAAACAACTCGAAAACATCTGAGACGAAAAAAAAACAAACAAACCCAAAAACACAATTTAAAGTCGTGTGTTTTACACAGAATACACTTTACCCAACTTTTGGTGACGAGGTAGATAACAATTCAGGAGCGGGGAGAAAGATCGGAAAACAGACAAATTGGGAGGAGCGAGGAGCTGGAAAAGAGGGTGAGGAGAGGAGGGGAAGTAATGGAGAGGGGCTAAAATAATTGGGAGGAGGATTATAGCTATTGTGTTCAGTAAGCAAACCAAGCATGAAAGCTGCGGGGGGTGGGGAAGCGGGGGTGGCGGAGGGGTTGGGGCAGTGAGAAAGAGGACAAAAAAGAAAAGTTCTCTCTGAGGTTTTTACTTGATTTACATTTTAGGCCTATCTCCCACCTCTAAATATTTATTTTAAGAACCTTTACCTATTTACAGGACCACTCTGGTCCAAGTTCGCTTCTGCTATTAGTGGCTGCACAGACGATTAGTTAACGTCCCAACGTACATGCATTTAAGAAATGTTGTCTGCAAACTGGGATAAATTTTAAGCATACCATTTCCCAAATGCTTTTAAATGGGTCAATGGAGAATAATAATTAAAAAAAAATAAATAAATAAAACTGAACCAATAATTTCATCCAGCTAGAAGAATAGACATAGAGTCACAATCAGCACATGCGTTTTTCTTCCTTTTCTTTTTTCCCCTCTAGCTTAAACACTGACTTTATTCCTCACAGCTATTGGCTGACCAGCTACTGCTGCGCCACTATAACGGGACTATGAATTCAACCTGTTCTGACGTGATATATGCCTATTATCTGGATTTTCTGACCCCTGCCACGACAGCGGCTAACCCTGGGAATTAAATCTATCTACTGACATTTACACAGGTAATATAGCGGACAAGAGCATCCGGGTCACATTGTGTTTCCTGTTCCTGCTGGTGCGGATTGCATTTGTTATTGAGAGGTCACAGTGGATATTTGCGACACCTTGTTCGGATGACTAAAGACACGCCAACCTTGGTTTTGGAACCTGCTGTATGTGTTTGAATTTAAAAGCAAAACAGAGGGTATTATTACATGACTACTATTTTTTTTTTAGGCAAGGATAAAACAGGAGCTGCAAGGAGTGATTGAAGATCGGTCAAAACGCAGATGCAGAAACAGAGGGTGATAGACAGAAAGATTTGTAAAAGCGAGATTGCGGGAAGCTGGGATGGTAAGGAAGGGATGGGAACGATATGAACTGACAGCGGAAAGACAGGCGAGGAGAAGAAATAAGACAGCAAAAAGACAGAGTACCAGGCTGATAGATGATGGCCCTGCAGTGAACTTGAAGTTTTTTAGTGTGTTTATTTTCCCTCTCAAAGTTTAACATACAACCTCATGCTATCTGTATATATTTGTTTAACACTACCCACCTTGCTCACTCCACACAATAAAACCATTTTTTAAATAACATAAATGAAAAAACTTATTCTCCCTGTGATGTTTTTACCACTATCCGGTTTTTAAATTGCAAAGTCTTCTAATGTCACAAGAATGGTGTGGATGATATATTACCACAGGATATGCAAATAGTTAAAACCTAATTCCAGAATTCATGACTCAGTGAACACTTGACACCGATGACTCCCCTTTATAAAGTCCGGGGAGAATTCCATTAGCTGGAAGAGTATTATTTTTTTAAATTCAAGATTTAGTGTGTCATAATCACAGTAAGAAACATGTTTCCTGTGTGCCAAACAGGCAAAATGTAAACAGTCAGTAATCAGTCAGTGTTGTTTTATGGAGTAGCCTTGCCCGCCATCACATAACCAAACCATATTCAAGGAGCAATCAGCTATTACAATTTTTTTTTAATTTTCTTTTTTTAAATATCTGTCTATTAAAGAAAATTGTCATTGATTTGAGTTATTTTGTTAAGCAGCATGGGCTTGATTAAACAAGGGCTTGCCACAGTTCAACAATGACATCACGTTTGAAAAATATGTGTTTTTCTGGCTCAGTTTTCTTTTCCCTTCTTTGTTACTCTGTCTTGGCCTAGCAGTGCTAATAGGGTCGGATTATCCATAGTCAAGATGAAAAGACTTTCATTTCCCTTTGAGCCCTTGCACTCTCTCTCGCTCTCTCTCTTTCACTTCCTCTATCTGTCTATCTGTGTGTGTGTGTGTGTGTGTGTGTGTGTATATTAGCAAAATACAATATCATAAATGAAGAAAGCCAGACAAAATGATGATTAGGTAATTATCAGTGCTGACTTCCTCTTCCTGTTTTTCTACACTGTGCTGTGCCTAGTTCTTATTTTACTCCATCTTCCAATTTCTCTCTCATGTATTTCATTTTTTTGTCATACTCAATTTTTATCCATTATCATGTTCCTCTGAGATGCAGCTTAAAGACTAAACTTCACTTAAAGTCAAAATTTGTGCTGGTTAAATTTTAATGACATGTATATCTTTTACATATTGCAATTTCAATAATGATGAAATCTGCCAATCTGTGGCTGGAGAATCCTCTCTGATAATCTTGAGCTACCATTCTGTACTGGACATGCTACTTCTTTGCATTTAACCCTCCTCACATCTAGGGAGGTCTCTTAGCTTTTAACTTGTAGTTGTGCCACAGTCATTGTAATCTCCCACCTTGACTAGGGCAAATCAAATGGGTGCACTAATGTGTGGTGTCATTCATTGTTTCGGGTGTGTGCATAACAGGGAACAATCGTTGGTATTTAAATTTTATGTCGAACATGGCATTGAGGTAGCAGAGCCACCTAACCTGCTGCCAGATTTTTGTCACATGCAGGTATTTAACTTTGAAAAAGACTAGCATTCATTATCTAGTTTGTATTTCTTGTGGGGTGTGACCTCTAACCCTTTGCATGAGACTGTGGAGGCCTAAAGCAGCAAAAGACTCAGAACAGTCTGTGGATTACCTGCGTTTTTTGAGTTTCTGTAACATTTGGCCATAAAAAAAAAACCAAAAACAGCCAGCAGGTTTTGGCAAGGTCTCAGAAAAATGGCAGATCACAGTGAATTAGCAACAATGCCCTTATGAGCAGTAAAATACATAGTCTAACAACATTTTATTTTACTCTGTGGTCTAAATTTTTATTGACCCCTTCATTGTCTACGACACTGCAATGTCCTGACGTTAGCTGGAGGCAAAACAAATGGAAGCTGAAGGTGAACGCTGTTGCTGCCTCTTCGGAGAATGTGGTCTTGTTGTGTGTTTGGGTGCCAAAAAAAAAAAAAACAAAAGTAAAAACAATACCAGTCACTGCAAGTTAGAGTAATCATAGACTGCCTTGGCTGAACGCGATTTCACCGAAAAGCATCATAGGCTAGTGTATTTGTGATATTTGCCCCCAGCTAAGCCCCACCCCCAAAGTTGTCATACTGTTTACCAGCTGTGAAGGTGTCTAAACAGTCTCTTAATTCTAATTTGCAGTTTAGCAACTCTTAATCTTATTGTCTGATTTTACGCCGTAATCATTTCCTACTGACATCTGGCGATGCCCGTTTTTAATTAAAGGGTACATTCGCATCTTTCTCTGTAAACAATTAAGCCTGAGGTCGTGCACATCACAGGTGTTTATATCATTATTAACAATTAGTTAACTTACTCTTGCTGCTTTTCTCTATTGATCAAACACCAGAACATGTATATCACTTGTCAATACTGTCTCAGAGAGGAAGGGAACGCAGCTGTGTAGCAAGTCATTAATTTCACAGTAATTTGCTGCCTGCGCTGATCAAAGAGCGTGCACTTCCCTTCATATTTGTAAAGATAAATGCCTTTCCAACTGGGTTTCATCATGGGATTTTAGAGTCATGGCTGGGGAAAAAATTTTAAAAAAGATGCGTAAGGCACTCGTAAAATCCCTGCGTGTTCACGAAATCTGTCTTGCTCAGTGGAGGA
>CAAE01014610.1:181419-215617 GCA_000180735.1 Tetraodon nigroviridis
ACAGGCAGAGGTGAAAACAGGCCAAGAACCAGGGGGCTGGAGGGGAGATAGAAGGCCGGCCAAAACAGGGCCAGCCTGGCATGGAGCTCAAATCCATCTGGCAACAAGCCTTCCTTGGGCTGAGACCTGAGTACCGCTGGACACAGGCCCGAGTGTCACCCATGCAGTTGTCTCAATTGAGCAACATGGAAATTTAAAAAGTGTGAAGAACCCTTTTTCATCTGGAATGATTTAGAAACTGCTCTACAAGTGAAAATGAAACTCTAAATGGATAAAGAGGAATTGAAACTAATGCCGTTCTACCACACAAACAACTGACTGGAATGAACACAACAGCCTTGCCGGAGAAATAAATAAAAAAAGAGGGAGACAGGCCCAGGCCCTTTGGTTCCTCAGGAGGATTCACAAACTACTCAACGCTTGGCACCAGAAATTAGATGCTTCTGCAAAAGAACATGCAAAGTTTCAACGGGACTCAAGATACACAAGGCCGTGTCCAAGTGTGGGAAAGAGGAGGCACACATGCAGCACACGGACCTTAGAAAGTTCCAGTCAGAAAGCATCCCACAGCACTCGTGATTTCCCAGTATCCTTGCCAACCCACAGGAGTGCCTTCACAGATGCTGCACCAAACCCAGAGAGGACAGGACGGGTTGGTTGGAAATGTTCAACACAAAGGAGTGGGCAAACTTTGATGAAGATTAGGACAGAATTCCTGAAGTTATGCAGAGGACAATGTAGGGAGAGACTAATCCTGGTATGAGAAACGACCAAGCTTTGTGGAAAACATCCTGTCAGTGTGAGGGCTTGCGTGTGTTTCAGGACCCAAATGCAGACAGAGGCTGGTGCGTCGAACAGAAAACCCCTTTTATTTGGGTGACGTCGGGCAAAAACAGGCGAACAGAAAAACTTCCGACGCGACTACGGGGCACAAAAACATAAACTCGGAAGTGCCACAAAAAACCAGAGCGAACGAGCGAGCAGACAAACGAACATACCAAACGCGAGTTATCCAAGTCACAGTCACGACGTTCAATGATCCAGCAGCCGGCAGCTCCTGGAAGCCTCCCTATGAGGCAGGTTAATTAGCTGATCAGTATCAGCTGTGCTGCTGCTGCTGCTGGATCCAGGGGACCTAGGCCCTCTGCTGGTAAGGCAGAGAGCCCCAAAAACCGGATGCAGGTGAGGGCCAGCAAGCTGAGCCCTGACAGTACCCCCCCCTCAACGGGCGCCTCCTGGCGCAAAAACCGTCCAGGGTGGGCGGAGGGGTGTCGGACGGAGGGACCGGCCAGGTCGTCGGGGACATGGAGGGGGCCAGCGGGGTCATGGGGAACGGAGAGGTGGTCGACGTCGGGAGGTGAAGCAGAGCGGCCGTCGATGCCAGGAGCAGAGACGGGAGCTGAGACGGGAGCTGAAGCGGAGAGCTGGCGATGCCCGGAGCTGGGACGAGAGCTGAAGCGGAGAGGCCGTCGACACAGGGAGCTGAGACGGGAGCAGAAGCGGAACAGCTGTCGACGCCGAGGGCTGAGACGAGGGCTGAGGCGAGGGCTGAGGCGAGGGCTGAGGCGAGGGCTGAGGCGAGGGCTGAGGCGAGGGCTGATACTAGGGCTGATACGAGGGCTGAAGCGGAGGTGTCGTCGACGCCGGGAGCTTGGACGAGAGCTGAAGCGTGTGTGCCGTCGACGGCGGGAGCTGAGACGAGGGCTGAAACGGAGCGGCCGTCGATGCCGGGAGCTGAGACGAGGACTGAAGCGGAGGTCCGTCGACGCCGGGAGCTTGGACGAGAGCTGAAGCGGGGTTGCCGAGTCGACGGCGGGAGCGAAGTACGAGGGCTGAAACGGAGCGGCCGTCGACGCCGGGAGCTGAGACGAGAGCTGAAGCGGGAGGGCCGTCGACGGCGGGAGCTGAGACGAGGGCTGAAGCGGAGGGCCGTCGATGCCGGGAGCTGAGACGGAGCGGCCGTCGACGCCGGGAGCTGGAGCGGAGCGTCCCGTCGACGCCGGGAGGTGAAGCGGTGCAGCCGTCGACGCCGGGAGGGGAAGCGGTGTGGCCGTCGACGCTGGGAGCTGAGACGGGGACCGAAGTGGAGAGGAGGTCGACGCCGGAAGCTGAGACGGGAGCTGGAGCGGAGCGGCCGTCGACACCAGGAGCTGAAGTGGAGAGGCCGTCGACGCCGGGAGGTGAAGCGGAGCGGCCCGTCGACGCTGGGGATGGAGGCAGAGAGGCCGCCACCGCCTGTGACCGGGACAGAGAGGCCACCGGCGCCTGGGGCAGTGACAGAGAGGCCGCCGGCGCCTGGGACAGGGAGCGGAGAGGCCGCCGGCGCCTGGGACAGGGGCGGAGAGGCCGCCGACGCTGCCTCGGACTGGGACGGAGAGGCCGCCGGCGCCTGGAACTGGGACTGAGAGACCGCCGGCGCCTGGGACTGGGACGGAGAGGCCGCCGGCGCCTGGGACTGGGACGGAGAGGCCGCCGGCGCCTGGGACTGGGACAGAGGGGCCGCCGGCGCCTGGAACTGGGACAGAGAGACCGCCGGCGCCTGGGACTGAGACAGAGAGGTCGCCGACGCCTGTAATAGGGGCAGAGAGGCCGCCGGCGCCTGGAACTGGGACGGAGAGGCCGCCGGCGCCTGGAACTGGGACAGAGAGGCCGCCGACGCCTCGGACTGGGACAGAGAGGCCGCCGACGCCTCGGACTGGGACAGAAAGGCCGCCGACGGGCCAGGGTGGTGAGTCGGCGGGCCTGGGTGATGAGACGGCGGGCCAGAGTGATGAGACGGCGAGTCGGGGTGGCGAGACGGCGTGTCGGGGTGGCGAGACGGCGAGCCGGGGTGATGCGTCGGCGGGCCTGGGTGATGAGTCGGCTTGAGCACTGCGGCCATTGCTGCTGGGCGCAGAGACTGGCTGGCTGTCGGGGACTGGGACTTGGGCCAGGACCGGGGACTGGGCTGCGGCCGGGAACAGGGACTGGGCCGCCTTCCGGGACAGGGACTGGGCTGCGGCCTTAAACAAGGACTAGGCCGCCTTCGGGGACTGGGCCGCCCTCGAGGCGGAGACTGGAGCGGAGACTGAGCCAGCGGCAGCGGGGACTCAGACCAGGACTGTGACCGGGACTGGGACCAGGACTGGGGCCAGGACTGGGACCGGGACCGGGGCTGAGGCAGCAGAAACTGAGACCGGTACAGGGACTGGACCGGGGACTGGACCGGGGACTGGACCGGGGACTGGACCGGGGACTGGACCGGCGGCGTCGGGGACTGTGACCGGGGCCGGAACTGGGACTGAGACTGGGACTGGGGCGACGGCGTCATCAGGGCCAGAGCCTGGAGCGGAACCCCCTCGGCTCCGTCGTCTTCAGGGGAGGGAGCGGAGTGCCCTCGGCTCCGTCGTCATCGGGGGTTGGAGTGTCGGGGCCAGCAGTGGCTTTAAGGTCGGAGGGGCCACCGCTTGTGGCTTCGGGGCTGCGGATGGAGCTGCCTGAGACTTAGGAGGAGCGGACGGGGCAACCTGAGTCTTCGGAGGAACGGACGGGATGACCTGAGTCTTCGGAGGAACGGACGGGGTGACCTGAGGCTTCGGGGAAGCAGACGGGGTGACCTGAGTCTTCGGAGGAGCAGACGGGACGACCTGAGTCTTCGGAGGAGCGGACGGAGCGACATGAGTCTTTGGAGGCATGGGTCTGGAAGGCGCGGCCAGGTCCGCCTGGGGCTTGGGAGGCGCGGCCTGGTCCGCCTTGGGCTTCGGCGGCGCGGCCAGGCCCGCCTGGGGCTTGGGCGGCGCGGCCTGGTCCGCCTGGGGCTTCGGAGGCGCGGCCAGGTCCGCCTGGGGCTTCGGAGGCGCGGCCAGGTCCGCCTGGGGCTTCAGAGGCGCGGCCTGGTCCGCCTGGGGCTTGGGAGGCGCGGCCAGGTCCGCCTGGGGCTTCGGAGGCGCGGCCTGGTTCGCCTGGGGCTTGGGAGGCGCACGCCCTCTGGCCTTGGGGATGCGGCTGCTTGAGCCGTCTTCGGCTCTGGGGTTGCGGCCGCCTGGGCCGCCTTCTGGGGCGCACGCCGTCGGACTTCGGGGATGCGGCCGCCTGAGGCGCCTTCAGCTTTGCGGTCGCCATCGGCTTCGGAGGTGCGGCCGCCTGAGCCGCCTTCGGCTCCGGGGGTGCGGCCGCCTGAGCCGCCATCGGCTTCGGGGGTGCGGTCGCCTGAGCCGCCATCGGCTTCGGGGGTGCGGCCGCCTGAGCCGCCTTTGGCTTCGGGGGTGCGGTCGCCATCAGCTTCGGGGGTGCGGCTGCCTGAGCCGCCATCGGCTTCGGGGGTGCGGTCGCCTGAGCCGCCTTTGGCTTCGGGGGTGCGGTCGCCATCAGCTTCGTGGGTGCGGCTGCCTGAGCCACTATTGGCCCTGGGGGTGCAGCCGCCTCTGGCCTCGGGGATGCGGCTGCCTGAGCCGCCTTCGGCTTCGTGGGTGCGGCCGCCTGAGCCACCCTCAGCTTCGAGGGCGCGGCCGCTTCTGGCTTCAGGGGTGCCGCCGCATTTGACTTCGGGGATGCGGCCGCCATCGGCCTCGGGGGTGCGGCCTGAGGCTTCGGTGCAGCCGCCGCTGTCTGGACCTCCAACCTCTTCGCCCCCCGAGCTCTCCTCCTGGAACTGCTCCGATTAATCTTTGCTCCTACCTCCTGGTCCAGAGAGGTCCCCGCTGATCCTCCCTGGAGGGGCTGGGCTGCCTCAGCTGCAGGGCCCACAACCAGAGACGGCCCGCTCAGGCCGGGTGGGCCTCCTGCCCTGGATGGCTGGCCCAGGGGAGTGTCGCCTGCTCTGGGGAGCCTCGCCGGGGGCAGAAAAATCGGCCAAGACTCACCCAGAGGAGAACAGCGTGCAAAGTCCAGGGGAGGTGGAGGAGATGCTGTGCAGAATCAGGGCTGGAGTTGCTGAAGCCGGGAGGGAGGTGAGCTGGGCCGGAACTGGCTCGGTCCCTTGTGGAGCCAGGTGGGCCCCGCTCTCAGCTGTGGGATTCCACGTCCAGCAGGCCAGACACTTCACTGCCTGACGGAAGTTTCTGTAGGCACAGACGCGGCAATCCCAGTAGGAGGATTCTCCCAGGCTCTCCCAGACTGACATCGGAAGCTCCACACAGGCACAGCGGAATCCCGAGTCAGCGTTCTGGGGCGCAGCGAGAGCAGGCGTGGGGGCGGCGGCGGTGCCTCCGTCTAAGCACAACCCCCGCTCCCTCATCGTCTGCCTCAACACTGCCATGGTCTGTCGCAGCTGCCTGAGCGTGTCTGCTGGGTCCTTTTGAGGCTGGATCATTCTGTGAGGGTTACGTGTGTTTCAGGACCCAAATGCAGACAGAGGCTGGTGCGTCGAACAGAAAACCCCTTTTATTTGGGTGACGTCGGGCAAAAACAGGCGAACAGAAAAACTTCCGACGCGACTACGGGGGCACAAAAACATAAACTCGGAAGTGCCACAAAAAACCAGAGCGAACGAGCGAGCAGACAAACGAACATACCAAACGCGAGTTATCCAAGTCACAGTCACGACGTTCAATGATCCAGCAGCCGGCAGCTCCTGGAAGCCTCCCTATGAGGCAGGTTAATTAGCTGATCAGTATCAGCTGTGCTGCTGCTGCTGCTGGATCCAGGGGACCTAGGCCCTCTGCTGGTAAGGCAGAGAGCCCCAAAAACCGGATGCAGGTGAGGGCCAGCAAGCTGAGCCCTGACAAAAATGTAAACAGTCAGTAATCAGTCAGTGTTGTTTTATGGAGTAGCCTTGCCCGCCATCACATAACCAAACCATATTCAAGGAGCAATCAGCTATTACAATTTTTTTTTAATTTTCTTTTTTTAAATATCTGTCTATTAAAGAAAATTGTCATTGATTTGAGTTATTTTGTTAAGCAGCATGGGCTTGATTAAACAAGGGCTTGCCACAGTTCAACAATGACATCACGTTTGAAAAATATGTGTTTTTCTGGCTCAGTTTTCTTTTCCCTTCTTTGTTACTCTGTCTTGGCCTAGCAGTGCTAATAGGGTCGGATTATCCATAGTCAAGATGAAAAGACTTTCATTTCCCTTTGAGCCCTTGCACTCTCTCTCGCTCTCTTTCTTTCACTTCCTCTATCTGTCTATCTGTGTGTGTGTGTGTGTGTGTGTGTGTGTGTATATTAGCAAAATACAATATCATAAATGAAGAAAGCCAGACAAAATGATGATTAGGTAATTATCAGTGCTGACTTCCTCTTCCTGTTTTTCTACACTGTGCTGTGCCTAGTTCTTATTTTACTCCATCTTCCAATTTCTCTCTCATGTATTTCATTTTTTTGTCATACTCAATTTTTATCCATTATCATGCTCCTCTGAGATGCAGCTTAAAGACTAAACTTCACTTAAAGTCAAAATTTGTGCTGGTTAAATTTTAATGACATGTATATTTTTTACATATTGCAATTTCAATAATGATGAAATGTGCCAATCTGTGGCTGGAGAATCCTCTCTGATAATCTTGAGCTACCATTCTGTACTGGACATGCTACTTCTTTGCATTTAACCCTCCTCACATCTAGGGAGGTCTCTTAGCTTTTAACTTGTAGTTGTGCCACAGTCATTGTAATCTCCCACCTTGACTAGGGCAAATCAAATGGGTGCACTAATGTGTGGTGTCATTCATTGTTTCGGGTGTGTGCATAACAGGGAACAATCGTTGGTATTTAAATTTTATGTCGAACATGGCATTGAGGTAGCAGAGCCACCTAACCTGCTGCCAGATTTTTGTCACATGCAGGTATTTAACTTTGAAAAAGACTAGCATTCATTATCTAGTTTGTATTTCTTGTGGGGTGTGACCTCTAACCCTTTGCATGAGACTGTGGAGGCCTAAAGCAGCAAAAGACTCAGAACAGTCTGTGGATTACCTGCGTTTTTTGAGTTTCTGTAACATTTGGACATAAAAAAAAAACCAAAAACAGCCAGCAGGTTTTGGCAAGGTCTCAGAAAAATGGCAGATCACAGTGAATTAGCAACAATGCCCTTATGAGCAGTAAAATACATAGTCTAACAACATTTTATTTTACTCTGTGGTCTAAATTTTTATTGACCCCTTCATGGTCTACGACACTGCAATGTCCTGACGTTAGCTGGAGGCAAAACAAATGGAAGCTGAAGGTGAATGCTGTTGCTGCCTCTTCGGAGAATGTGGTCTTGTTGTGTGTTTGGGTGCCAAAAAAAAAAAAAACAAAAGTAAAAACAATACCAGTCACTGCAAGTTAGAGTAATCATAGACTGCCTTGGCTGAACGCGATTTCACCGAAAAGCATCATAGGCTAGTGTATTTGTGATATTTGCCCCCAGCTAAGCCCCACCCCCAAAGTTGTCATACTGTTTACCAGCTGTGAAGGTGTCTAAACAGTCTTTTAATTCTAATTTGCAGTTTAGCAACTTTTAATCTTATTGTCTGATTTTACGCCGTAATTATTTCCTACTGACATCTGGCGAAAAAAAATCAAAAGCAAAAACAATACCCGTCACTGCAAGTTAGAGTAATCATAGGCTGCTTTGGCTGAACGCGATTTCACCGAAAAGCATAATAGGCTAGTGATTTTGTGAAATTTGAAAAAAGATAAGCAAAAACAAAAAAGTTGTCATACTGTTTACCAGCTGTGAAGGTGTCTAAACAGTCTTTTAATTCTAATTTGCAGTTTAGCAACTTTTAATCTTATTGTCTGATCTGATTATTTCCTACTGACATGTGCGATGCCCGTTTTTAATTAAAGGGTACATTCGCATTTTTCTCTGTAAACAATTAAGCCTGAGGTCGTGCACATTACAGGTGTTTATATCATTATTAACAATTAGTTAACTTACTCTTGCTGCTTTTCTCTATTGATCAAACACCAGAACATGTATATCACTTGTCAATACTGTCTCAGAGAGGAAGGGAACGCAGCTGTGTAGCAAGTCATTAATTTCACAGTAATTTGCTGCCTGCGCTGATCAAAGAGCGTGCACTTCCCTTCATATTTGTAAAGATAAATGCCTTTCCAACTGGGTTTCATCATGGGATTTTAGAGTCATGGCTGGGGAAAAAATTTCAAAAAAGATGCGTAAGGCACTCGTAAAATCCCTGCGTGTTCACGAAATCTGTCTTGCTCAGTGGAGGAGCTCATCATCATCCCCTCCTCTTCTTCTTTGCTGTACATTATCATTCACAGCGTTCTATCGGGAAAAAGCAGGACTTTGCAGCAAAAATCTAGCACATTATTCAGGCTGACCATATTTTGGACGACTCATCTGAAGAGAAATGCTTTGCTTTTATATCCAGCCACAGCCTTGTTACTAAATTTAGTTTTAGTTTTTTAAAAATATGGAACAGTGACAGAAGCCAGCATTATTCAGAAATGCCTTGGAGAGTTGCAGATAAATGTTTTTCATTTCTTCCCGGCACAACATTCATGCATGTGCAAACATTCCCACAATGTTTGAACGGTCCAAGCTGCGTCCAGCAGAGCTTAGGGGTCTTTGAAACTTTATTGAAGTATGGACACCTTTGAGGAAAGTTTCGAGGGGTCACTGTCAGTGGTTACAGATGTTTCAGCCCGCTCAATAATCTTGTTGATGAACCTCGGCTGTCCTTTTAAAGCAGCCATATCAAATATGTTGCTAACATATCTGATTAGTCCTTCTAGTTGTGTTGTTGTCATAAACCTGTCACTCCATATGTCAGCCAATTTTTTATATTTTTCGCATGTTTTATTCTGAAGGCCAAAGTCAGATCAGCATTGTGAACAAATATAATTGTTTCTTTGTTCAGTTGTGTCAACAAGGGAAAGAATTTTCTGATATTGGTGAAAGAAAATTTTAACAGTGTTTTGTGTCGGTGAATACTCTGGTTCTTTATGAACAAAATACACATTTTTCCTCAAAAATACTATAGTTTTACAGACACTGTATGCCTGTCTTTAAAGACCCTCTCCTCTCCTCCCCTCTTATCTCCTCCCCTCCCCTTTCCTCTCTCTCTCCTCCTCCTCTCACCGTAACATTTTTTGCATGTGCAATGTAGAAACAATCTTAATTATAACAGATGCTTTATAAAAAAGTGACTTGTACCCAGACATCACGAACACCCTAAAAAGGCTCAACATTCAACGGTTATGTCTGATTATGTTTTAGAATGCAGCTGAAATTTACAAATGGTTTTAAATAGGAAAAAAATCTAACTTTTTGTTGTTAGAACATTCAATTTATTATTTAGCCACTATTGACCACTCAGGTAATAAACTATGCTGACACCAGTGACCTTCAATGAAATGATTTCTCTTACTAGCACCAAAAGGTTAGACCTGTAAAAAATATCTGCAGACCTAATGAGGTGAAATTCAAGCCAGCGATTCTGTGGTGTAATGGAGCAGCTTTCCCTTTTGCCCTGATGCTGATGGTTAATTCATATTTTGTCCTCACTGCCATATTTACGTAGATGTGCACCATTTTCCTCCTCAAAACAGCCAAGTGCTGTTAATTAGGGAGAAATGTTGCCCTGAGGTTTCCGCTGCAGGAACAGTGTTTTGATGTTGAAATTCCTATTGATGTGGAGCCTGCTGGGAGCCACTGGCTGCCACTTTTGCAGGGATGCAAACACAAATAAAAGCAGCCACACAGACAGTGTTCAAATTTGTCTGTGAGCGTGTACTAGACATATTGAAATCCAGCGCCTCCTTCTTGCAGACAAATCAGGGGAACTGTCTGTTTGTGCAAAAAGGTATTGCAGTCGTTGTTGGACATTTAATTGATTTTTAACTGGTTGTATCTGTGTAGATTCTCATTTATTCATGTCTTACTTATCCAAGGTTAGTTCTTTGTGTTTAAGGTTTCCTTGAAAACATTTCGCGCTCACTCCAGAAAGTTTTTGAGGAAACTGAAAACAGTCTAGTTCGGGCATGGGCAAACTACGGCCCGGGGGCCACATGCGGCCCGTTAAATGTTTTAATCCGGCCCGCCAAACTTGAAAAAATTAAATGAATAAACCTTGTTAATGTTTTATTTTCCCTGCAATTCTGATGTTTTCCCACTAGGTGAAAGTTTAGTTTGAAATTAAAGCACATACTTTCTCCATATCACAAGATGTGTATTTTTTCTCCAATGAGGTGGGGTACCAAAGCACTCCATCCATCTGCTCCTGGTCCGGCTTATTTGTCAAATGTTAGAACCCATTGTGGCCCATGAATCAAAAAGTTTGCCCACCCCTGGTCTAGTTGGACACAGACCCTGCCTTGGTTAACTGGTTATGCTACATTACTTGAATTACATGTTAGGAATATAATGCTGTCCTGGCCCTGATTGCATTTACCTAAAATACTGAATCCAAATTAAATCGATTTGCATCATGATTGTATTTTTTTTTTTTTTTTTTTAATATTCTTCCCTTTCTATTAGTTCATTAGGAATTCCTGCCTCAGTTTACTCCAAGTTGACACTCATTCACAAAATAGTTATAAACCTTGGAGTATATCCACAGAAGAAAGATTTTCTCTTTTCAGTGTCAATAAAAAACATCTCATTGCAGCTTGAAATCCCTTGGTTATGCAGAACTGGGTTATGAAGAGCTACTTGAGTGAAGGACTGTTAACGTCACGCATTCCAACTCTGGATTCCCCCATCAACACACTGGCAGAGATGGCAGAGATGAACTTACAGGATGCTGCTTAATGCACCACAGATGCTGTGCCTGTTCACTGTCTTGTTTACTCTTATGCCAGGTATTGTGGTAAATCCACTTATTAAGAAGTGATAAGGTACTTATACCCCTTCCTGAAGACACGTCACTTTTTGGAGAGATCTTTCTATGGACAGAGGATTTTTTGTGGTCTAGGATGCCCTTCCAACAGAGAGATTATTATTATAAACTATATGCTCCTGAGGGTTCCCTTTTTGTGGACAAGATGTGATAATGTCTTGTCAGGATGCATACCAGCTTCACGTGCCCTAAAGGATCATCTACGCTGGCATTCCAACAGGTAAAACCAAAATAATTGCCCTCCAAGAGGACATAATGTGCCCGGGTGTTCACTTCATCGATTTAAATATATTTCCTGGATCCATTCATCCATCCAGGGTTGAGGACTAGAAAGATTACTTGGCTTTTCGTGGACGGTTAGTCTGCCAGCACCCTGAGCACTCTGACCCACAATGCATTTTTGTGAACGGCAGCTGAGCTTCCGAGCGCAAAACAAAGAAACACACAGGCAAGCATTAAATATGAGAGGATGTATCACCGTGAACACATTTTCAGAAGGAGCCAAAAAAACAAAAACAAAGGTATCTCTGTAGATCATGTGTGAATCGCAGCACGGGCTGATGCAGTTCTTGGCTCTGTTTCAACACACACGGCATGGTAAATCTGTGGCTGTTGTATTATGCTAAGGAAACAATACAGTAGACACACACACGTACACACACACACACACACACACACACACACACACACACAAAAAAACCCTCCAGAGTCTGTTATTTTAAATTAGTTTATTTAGTATATGTTTCTAGGAAAGGTCTAGGGAATTCTTGGGAAATGGTGTTGTGTTATTCAACATCTTTCAACCCATTTTTTTTGTCTGCTTGCTTTAAACTTCTTCCTGTTTGACTTGAGGTCTGCATTGTAAAGCCCATGAGAAGCATCTTTCAGGCATTTTATTATAGAACGCCAAACAAAGTGATGCTTTTTAACGGCTATGCTACCTTTCCCGCCATACAGTAGCTGCTATATTATTTTATTGGCAAACGATGTGAAAATGCCTGTGGAAAACTGGCGATGATGCTCCCATTTAGGGAGACAAAAGAATGGGGAATTGGGAATAAGAACCGCAACTGCAAAGACAAAGAATTGCTGAAGAGACGAAGGGAGGATGGGTCTAAGCTGCAGACGGAAGAACTGAGAAGCAGGAATACAGACTGGTAGTTAGTGTGATGTAACCTGAATGAAGTGACCCAGAAATTAAATTTATAGTTAATCCAAAAAAAAAAAAACCCCATGGTGCACAGTTATCTGAACCTACTTTACCAATATGGATTTTTTTAAAATTTTGACAATTGAAATATAAGAAATGTGCAGTGTGCGGCTTTCCGTTCTGACTGTAAAAATGCATGCCAAGCTGTTTGTTTTCCAGGAGAAAATTGACTGAACGCAATTATTTTGCTAAATTAGCACTGGCTTCCTTAGTGATGTTGGACTAATGAAAAAAGACAATCTTAAATGTCATTACAGCTTGTGAAATCATTCTAAACTGGAGGAGCTGCAAGGAGAAATGTGCTTAAGACAGAGTTAATGCGCTCTGACGGACTCTGAGTGATCTCCACCCAGCTTACTGACGTTCAAATCCCGACATAAACAATATTATATGGGCGAGTTTATGCTGGCAAATTCGGATGTATAACTAATACCCACTAAAGGATTTTGAAACCTAGTTTGGATCTGGTTTATATGTACTCCCAAAATTTATACTGAAGTCTGCTTTTGGAAAATGTGTAAGGCTAGGAGATATGCTTGCTCAATGTCAAACAGATCACATTGACTCAGATTAAGTCCGCTAGCCTTTGTTTTTGTGGCTGACAGACTGAACACGGAACACTTCATGAACTGCCCGAAGACGTGTGAAAAGTAATAACTCTGCACCAAATGGGAGTGGTCCCAACGCCACCATTAATGAAGGGGAAAAGGGAACTTTCAAGATTTTGTGTGGGGGTCTGAGTTCCCCTTGTGTCCGCTTGGGTCTGAAAACTTCACGGATTCGAAGGAATGGGTAAATTGTTGAATTTAATTAGAGCGTAGGTTTGGGATGGGATGTCCAGGGTGTACCCCGCCTCTCATCAGGCTCATCTTATTACAGGATCTGGCCCCCCCCGTGTAGATTTTTCTTACAGCATTCTACCAAACAACAAGATTTTTAAAGGTTTCTGCCCGCTTCACATCTTTGTGTTTGCTCTTTACAGGCATGCCATGTTCTATCCCTGCTCATGTTCCAATCCTGCTTCCGACGTTTCAATGCTGGTGCTCTCAAGCCTCAAATTTCACTTGTCCCTAATATTTCAGCCTTGGTTATGATGAAGAAATGATCACAGGTTGTTTTTCATCTGTCACCCAGACAGTCAAAAAAAAAAAAAACCTCTCAGTTTGAAGCACTCCCCTTGATGGAAAATTTAAAAAAAGGGCCGGCCATGCGCCGAGACGTGGCGCCGTGACCTGAAACTGTCATTGGTTTTGATCCTCCAAAGGTGTTTCATTTCATCAGTCTCTCTGAGCAAAAGATGTAGAAAAAGAATATTGATTTGGAGTAATTGCCCTATTCTTTTACGGATGAGGTACATTCTCTGTCACCGTGCTGTTCAGACACAAACCCTGACATTATAAAATTAATGCTGATGTAGAAAAAATTAAAAAATTCCTGCACCGCCCCATGGAACCAGTAATGTCTGTGTGTGGTCTATGGTTGTAACAGTGGGTGTAGGGTGTGCGTGTGTGTGTGTGTGGGGGGGAGCTTTGTCTTTCAGTGAGGGCAGCAGAAAGCAGTTAGAAATGCTCTTTGCAACCTTATTTTTTTTCTGAAGAACCTTTTTGTCTTCTGCTGAGCATCCTGAATGGCATGCTGTGGCGTATTCCATTAAAATGCTTTCGACGTAGCCGCTTGGTAAAAAGATATTAGCATCTTTTAAAGATGTTTCCGCTGAGTATTTTAAGGCACTGTAATCTTTGCTTTGCTGCTGTTGTTAACTGTGCTAGTTTTTTTTTATCAAATTCAGATAAACAGAACAGACAGGCAGGCAGAAAGTGCAGCCGACAGCTAAAATGGGACAGAGCTAATTTAGCTAAATCATCAATCAATAGGTGAATTAATTAATTATTGTTATTATGTTTTTTGTTAAATATTTAAAAATAATAATAATATTTTGGAATTCTATTGAAGTGCCTCTTAAGGTCACATAAAAATTTCTCTTTGTAATTAGAGAAACCAAAATTTCTTAGAAATGACAAGAGAGACGCGTGCACTAAAAGGAAAGGTTTTTGGAATATACATGTCGTGAAGGACAGGCAGGGCAAGCTGTCATGTGACTGTAACAATGTGCAGATGACTCATACAGACAACAAGTGGTGTAAGCGTGTCTCGCCAGAGATGACAGCGTCATGGACATATGAGGAGTCAAAATCTCTCGCCGTCTGCTTTTCTCAGCTCTCCCCAGTTCTCCCTTGGATTTGGATTTCTTTCTGTCAGATGAAAGAGGCTGCTGCTGCTGCTGCTGCCGCTGCTGCTGTGTGTGTACGTGGGTGTGGCTGTGCTTGTTCCAACTCCTAAAGGTTTGGGGTTTTGGACAGTAAACAATTTTGACCTTGAAAGTAAAGAGGTAAGAGCAGGAAAAGTCAGAATTACCCAGATCGGACCAAAAAAATAAAATGGCAAGAAAATATTTATTTTATCCAAGTGTGTGATGCTTGTTGTCGATATTCTGGGATTTTAGGTACACGAGTCAGCAGCGATGCACTTGGTCTTGCACAGTGATTGCACAATTTTTCTGCTTTTCTTATACACACACACACACACACACAGAAAGTGTATGTGTGTGTGTGTGTGTAGTATTGAAGAATGAAGAATGAAGGATTACCAAAGGAGAAGGTAGACCTAGATTAAGAAGAAAGGAACAGTAGCTCATACAACTATACAACTGCTCAATTTTACACAGTTGCAGCTAACTAATGATGGCTGAATAGACCGAATAGATTAAATGTTCCCCTTGTGTCAGCAGCTAGTTAAACCCTTGAGGCTTTATTTCCCAACAGGAACAGTGACATCTGGTAGCATTTGGAGATGAGAGCTGATGTTTAAGGGTGTGCAGAAGCGCTACAGACAACATGTGACAACCAACTGCTGGTAAAAAGGCTTTAGGTCTAAACCAGGTGGATGCCTTGGTGAGTGGGGAGGAATGTGATGTGACAGTTTGATATTAATGTCACGTGAAACTGTGTTCAGGCCCGCCATAACGCAACCCCCGTGCCCACCTCGGCCGTTCAAGAGTTTAGCTAAAAGCCTGATGGAAACCGGAGTTTGTTCAAGCTAAATGAATGAATTTATTTCTTAAAAGCAATATTATCAGTCACTCAGTAATGTTCCACAGTCCCTTTACAAAATCTTTGGTCTAAACTATTGAGATGGAGTCTTCATTCTATAGTATTTATCCAGTTTTGCACTCTGGACTTCTTGAGTGCTTTTAAATATGGAGGATAAATGCTGGCGCAAACTCGAGTTTTCAGGACAGCGCAAAGAACTGTTTTCCCCTAAAGAGGAAAAATATGTTGCAATTACCATGAAGTCAAGCGAACCACAAAAAACACTGTTCCACCTTAAATTAAAAAAAAAAAAATAAATAAAATAAAATAAATATTTGTGTTTTTACCTCAGTATACAGTATAGTGTCTACTAGATTGTTCATTGGTTTATTACAGCAGGTTAAAAACCACTCCTAACACTTGAACTGTCCCTTAATGTTAAAAGGAACATCGAAATGTTCTTCATGGCCCAAAAATGTCACCACTTTGTTAACAGAATGCAGATTTTGATGACATTATGTAGCAAGTAGAAGAACACACACACAGACATTTGGTTGTTATTGGAGCATGATGGTGCCAGTGGAGCTGTCATGCCGTCAGTCATTGAGGCCACCCAATTATTTCTGCCAGCAGCCCTCGCTGTTCCCTCAGTCAACACACATTTTATATTTGCTTTTAATAGAACTTAGTTATAAATTTAAATGTTTCCTAGATCTGTCCTTTTTTCCCCTTAACTGTCATCTTGTGCACTTGCAAGAATTCGGGTGTTGTTTGACCAGCACCGTTTGTCACGCTTTAATGTGCTCCATGTAGATTTGCGTTCTCATTTTTTGAAGGGGTCGTGGCCCCAGAACGCTGCTCACTTTTTGTGAATTTCACCCTCGGCGATGATGGCAACAGAAACCGTCTGTCTTTCCATTCATGATTTAGGCATTGTTTTAACGGCCACTTGGTCGCCCTCTCTCTCTCGCTCACACACACACACACAATTTTCCCCCTCACTACTGCTTTAACACCACGTAATGGAACTTTATGCAAAGCAACGGCTCCTCATGGATCGGTGTCTATCTAAGATGCGTCTCAAACACGTTGAAGCACAGAGCAATTCCTGCCACACACACAAGTTCCTCTCCAGAGGACGATGTTGCCTGGTTTTATACACGGAGGAGAACGTTTTTGGAAAAAAACTATGCATTAGCAAACCTGCAGGATTACTTGATAATGGCACTTTCTGGCCTTTCAATGTTGGAAATGCTTTTGCGTTACTTTGTTCTTGGTTTATTCATGCTAATGTGACTGATCTGTAGCTGTTAATGTTAATCTGTTACAATGAAGCCTACCCCAGTGGCTTTTCCATCCTTAATCTGTGCAGGCACATGATTTGATATCTGGCCTAAAATGTTTTGTTGACTGTTCTTAAAAAAATTCACAAGTTATGTAAATAGTCCTTTTTTTGTTTAGTAAAGTATGAGTTCAAAATGAACACACAAAAACAAAATGAATGAGAAAAGAGAAACAACAATAACCACATATAAATATAAATATAATAAAGAGAAACAATAGCTTCAGATTAATTCCCTTTCATGCCCACTTCTTGTATTGATACATTATGAAACAATAGTAATAGCAATGACTACAATGCCATGATAGTACTATTACTACCAACAATTACTACTGTTATTTTATTTTTGTCCTCATCACCAGCACCAATAACAACAAAAATAAACAAAAATACCGGTAGTATTTAACTTAGTTATTGCCCCACACTTTAATGCAGTAATCGAGATTTGACTATTAAATAATACAAATATCAAGTGATTTATAATATAGAACCCATTTTCCTTTATGTATTACTGCTATATAAAGAAAGCAAGCAAATATTTACCGTATATAATAATATTACTTCCTATTATAATGTGATGTGTAATTATAGGTTAATGTGATGTTTTATGTTATGTTAATAATATGTTCAAAAGAATGTGTGAAAAATGTCAACTTAGCACATGCAGCTGCACTGTTTTCTGAAATACACATGTTAAGGCTCAGAAATATAGCGTGCGGCACACCACTTAATATAATCTGAATAAAGGTACTGGTATAATAAAAACCAATTTTCCTATGTTTCCTCGCCTCGCATCAGATGTCACATTGGTTAGACAAACATTTAGTGTGAACTAGCCCCCTTTTATTATTAGAGCAGAAGTGTCATTACTCCTTTATTTGCCCGTGGATGGCTTGAATGGCTGCTTGCCCTTGCTGCCACAGACACAAACTATGGCACGCAGGCCACATACGGCCCGTTAGGGTATTTAATCCAGCCCGCCAAATTTGAAAAAAACTGTATAAATAAAATGTCAAGTATTTATATTTTTTTTTACTGATCAACTGCTGTATGTCTGATATGCAATGAGACTGTAGCAGTTTTTAAGGAGTATAATCTAAGCCGTCAATTGGCCACAAAGCACAGTAATTATGCAAGCAAGCAGTCAACAGAAAACATGGTTCATTCATTCATTCTTTCATCTTCCTACCCACCTTCTACCCTGCAGAAAGGGGGTCTGCTGGTGCCTGTCTCCAGCTATCTTAGGGCGGAAGGCAGGGGGTACACCCTGGACAGGTCGCCAGTCTGTCGCAGGGCACACATACCATTCTCACTGATATTAAATGTAAGTTTTTCCATTGTGTTATTTACAAAAATGCATTGAAAAATGATTTGTTGAATTAAATATTACACTTCATTTCTGCCAACAGGTGCCAAGTGGTTTTGAGGTGTATGTACGTTGTCAAAAGAAACCTCGTGCACCAGATCAAATATAAGGCACTTCACATACTGGTGCGCGGCGACCTTGTTGCGTCCTTTTGCTGGTTGTTGTTGAGTTTTGACACTGGGGACAAACGTGGAATAGAAGGAGACCTAGTTGTCATTTCAACGTTGATTCACTGTTGAATTTAATGTCAGGTGCCAGTTCGTTCGTCATTGTACTAAAGAGCTAAATACAGTGTAGATTCGAAGACAGATTTTTTGTTGGAGTGCTTTTGTTCAATTTCATTTGGTATTAAAGCACATGTTTTCTACCTTTCCAAAGATACCGGTACATATTTTCTCCAAGATCAAAACACTTGCTACTGATCTGGCCTATTTGTCAAATTTTGTGGCACTGTGGCCAGCTGGTCAAAACGTTTTCCTGGCAGAATGTGTTACAGTCATAAGCATGTAGTTTGATGTTAAATGGCATATTTCACATGCAGACACTCCCTAGATGTGTTCAATCAGGCTTTTATAATCGTAAATCGGTCTGATTTGTTGATGTGCAGATTAGACTGAGCAACACGGTAGCATTTGTGGGCTACAGGATATGCATCATAAAAAGGGATGTGTAGTTTCCTGTGTTTTTCAAGCGGTAAAGAATGGAGTTTCACCTTCTCTACTCTGGGCAGTTGTTAGTCACCACATGAATCAACCTAATTAAAGACTGTAATCGTCTGATCCTGGGAAATGCTTCAGGAAGCTCTGACCCCATTGCAGATTATAGTAGAAAGAAATTAGCTGATGTCCGACAGTGGAGGAACAAACTGTTACGCTATCAAACTCTAAACTTCATAAGGTCTAGCTTTAATGGACATTTAATTAGTCTTGTCATGTATAAATATGAGACCTCCCTTGGATTTTCTTTTCCTTAGGTGTTAAAAAATAGTTACTTAAAATTGAAGTTCAAGAATTTTTTTGGCTGCTCTGCATTTCTGACTGGCTGACTTTATGATTGGGTATGTTAAGTAACACCCTTTTTCATAGCATCTTTTTTCATCTGATAAACATTTGTAAAATGCCATTCATGCATAAAAATTTATATTCTGAATTTGCCTGCGGGATATATTGCGCTCAGTAAGCGTGTCATTATTGTATTTATTGACTTGCCACAGCAGCACAATCATTTCCTAAGCACTCTGTCTTTATTATTGTTTCAAAATTAGAGTGATTATTTATTCATGTACAGTCTGAGATGATACCGATGAGCTTTGTTTGTGTAAACCGCCTTTATTAATGAACCAGCCTAACTTTCAAACAGGGGGAATTACTTGATGATAAATCCAGTTTAGAAACAGTCGGCAGTGATAGAACACGAACAAGAGACATGTTTTATGAATAGTTTTACGGTTTTGATCAGCTAAAATTAGCATGAATCTTAGTGTTCTTTAATATTTGTTATTTTCACACACACACACACACACACACACACACACACACACACACATCCATCGTTCAGCTCAGAGTGTGAACTCCCACAAGAAGGTGGTAGGGGGTCTGCAGAGTGCCCTTGGCATTGAAGCTGATATGCTGTGACCTTTTACAAGGATTACGCTCCAGGTTACAAATATAGGTGTGCTCCCAGGAGTCTAGGATTCTTCACAATGGCGACATTTGTAAAAACCTGCGGGCTGCTCTCCTGCATTTGCACCAGCAATAACAACAATAACAAAATGTGGTGTTTTCTGGTGTTTTCTGTCACCGCACAGTCTCAGAACATGAACTGTTTTGGTAGTGTCAGCAGGGTGAACTGTACATGTCCTAAATGTACATGAAACTCTATTCAACGTGGCGATAATTTATTATGCAATACATGTCATTCAGACCTTCGTTTACATACAGTCACAGACCAATTGTTTCTCTCTGTCTAGCAGGTCGGAGGTCAGTAAAGGCAGTGGTACCAGTGGAGGGAGATGATGTCGATGCAAAGTAAGCACCCTCTCAAAACAGTGATCTGTCGACGTTTGTCGTTTTTTAATTACCATAAATTATTTTTTCAATTCATGCTACGCACGTACCAGCCTCATGGATGAGAGGACCCAGGGTTACACCTGTCAGTCACCTTGATCGCTCTCTACAGCTGTTATTGATTCTGACCCAGTGGTGCACTGACTGACCTGCTGACTTGCCCCACTGACTGGCTCAATTTTGACACCCACTCTTGTCTTAACTTGAGCCTGGTCCTGCTCAAGGTTTTTCCCTGTTAAAGGGAAGGTTTTTCTTGCTACTCTTGTCTGTTGTGGGGTCAGTGAGTAGCTATCTATAAATAAAGCTGGATTTGAATTGAATGTGCATTAATTAGCCTAGGCTATTACCCTGTCTTCAGTTCTTTACCTTTCCTTTCCTTCCTTGGAACACTTGAGCTGCAGTTTCAAAGATGCATGGACACAGTAATCTAGTCACCACAATTGGGCCTCATTTTTATAGATATTGAAATAGTGATTTAGTTTTATATGGGCAGATAGGGACACAATTTGACAGCCAGCTAGACTGCTGCACACACTTTACCATAATTAAAGTAACATCTTTATTAGGCTTAGAGCCTAATAAAGATGGTTAGGTTTGAGATCTCAGGAGGCACAGCGGAACCAGGGTTACCAATATTCAGATTGTAAAAAATGAACATCAAGAATATCCCAAAAAATAAATTATTACATATGCTTGTAAATCCATTTAAGTAAATTTTTGACTAGTGTGATTCCTAAATTTCACAACTTATAGTCTAGTTTGACAGTAAAATTGGGCAGCATGTGTGTGTGTGTGTGTGTGTGTGTGTGTGTGTGTGTGTGTGTGTGTGTGTGTGTGTGTGTGTGTATTCTTTATAGAATCGGTGTGCATCCGTTTTATTATATCACTGAATAAATCCTATAAGTGTAAGGAATCTGTAGAGATTATATGTCATTAGTTTATGTTTGACTGTATCACATCTTGTTTTACAGCACCACTCTAAATGCCTCTGTCCCTTTTTCAATCGGTCCATTTTGTATGTTTGTGTTGCTCTCCGCAGTGAGCGAAGCAGACAGCATGATAAAGGTGGCCGAGTGGCAGCAGACCTACTATGCCTCGGACTCTGGCATCCACTCCGGGGCCACCACGGTCCGAGATGACGAGAGCAGCACCGACTACAGCGGCCGTAAAAAGTACAGCGGCGGCGGTGCTATGACCGCCGCAACCGTTCCAGGTGCTAATGCCATTGGTGGAGGGGAACCAGCTTCCGGAACACTTGAGAGTCCCACAGGTGAGAAGGTCATCATCCTGTGGGTATTACCAAGCCTCAGAGGCTCATTCCAATAACTATTTGGGCTATTTTATATTTTGTGGCAACTGACCAGGGTTGTACAGTGAATACTTGAAGGCAAATTTAACTAAATTAATTTTTTTGTGAATTGAAACTGATGAAGGAAGAGACCCTTTTATGCACTGGATTCAACTAAGATGACTCAAAATTTCAGTTGAGTTAATGTGTGTAAAAATACGCCCAGGTCTGTTCTTTCAACCTAAAACACGCATTGTTTATTTTTTTTAAAGGTTTTTCTTTCCTTTTTAATTGCAATTAATAAACATTTTTCCCACCAATATGGGGAATTCAGCAGATCAGTATTGTGCCTGACAAATCCCACCTATTTCCGATGGCATTATCATATATCTAAGGAATCGTCTTATATCATTACCTCTATCTTTCCTGAATCCCAGTGAGAATTTCAACACAGATTCTGACAGCAGGGTCATTAAACATTACATTTAGACTGTCTACCGTTTTTTATTCTTTTGAACATTTTCCAAATTGTTTCTTCAAAATGTTCTCATCCTCTGGCCTTCAAGAACACATTCTTTAGATTTTACTTGTCTTAATTGTCTATTAAGAATGTGAACCCTCTGATTGAGACCAGAGTATTTCATTTTAACTCCCTAAGTGATAATTATCTCATCGGTTTGCTACACACACACACACACATACACACACACACACACACACACACACAGGCACAACATTTCTGATGATCTGCAGTGTGCATCTGAATTGGCGTAATTTTTACAAATTTTTTGATGCTGAAAACCAATGTCATTTCCGCAGTCAACAAATGCCAGTCTTTAACACAAGAAATGTCTTTTGCATAAAACATGCAAATATTGTTGACTTTTTCATCATCTCTCCTGTCGTTTCTAAAGAATGCTTGTAATAATGTAATAATGGAATCAAATATCATTTACATTGTTACTGATCAACTCAGTATTCATCATCTAGAGAGATAATGAAAATGGTTTCATTTAAACTGGACACATCATACACATGCAGTTAGCAGTCCTTTCAACATTAGCTGTGTGTTCGGTCATGACTCATACACTTTTGTTTTTGTACTATAAATGCCTGTTTAAACAGAATTTATCCAATTAATTCAACTGTATTAGAGGCTTGATGTTTCATAGCCGCCCTATTGTCTATTTTCATTTTTTTGCTAGATTTAGACACTCAGTTCTCACTGACTCGAGCTCAGCGTGTCAGGGCTGCTATGTTCCCAGAGACCCTGGTGGAAGGGGAGGCAGCCATGCCTGTTCAACCAGATCCCACACAACAGAGCAACGTACAACGGCTGGCAGAACCATCTCACCTTCTCAAGACTGCAATTGTCCACCTGATAAATTACCAGGACGACGGCTGAGCTGGCCACCAGGGCTGTGCCAGAGCTGACTAAATTGTTGGCCGACGACGACCCGGTAGGACGTCGTTGTGCCGAATCACTAGGAACTAAGCATTTAAGTGTTTAAACGAGTAACTTGTCTTAATTCTCTTTCTAGGTTGTGGTGAACAAAGCAGCCATGATCGTCAACCAGCTAACTCGTAAGGAGGCCAGCCGACGAGTGTTGGTGCAGTCTCCGGCTGTAGTGGGTGCTGTGGTGCGTGCCATGACAGTAGCTGCTGACATGGAGACAACTCGCTGCACAGCCAGCGTGCTCCACAGCCTGTCACACCAGAAGGAGGGACTCCTGGCAATATTCAAATCCGGAGGAATCCCAGCTCTGGTCCGCATGCTAAGGTAGCATCACTTACATCAACAATACGCGTCCCAGAGTTATTGAGTGCTTTTAGAGCTGAAGTGAAACTGAAGCATTCTAAAAACAAGTGCAACTGAACATTTCAAGAAAAAGTTAAATCAACTCAGTCAAAAAAAGCGTGCGACCTCTAGTCCACCAACATGGCTGAAGTGGTCAGATTGTTTGAGACCTTTATGTGTGTGGGGGGATAATTAAATACTTAGACATACCTCTTCTGGGTACCCTTTAAGTCCCTACTAAATCTCCCTCTGTTAGCCAGAGACGTTAAAGTTTTAAAGTAATTTCATCTTAAGATAGGAATATTTCAGTCCAGATTTTTTCAGTTCATTGAAAAAGGACCAGTTATCCTTTACTTACTGAACACTTCTATACTGTGGAAGAGATATAGAATATGATGGTCAGAGAGAATTTTAAAAAAAGAAAGTATATTATGCCAAAAAGCCAAAATGGATTGTGAAAATGACATGCTTTTTAAGCCCCAACAACAAGAAGGAAATAGCTGAGGCTTCTCAGACCCTAATTGGTGAACCAGGGTGAGAGCTCATCTCAATGTCTTCTACATTAAGTACAAAAACAGCTTATGTCTGGATGAAAAAATAAAAATATATACAGTAAATTTCAACATTTGGGGCTATATTCTGAATAAATATTGCGTTTGTGCACAATTTTTGACAATAATATCATCACAAGTACACTGAGCTGAAAGCTTTTATTAAAAAAAAAATGTATATATTAATAGTGATGACACTTAGAGTGGCATGGTCATATAGTCAAGACAAGGTTTACATTCGCAAAGAATTCGATCCAAACACTCAGTTGCCTTCTGCTTGTTTTTCTAGGTGTGTTTTACCTCCTACCTCTGAGTATGGAGCCGACCGATGCTCTGAAAATATTTACCCTGCATGCTTTGTATTTATCTCTGCTACAAAACTGTGGCATCTCTGAATGGGTTGACCTTGCCAACCCAATTGTGTTTCCTCCAAGACGGCCCTGAGGATCTCTGGCTGTCACTTCATTTGAGCATTAGCGGAGTGTATGGACAAGGAGATTCCTCATTGTCTTTGACATCTAAAATTTCTGTCCGTATGTCGGCGATCATTTTATCCGGGCTGCTTGGCTCCATTCTCTCTTCTTAATAAAGATGTTATTCCTCATGCAATGCATCCAGGTGGCTTAACTCTTTGGTTCTACACTGCAGAACCCCCCATTTTTCTCTCTTTTATTGCATTGCAGCAGTCCAGCAGGCCATACTTGTGAGAAGCTTTGTGGCTAACCACACCCTTATAGTTACTCAATGTGCTCTGGGAGGAAAAAAAAAAATAAATGGTGGGTTTTACGCTACTGGGCCTCTTTTTAAAATTAAACATGGCAACAAGGCAATGAAAATGAAAGAAAATGCTGCTAGCAGGCCAGCTAGCAGTGTCAGCATAAACTGCAGTGCTTTTGCAAACCAAAGCAGAGCTGTGCAAGCTACAGTTAATCCCTTACACTGAGGCTTAACAGTGGAGGATAATTCAGTCACATAATTGATTTAGGAGCTTAATTCTTGTAGAAACCGAAACAAAATTCAATTAAAAATATGCACTCTAAACACTAAAAAACCATACCATAGAAAAGCCTATTTCCATTTGTGGAATCAATACATGACCTTTTCTCTCTGTGACCCTGCTCATCTTGGTATGTTAAAATAATCGAAACAATACTTTCCTAAGGTTCACTGTATATACTTTTTTTGTCTTCATCTTTTTTGGTTTACCATTTACAATGCTTTTCTGAAGAATATGCTTTTGTCTGACGCGTTTGCTGAAAGTCAACCGGGCTTCATTGTTGGCGTAACTCGTATTTTGTTTGGTTGTGGCCTAAAACATTTTAGTCCCCCTTGCCTTTTCAATCTCAAAATACATTTTTTCTTTTCTAATTCCACTTTTAAAGTAGTGAATTATCTTTATTATTTTTGAGTTGTAAAATTATCACTGTCCTTGGTCTGAGTGTCCATTGTCGGATAGAATATACGGCTTCTTCGATTTTCACCATTGCTGAGGAGGTTTATGTGATGCTGTTTTTCTCTGTCTGTTACCAGAATAACTGAAAAAGTCATCCAGTTTCATAAAATTTTTAGAAAGTATTACCAGTGGACCGAAGTACAGATGATTGCATTTTGGTAATGTTTTGGATTCCAGTGGGACTTTCAACTTTAATCTTCCAAGGATCAAAAGCCAAGGGGTTTTGATCATAAAATATGTATATAAGTATCATGATCCAGAACATTTTTAAAGAATTCTTCATCATTGCTTGGCAGCGATCTGTGCTGTCCAAGTGCTTTTATAGTTATTCTTTTCTTTGTTCCTTGACCCTCACTGATGGGATAAATATTTGCATGCCTTAAAAATGCTTTTCAGAGACCTTCGTCAGGCATTTCGCCAAAGAACCAGAGGCAGACTTAAATTGTCTGGTAACCTTTACGGGTCCAATAAAGTGCAGAGAGTGTGTAAAGATGTTATTAAGATCAAATATGGATGGACTCAGACCATTTAAGGCCCGGCTCAACCTGTGAAGGGCAGGAAAGATATGCTGCTGTGATGTGTTTGCCTCTGGAATGAAAGACTCCAGCTTTTAGAAACGTGTAAAGGGTATCTGGAACAAAGAAATGAATGCTTGGGTTTTATAGGCCCAGGAGTAATTAAGGAGTAATTTAAATGACTTCCACTTAGGAGTGGAAGTACTGTATTTGGTTTTTTTTTTTCGTATTGTTTTGTTTTGTTTTAATTTTATGTAGCAGCTAAATGTGTGGTTGTGGCATCTTGTGGTTGGATGGTAAAAAGGTCCAAAATGACGTGAGAAGCAGACAGTGTAAAATTGTAAGCTGAGTTAATTTTTTTGATAGTTATATTAATAACACACTATTGACTCATATATGTAAGTAATATAGGATGCTGGTTATTAATTTCTTAAGCAGTTCAAACAAGTTTGTTCCAATAATGTATCACTGTCAAGTTTTCTTTCTTTTCTTTTCCTCTTCTTGGTTTAATCAGAGCTGTGTTTTGGTTAGGGTTTATCTTCTGCCAGTGTACCTTAGGAATGTCCAGAAGCAGTCCCTCAGGGTGACAATCCAGCTGGGATTTCTGTTCTGCCTGGTAGATAACATTTGCACAGCTGTTTTAGAACATAAATGCTGCCATTATGGTCTCCTCTGCTGCCTCAAAAAATATATACATACTATAAACTATTTAGCATTCTAATATTCTCTGACATTTCTTAAAGATGAAATGTTGCGCAAAGGATCCAAAGATGCTGTCTGGTTGCAAATTTCAAATGATAAGTTCATCTCCCTGAAGTCCTCTATCCCACTTCTCTTTGCCCTAGTGGGGTCACTGTGCTGAAAGAATTCCGATGCCACAACGCAACTAGAACATTTTTGCCACCAAGTTGAGAAGATTTTAGGTGGTGGAATTTACTGATGATTGACAAGTCCTTTTATTTGTGGATTAAATATCCCACCGTTTTAGGCTTCACACTAAATTCTTTCTTATTGTATTACTTCTATCAGCTTCCAGGGGTGTTTGGGATGCCAGTTTGTGCCCTGTGCTGTAAAGCCCTTGGGCTGATTTTGCTATTGGCAAAACCAAATTTTAAGCGATGACATCCTGATTTTATACAGTATATTCCTTGATAAATCAATATCATGTTTTATAAATAGGGACTGTTGGCTAGCAATACGCACATCTGTCAAGTGATTTCTAATTTACATTATTGGTGCGGTTAGCATCGGTCTCTTGAAAGCGTGTATGAAAGGAAGTTCTTCTTTCCTCAGCTCTTTTACTTATTGATCTTTATCTTTGCTGTGTCTGCTCGATGGCCCTCTTGACATATCTGACTGCCTCTTGCTGTCTCAGTGCTGCGTTTGAAAATGGTTATATCTGATCAGACTACACCTGTGAGGCATCAGCACTTCCATTGTATTCGTGTCCTGATACCTTCAGTGTCAGTTTTACAACACAAGAACCGCTAAAAGCTCAGCAAACTGGCATTGCATACTCTAGCATATATTTCACTATGTCACTTTCTGTCTTTCATGCAGCTCACCGGTGGAATCAGTGCTATTTTACGCTATCACCACTCTCCACAACCTGCTGCTCCACCAGGAAGGGGCCAAGATGGCCGTGCGTTTGGCTGACGGGCTTCAGAGAATGGTTCCCTTGCTAAAGAAAAGCAACCCTAAGTTCCTGGCTATCACCACTGACTGTCTGCAGCTCTTGTCTTACGGAAACCAGGAGAGCAAGGTGAGCAAAGCCCCAAGCCCCACCCCCCAACACACACATACACACACACACACACACATGTATCCGTGCATGGTTTCCAGTTTTGTGCACCAAGCTGTGTAAAACTGTCTTGTGTTCTTGACAGCTGATCATCTTAGCCAATGGGGGCCCAGAGAGTTTGGTGTTCATCATGAGGAACTACAACTATGAGAAGCTGCTGTGGACCACTAGTCGTGTTCTTAAAGTGCTGTCTGTCTGTCCGAGCAACAAACCAGCAATAGTTGAGGCTGGTAGGTTCAAGTTAGAGTAAAACTGAGTGATCATAGTTGGACTAGGCCCCTTGCAAATGGGTTTATGAAAATATCTTTTAATATAAATGGAAAATTGTACCAAATATCAAACCTCGGCACTATACTTTTTCAAGTCATTACATTAAGTCCTAAGTCCAAAGCATTCAGCTACTACTTTACTTACTTTCTACAAATAAGGAAATTAGATAAAAATAGATAAATAAATATTTTTTTTCTATTGTGTAAGTAGCAGGTAGCATAGAAATTACTATAGATCATGAACCATCACTAATAAATTTGATTTGTGATCTAAACCAGGCTGTACATCACTGCGGTGCTAGACCTGATGTTTTACATTTCTCCTTAGGTGGAATGCAAGCTTTGGGCCAGCACCTTACTGGTTCCAGTCAGCGACTGATCCAGAACTGCCTATGGACCCTCCGTAATTTATCAGACGCAGCAACCAAACAGGTGTGAATCGATTTATATTGTAACTCTGTTGAGTGTTTGTTGTGAAATTGGCTCACGTTTGCTTCCTAGCTGAGCAATGAATCAGCATAAACCGATTTGTCACTTAGCTTCAGAAATGTCACCTAATTTATGAAGTAAAGTAAATGCATTACAATAAGACCCAAAGGCTCAAACCAGGGACTCCTCATTTTAAAGAACAACACTATTTCCACTGTTTTGAGATTTAGATTTATTTTTATCAGATCATTAAATCATAAATCTAATTCTTTCCAATTAAGAAATGTCACTGTGAATAGGATAAAGGTGTGATCGATTACCAAATGATAACTTGTAATGTTGAGAATGCTCTTAAATCTGCATGATGTTTTGATTCCTCACTGTTGCTAGGAGTAACCACAAGACAGCTGGATCTGGGTCAGTTTTTTCACAGCAGGTTATAGACAAATTCAAAGCTGAGTCTGAGGTCTTACATGCTCCCCTATTCACTGTGTAGGAGCAGGGTTGGGCGGACTATGCGATGCACTGACTGATAAACAGAAAATTTGCTTCTGGATACTAAGCAAAGATAATGAGGGAGCTAATTAGGCCCATGGATGTTGGCACACTCAGCCATCATATCTTTGTTCGGCATCTCTCTGCAGGAGGGCCTCGATGGTCTGCTGCAGATCTTGGTAACCCAGCTTGGCTCAGATGATGTTAACATGCTGACTTGTGCAACTGGCATCCTCTCCAACCTCACCTGCAATAACTCGCGCAATAAGGTAACTTTTAGCTGTTGTTCCCCCCACGCAAATACAAAAATGCTTTGGTTAAACATTTTGGCTCTTGTTCTGTTGTTATTACTGGTTCTTTGTTTAAAAGGCACTCATTTGTTTAATCCCTTTTAATAACACTGGCCAGGATAGATACAGTCTTGCAGTGGACACACATTTTTAAAAATTGATCTTGTTGATTTTCCTTTAATACAAAAGAATTCCACCAGACATTCATTTCTACTCACACTTGTTCCTTAGACGCTGGTAACCCAGTTTGGGGGGGTGGAAGCCCTAATCCACGCTGTGCTTCGCGCCGGGGAGAAGGAGGATGTTGCCGAGCCAGCCGTGTGCGCCCTGCGCCACCTCACGTCTCGACACCAGGATGCTGAGCTGGCCCAGAATGCCGTGCGACTGCACTATGGCATCCCGGCCATCATCAAGTTGCTGGGCCAACCACACTACTGGCCTATAGTGAAGGTAAGAGGATGCAATCCTCTGCTAAGCACTTCAAAATAATTTCATTGAAAAACACTTCTACCACCCTCTCCTGATCTGAGAAGGTAGAGGCAGAGCGGGAGATAGGGAGCCCTCTAGAAACAATTAGCCTCAGCATTTTAATCAGACGCCAGTGCCAATGCTTCATTTTAGACCAAATATTTCAGACACAGCCCTGGTTTTTATTTTTTCAGGTTTTGTCATCTAACCTTTCTACAAACCAAATCTGAAAAACAAATGTTGAGTGTGCGTTCCTTCTTGTGTAAGTCTCAAAGAGAGAGCCTGGACATTTTAGTGTTTGTAATCTCTGTAATTAAAAAAAAGGAATAAAGGTATAATGTTTTTAAAAGTGAAAATTCTGTAAGAAAACAAACAGCATTAGCCACTTGCTTTGGCAAACTATCCATCCATCCATCCCTCCATCCATCTATCCATCTTCTGATAATAGCTGCTTATTTGTAATCAGTCATCAAGGGTACTTGAGCCTGTCTCAGCAGGCAGGTGACGGGAAGACACCGGAGCTAGGTTTGATTGGAGCAGCCGTAATCATATTTGTTTGCACTCACTCACTCACTCACTCACTCACTCTCTCACTCACTCACTCTCTCACACACGCCCGCACGCTTGTGAGTGCTCATTACAACTACTGCAAAACACACAACACGCAACACTCAGGTGTTTTGCAGTGTGCATCTGGGAAAACAGCTGTGCTTGAGTGGAGCAAAGATGCATTCACAAACGCGTAGCTATCAGGGAAATCATTTAAAACCTGGTATTTTCCTTTTCTCACAGGTAGAAGGTTCTCTTTTTTTAATTGAACTCACAAGTTTTGTTTAGGTTAGTTTTGTTTACAGAATTAATTAAATGTGATACGTTGAATTAAAATAGTTCATCCAAAAAACCTCCAGTAATGACAGATTTTCTAATTGTCAGCCTCTCCCACAACAAATGTCAGATAATATGACCATTCTTAAGGTGTAATCAATTTGTTTCAGGTGGCATTGCTAGTAATGACATCATTTTGAGCTGGTTTAGCAACAGGAGTACAGTAGCAAAATACCACATTTTCCTAATATGAACAATGAAAACTAATGTTTCATCCAAATTTCAAGTTTTGCAATTGTGTATTCTTGCTTTGGCTTTAATTAGTTCCTCAAGGCAGATATTGGAAACAATCCAAAGTCATTCCAGTCAGTTTTGAGTTTCCTCTGATGGCATCACGGTGCATGTTGGGAACATCCCAGTAGTGTGTCGGTGCCCAGATTTCAAGAGAAAAATAGCGGTTTTTTTTTTTTTTTTCAATTTACAGTTTCTGCAATGAGGCATCAAACAAATTACATAGAACCGAAATCAAACCTTCAATCTTTATTCAGTATGTGACTCCCTGCTTGACCCCCCAAGAATCTCTTTGCTCTGACACGCTACTAGGCACATTCACATACCTGTAATGTCGATCATGTAACAGTAGGAAATGTGTTGCTGCGTCCGCTTGTCTTTGTCACATAGCTGTTGACGTAAATAGAATTTTCAGACCTGGCTTTTCTATCTTACCCTTTTATCCTTGCCTACATCTGCCGGACTCATATCTCTGCAGTTTTCAAGGCCGATCAAAGGTCGTGAAGCATGGATGAAATAAAGATATAAAATTCAAAAGAAGTTGAAAGGGCGCAGGCTGATGAGTTTTGACTCTCACTGACTCACTTACTGACTGTCTTTGCAATTTACACGGTTTGTGCTGAGACCTCACAGTAGAAAAAGGCACCTTTGCTATGTTGTCCAGCGCAGCCTAATCTAGAGCTTGTAGCCACTACGAGCAGAATCGAAGTGGTGCCAGTTTTGATGGGACTGATTGTTCGTGCAGTGACCAAAGCTTCTTGATTTCAGCATTTAGGCGATAAGCACTTATAGAGTAGCCATCAAAACGTGACATACAGTATTTTATTTTTTTGCACTGCATGACTTGGCCCTTTTTTTTCTAACGCCTAGACTAGTATCTATTTTTCGTCTCCCAAATTCTGAGCATGATGCTTTTCTGTTTCATAAAATTTTGGCTCTTTTTTTATGTAGCTACATCAAGACAACAATAACTGAATTAAAAAAAAAAAAAGAAAAAAAAAAGAAACAGCAGATGGTGACTTCATAAATATCTTTTTTTCGGCTGCTTGACTTTTCTTATATTTTGTAATTTTTCTAGGCTTATTATTTATCGAGCCCAAAAAGCAAAACTAAAACAAGAAAACAACATTTATAACTTTGCTTATATATGATGCCTGTCATATCATTGGACCCACCAAAACTATGGGGGTAAGTTTGTAAAAAATAATGAGCTCTTTGGTATTCAGAAAGAAGTGTTCCGCCTTACTTTTACACAGCTATTTACTGAATTTCCTGTAGTGGTTTCTAAGGGCAAGTGTAGAAAAATGTAAACACACACCAACTGCTACACTTGTGTGAGGAAGTGCAGTAATTAAGTTTTATCCTAGAGAAGTCAGTGATTTAATTTTATATTTAACTACATGAAAGCTTTATGGCTGTTTACAGCTTAAAAAATAGAGGGGTTTTTTTTGCATTCATCTACTTCAGTGTATCATGTTTATGATTTTCTAGACTGTCTTCCCTCTCAGTAATGTATTCCTCACATTTGTAGATACATTAGATAATGGGTTCGTCTGTCAAGCTGATAATCATTTTTTAACAACGGGATGTTTTAATAGAGTAAATTAAAGTGACTTGCACAGTATAGGGCTCATCAATACAACCTAGCATTAAAAACTGTTATTAAAATCATCTGTACAAGCACGTTATTATTCTGAAATGACATCGCAGAGTTCTCGAGAAACAGTCTGGTGGAGCTATTCCAAAATGTACAGTCTTTCTGTCACATTATCATTATACTGTGAGGTATTTAATGTCAGGGTTGCTGTTGAGATTTTTTGTAGCTCAAACCACACTGACTAATAAAGTATAAAAGTAAAAGAGGTAAATAAATGTTAGTTATATATTTAAAATTAATAATAATACATCAATGTAGCACTTGCAAAAATTTACTTAAGAGGTTTTACTGTAGCAGATCATGTTGCAGTTGGAGGCATTGGAACACCACGTTTCAAAACCAGCTTTTACAAAACAGGAAATAGTAAAATAAGTCAAAGTGAGTAAAATCCAGATTCAAATGACACCAGGTTTGGTAGCTACATGTTTGTAATTTGAAAATTCGTCATCCTGTCCACTTACAGCACCAAGTGTGTGATGGTCTCTGTTATTAGCATGCTGTGCTTCCAGCACCAGCTAATAGATTATGCTTAACTGACTAATTAATTAAAAAAAATTGTGCTGGGTAAATAAGGAAAAACAGTGGCTTTGGGATTCTAAATTAAAGCAGAACACAGCCACTTGGGACCATCTGAATGACCGAAACCCAAACCTACTAGAAAGAATGTTCCAAAATGTACCAAAAGAGGGTTGTGACAGCCTATTGCCTGAATGGAATTGTCCTCAGGACCCAGTGCTGCACTGATTTTCACTTCCTCTGCATTTGTAATGTGTAAATATTTTTTTTAATAAACCTATAAACTGCGCTTCCCAGTTTAATGGGTCAGGTTAGTGACAAGTATGGACGCAAGGCAGCGTCAAGCTGCTGCTAATGTCACCAGATGCTAAGACCCGACCCAGGGATTTTTCCAGCTGTGAGGGAAGATCTTTTCCCTTTGATGTGAGGCATTACTCAATGCTTAGTAAACATAAGTGCAGCCCATGTGGATCCGTGAAAGGTTAGAGTGGCCCCTGCTGCCATATAGGGGCATCTCACAAGGTTGTTTTTAAAGCTAAAATAGGGCATTACGTTTGATCTTTTTCCTTTCCTCAGGCTACAGTGGGTCTGATTCGGAACTTAGCGCTGTGCCCTGCCAATCAAGCCCCACTGAGGGAGACCGGTGCTATTCCACGATTAGTAAATCTGCTGCTGAAGGCTCACCAGGACACTCAGAGACATGCCTCCTCGGCACAGCAGACGTACCAGGTCTGGAGACACACACAGAGCCAGAATACCAAGTCACACCCCAAGGAGACATTCGCATTGCTGCATTCAGAAGTCTCCTATTGTTGGCCTGGAGGTCTGTAATATAGAGCCAAGACCACATGAGACAAAACCCAAACACTTATCTCTGTTTTCTAACATATGCACTCTGGACCCTTACCTTTTTCTGTTAACGAATGAAAGAAAATTTATTCCACCTGCAGTTATTTCCAGTCAATCTTAAATAATAATAATAATAATACTAAATAATAATAATAATAATAATAATAATATAGAACCGTTCTACCAGGATGAACCTGGTAGAAGAGAGACTGATTTCTGTTCATCTTTCAGGATGGTGTTCGCATGGAGGAAATCGTGGAGGGTTGCACAGGAGCACTTCACATTATGGCCAGAGCCCCTATAAACAGAGGAGAAATTGCCGGCATGCAAACCATACCGCTCTTTGTACAGGTGTATTCACATATGGCGACATACATATTATATATGAAAAGTGTGATTTAGATGCATAACATTGAGGGCGTTTACTATTTATTGCCAGCACAGGCGTGTACAAAGCAATGCAACCACTATTGATAAAAACTTACATCATCCATTCTTTCTGCAGCTGCTCTACTCTTATGTGGAGAATGTAAAGCGGGTAGCAGCAGGGGTGCTGTGCGAGCTGGCCCTTGATAAACAGTCTGCAGAGCTCATCGATGCAGAGGGAGCATCAGCGCCCCTCATGGAGTTGCTGCACTCTAACAATGAGGGAATTGGTAGGTGCTCCATCTGCACATGTGAGGAAAAGAAATCCTACTTGTACAGTCTTGTAATGTTGATCCGCTGATATTAATATTTAATGCATATTTAGCAGAATAATGCCGTGCTTATTTTGCGGTGTGACAGACATGGTGACACATGTAAACAGTCTGCCGCTGTGGCCAGTATCAGTCTTCAAATCTAGTTTTTGTAAACACGGGCA
>CAAE01014610.1:216216-227790 GCA_000180735.1 Tetraodon nigroviridis
TAGGCTGTGGGTTGTTGAAGAGACGTCACCCACTGTTGATGCTTTCTACCTGCAGCCACTTATGCCGCGGCAGTCCTGTTCCGAATTTCCGAGGACAAGAGTTCAGACTACAGGAAGAGAGTATCGGTGGAGCTGACACACTCGCTCTTCAAGCATGACCCTGCTGCCTGGGAAATGGTAGGAACACACTGTCGGCTAATATAAAGATGACTTGTGATGTGGAAGTTTCACTTTAACGTCAGCGCCCAGCTTAAATAATAATGGCGTACAAGAGCGCTCCACAAAATGCATCCGGAGAAAGGCAGTACTCTGTTCACGTCTATTCACAATCTGGATCAACCAAATAAGGTATTCAGAGAAAAAAATCCAGAAATGATCTGAATTTTTGTTTTCTGCTACTTGTTTCCATGACTTCCTTATTGCTGGACTCAAGTTTTTTTTTCTTCAAATTAAAGACTAATCTTAGGAGATTCGGGAGCAATTCTTGGCAGCAGCAGCCTGGGTTAATCACAGCAGCCTGGTACAATGTCTTCATTACAGCCCACACTGTACCTGTCGATCCTGCGCTCCATTTCATTTCACTTTCACTCAGAGAGACATACACCCAGAAAGAAACAGACTTGGAGCGTCTGGTTCTGGTCTTGGATTTTAGAACAAATATAGGTACATTAACCTTCAGCAAAAACTCATTTTTATTAATACCCAAAGTATCGCATACTCATCCGACCCATACAAGATGTAGGAATAACAATACGGACATCCCATGTCTTATATTTTAACCAGCATATCATTTGTATCTATCAAGGATAAAAAAAAAACCCAAAACAAAACAAAAAACAAACAAGCAAAACCCCCTAAAAGACAGCATGCCAGATTTCACCTTCTGTCCTGAAGAACATGTTTCATTGACAAGGCTGCCTTTGACAGAAACAGCCTTCAATCAATATTCCGGTCATGTCTGTGTGTATTTTCAGGCTCACTCTGCTGTTCCCCTGGAGCATACCTACCTGGCTGATGGTAAGTATACTAAATAAATAAATAAATGAATAAATAAATAACCCTCCATGGATGCGTTGTTCACTGTGACACTTGTGACTGTTGTGACTTAGAGTGTTATTCAGTTAGCAAAAAAGACAGGATAAAAATAAACATTTTTGCGGAGGTTCACACATTACTTTTTTTGTTTTTCAATAGTCTGGTTTGGTCGACCTTTATAGAAGCAATAATTACAATCTTTTGTTATGAAAGATGGCGCTAATGTACACTTCCAGAAATTGGCAAAGGCTTGATTTCATTCAGGGGACTTTGATCATTCTTACCAATAATATAGTTATTTCTAGAGTACTTTATTATTTTTACCTTCAGGAGACATTATCATTTAATATATTTAAATTTAAGAAATAATAATAAAATAATCATTTAATAATATGTATATTTGTGCTTAATGGGATAGAATAAAAACATTTTCTGCGTGATCTTAGGTAACAAATATTTACTGACTGGCAAGACAGCGTGTGTGTGTGTGTGTGTGTGTTTCTGCTTTTCCCAATTTTTTTATTTAAATTCTTTATATAATATAAATATAAAGACCTGATATTATCTTTTCTAATCTAAACAGCAATTACCTAAACAATTTTCTCAAAAAAAAAAAAAAATTACAGGAAACTTCTGATCTCTACTTTTTCATCCCTTTTTTAAAAATAAAATTTATTCTACATTTAACTGCCTATTCAAACAAAAACACAAAGCAGCTAAAAAAAGCCTCAATCTTTTTAAGGTCCCCTAAGAACAGGGTCTGACAGAAGTTGTTTATTTTTACAGATATATTCAGTTCTCTTGACACGACTGCTGTCCTCAGTCCATTGAGACAGTGAACAAACAGGTTATTTTCGGTCATCAAAAACAAACCTTGATGCATCTTTTGTCTAAATATTTCAGTTTTGCTGCAGGAAACTAACCCCCCAATTGAGGATCCGAGGGTAAATAAAAGTTGTACTTGATGTACAAGTGTTTCACTGCATAGTTTGATTTCCTCTTCAGCCACAAAATGGCATCACCAGAGCATGTCAAATGTCTAAATTACAAAAATTTGGTTCAACAACGGTAAATTGTTTCTACCGTGGCCCTCAACAATGCAAAAATGCAATTAACAGAATCTATCTACATTAATGAATGCCACAGAGATAAATCAATTCATAAAATAGTCACATTTGTAGTTGATCAGTAGCTGACAACCTCTTGATTTGGCTTTTAGAGAATTGTTTTTGTGAGAGCTGTAGGCCGGAATATATTGTTCATGGGGCCACATGTGGCCCCTGGGCTTTAGTTTGCCCAAATTTTGCTTATATAACTGGCAATACACCAGTAGATGAAATGGGAGACATGTAAATAAAGAAAGAGTGTGTGATGATAGCTATGAAGAGCAGACTAGCAGTTTTAGTAATATCCCCCAAACGGTTGTCTAATTTCTTTTGCGTACACTTTGTGCTAATCCCTCCATCTCGCCATCTTTAATTAATACTAGTGGTCATACTAAGTGTTCCTCGCTATCTCCTATATATGTGCTTGTGTGTGTAGTGAGATATCAGCTCTGTTTCGAGCCTGGGATTGTTGCGTGGGACAGTTTTAATCTGCTGCAGTGGTGTACACGCATCCCAGCCTGACTCGTGCGTTCTTTGTACACGCACGCGGTAGCACGCTGCGACGGAGGTCAGCTGAAGGTGCTGATTTCACAGAGCTGCTGTCACAGTCAAACGAACTCCAGTGTCTCCCGCCTTCTATCGCCCTTTAATCACATCCCTCTGCACATTCGTATCTGCACTAACTGCTGTGCTGAGTGCAGACGTTGTGCTTAGAAGAGCACGTACATTTTTCTTCTGTAGTATATTTAGAAATGCATTTTAGCTGATCTGACTTCGACGATTGTGTGGCCATGCGCATCTGCCAGCCAAAACCAGGCCTTTAAGTGCAGGGAGCTGATTTATTTGCTTCCTCTCCCAGGTCGATTTGCATTTTTTTTTTTTTTTTTTTTTTTGTGGCACGGCATCAGCGGATGAGTTTGGTAGATGCCAAATTTTGATAAACTATATCAGATATGAAGTGGGTTGTTGCTTTAAATGCTCTTTAGAGATGAGGGGGCTTTTTTTTGTTTTCAAGTCTGCGCGATCTCCCTGCGTCTGCATCTTCTGGAAGTTTTGGCCATCTCCCACATACCACGCGTTTGCAAGGACTGGTGAATCGATGACTTAATTATCTCGGTGTGATTGTGAGTGTGAGTGTTTTATTTTCTTTTTTTTATCTTTATACGTATTAGCTGGCAGTCCAGGGGTGTACCACCCAGCTCTCGCTTGAAGCCAGCTGGGATGGGCTCCAATGTTAAGTGTGTATCTATATACAGTAAATGTGTAGCAAGGGGAGGGAGAAACACGAACACCCAAATAAAGAAACACAACACGTTATTGCAAAAGTAAAATATATTGTCGTTGCAAAAGTAAAGTATAAAAGTAAAACTATAATAACAGTGCTGAATCGATCAGTCAGTGTCTTCGAAATGAAGACGTTGTGCTGTAGTTGCCAAATGGTTTCTGTCAGGAGTGAGTGAATTCATCAAGAGTCAAGAGTATGTGAATTAGTTATATTCATTTCAACTATCGCTATAGCAACCACACGTTGGTTCTTTCGCTGACTAATACATCCTTAAATAATAAATGAGAACACCTAGAGAGTTAAATCATCCTGTCACCAGAACCTTTTTTTTGTGCTTCTCTGTGTCTCAGAGCTCGACGCCTCGTACCCGCCTTACGGCTACGCTGAGCTGCCTCTTGACACCCTGCCTCTAGATCCCGAATTACACGAGGCCTACATCCCAGACATGACCTACGACCCAAGACAGGCCTACCCAGAACCGCTTTAACAGGTGAATGCACAAAGCACGCACAAATGATACTTTCAAAAAAAAAAAAAAAGATACTTTTTGGTTTCTTTCTTTTTTTTTTTTTGTTTTTTTCAAACCTTATGTCATGAAGTATTTGTATTTCACTTATGGGAGAAGTTTTGAAATGAACCACAAACACAAATTGAAGTCGGATGGTAATTTTCCCCTCTAGCTGCGGACACAAATGTATTTTCTTAATCTCGCACAAAACACATGTTGAATCCGTTTCATCCTTGCATGAAGCATAAGGAAAGAACACCCTGTGCGTATAAGCTGCTTAATCGTGCCCTTACAAGTAAAAACAACTCCTCGTGGTTTTTTTGGGGGGGACCTTGGGCATAATTATGCCTTCTTTCTTTTACAAATCACAGTTTACAAAAACACTACATCCATCACTCTACAAATAAATCAGTTTTAATTATGGACCAAACCAGAGCAGAGCTGAACCTTACAATCTTAAAAGAGGTGCCTTTTGGTGTGAGTTAAACTACATGGTGGTTGAACTACATGGTTTAACGACAATTTACAGCTAAGTTGAGAGAAATATTTCAGCTGGTAGGAAGGAAACCTTACACCAGTCCGGTTGAACACTGAGATCTACCCCTGGATTTCTGCTGATATGTAAATGTTTTATAGGCTGTAATATTTAGTTTCATATCCCCATGTTTGGTTATTTAATGCTGAGTGAAGTAAGTATAATTACTATAAATAGTTACTTTTCTCCAGGCGTAGAAAACTACATAGTTTTACCTGGCTTTCCATTTCTGCTGCCGAGCATGGAATTGCTGGTGACAGGAGAAGCAGTATTTAATAGGCAGCATTTTTATGTATTTTACCTCGAAATGTCTAACTTACTTGGCAGCTCTAAGACCAGTGTTCAGCAGGGAACAATTTCCCCTCCTTAAGAAAATCCACTTTTCTGACATTACCTTCCATAAAAACTTAAACTCCAGCATTGAGTGCACTTTATATTCAGCTATTGCCAATGGGTGATGTGCTGATTTCCCTCATTCGCACCAATGGGCTCACACTCCTGGGGTCTTTTTTTTCTTTTACAACACAATTATTACTGCAGCTCTTCCACATCAGGTCTGCTGCGCTTTGGCAAAGGCCGCTCGGGCAGAGGCTGGAGTGGTGCAAGTCCTCGTTGCAGCTTATTTTATCCAGGATCGTTGCAGATAGATTGCTTAGAAAGGATCACAGGACAAAAGAAAAAAGACATTTGAGCTGTTGGTTTGATGAAACGAAGGAAACAACACAGGAACGAGCTTCTCTGCATTCTAACAGGTGGTGATTTCTCAGCAGAAAAAGAACAAAGGACGATAACTTAACCTTTGCACGAGCTTGCGTTCAGAGGCCAGGCGTACAAATGCCACATCTGAACAACTGTACAAGTTGCCATGGTTTCCCCGTCACTGCTAAAATGCAGCAGTGCCAGAGTAATGAAGCCTGAGTGCTCTCAAATGTCAATTACCTACTGAGCAGTCCTACATTGGCTCCGCTGCTGTTAGGCTTTTTCTTTTTTTAACTGGAAACATTTGGTCGCTGGTGACCCTGGCAGACGTCTGAGGAGTCAGAGAGAATTTTCCCACTGACAGCCAACCAAATTTCTCCGCATATGGATACGATGGGAAAACGCCTGCCACGTTTTCCACAACTGTGACCTACTTAGAAATATTATTATTACGGCTTTTATACTGAATGTTGGAAACATTCAGATAATGCCACGTTGGAGTTTAATGCTTGGATGTTGTCTGTCTTGCTGGTCTAAAGAAAAGTGCTCTCTTGCACTCCAGCAACGCTGGTTTGTCAGTAACAGGATTTATCCACGATCAGTTTTATTTGTTTGTGATGTAGTTGGTTTTCTTTTTGTTTTTCTTTCTTGTTTTTCCTCCTTTAAACTAGCCACTTTTGCTGAAACTGTTTTAACAATCTTTTGAATATGTGTGCTGGCGGAATTCGGGGTCAACAGGCATAACGTAGTTACTGTCGTTCTCTATGCGGCCTAAAAAAATTGGATCCCCTTCGGCCAGTTTGCACTTTCTGGATTCTTCTCAAGAGTCAGGCTTTTCCAGAGGATCCAAACCAACCCAAAGTGTTAATGCTTGTAGGAATTTGTCTTATATGTTGATACTGCAAAGAGCTTCTCCAGGACGGGCGCCGCCCCCGAGTTAGGCTCCAGCTTTCCCTCTCCACAATCGCACTAATGGAAAAACGAGGTGTCCTTTATGCCCTGTTCATATGCTTATAATTTTGTTTGCTTTTGTCTTTTTGTTGCAGGAAAACAAAAAACCCGAAGAGGAACAAGAGCCCAAATGAAGGTGCAAAGACCCGAGACAATAGCCGGATAAAGACTAAGGTTTTAATCACAGACGGAATCAGCAATTTCCAATGAATGGAGAAAAAAAAGTAAAAATAAATAAATAAATCAAAAACAACTGTCATGTGGCAATTAAGAACAATCAGAGCAGATTGCTTATTGAAAAGAGATTTATCGTTGCTGTAAATGATATATGTAACTTTGTTATAATGTTTCCTCGTAGGCTGAAAGTGTGCGTGGGAGGGGGTCATCTGATGTTTTAAGGCACTGTTACACGGGTAACTTTTTGAAGTAATCTTATATTCAGTGTGATATCAGTAATGCAATATTGGCTTTGATATGCAGGTAAGTTTCTAATTCTGACCCTCACTTTAAGTGATATTATTTTTTTTACCAACATTACAAACAACAATAAAAAAAAAAAACAACTGTAATAAACTCCTTAAAGTATTGCATATTACTCAAATGCTACCCGTGTATCCCGGCCTAACTATTTTTTAGATGTTTCCTCTGTGTATTTAAACAGTGCACATGTCCCAGGGTGTCCATGTGTGGTCCTTGCATGGTAGTATATTGTGTACTGTATGCATTAAAGTATTCTTTCCCTTTTTTATACTGAAAGGGGGTTAAAAAAATGAATAAAGGTCTTGGTTTTACAAGCCACACTGGACTGCGATAGCCATTTGTAGAATGTCAGTGTGAGCTACCGACGCCAGTGCTCCCTCAACTCTTTAACCAAGTGGAAAACCCCCCAGGAAACAGAGCACAGATCCCTGCATTTTCCAGTCATACAGCCACATTTATGTACCACACTTCTTCCATAGTGCTTTGACATCTGATTGCTTTTGTAATGGGGTGTGTTTACCTTGGGAGATGGTCATCAGTTATGTCATTCTTTATAGGGGGGTGGATGTAGGCACAGTTGTAACCCTCCAGTAAGTGTGACTGCATTGAAAATGGTTCTTAATGGACATTTAGGTCAAAAAGCTAAGTGCACTGGGGCAACTGTGCTGTTGTTAGTATTATTTCCAGTGGTAGGAAAGCACAAGCACATACAATTGATCAGTTCGCTGTGGCAATCAACCACCTCTGTACCGTGTCTGATCCTAAACATCATTAAATTTTGTTATAACTGTTGGAGTGTACCTTTGTTCCGCTGGATCAATGGTCTGAAATCATCTTTTAATTCTTCGCTTTGTGAACGTATTTTTGAGCTTGATTTGAAAGGTTGTATCAGCGATTTTAAGCAGAAAATAACATCTGCAAAACAAAAAAAAAAAGCCATCTTCCTGTTCTCTTTCACCAGCTTGAAGCGTAACTGGTGCAGAACGTCAATCCTGCCATTTTATTGGCTCGAACACCTTGTTGCACTTTTGGGAGGAGGTCGGTTAACAACAGGTTTGTTTTTTTTTTTTTTTGTTTCGTGACCTTTTATGGACACCAGAGAGACAACAGTGACAGTGTTTTCATGGTCATTTCATGGGAGCTGCAGCTAACAGTTTGGAAGAAAACATCTACCGAAACTGAGGGATTTTAATTTCTTATTTAGAAAAAAAAAAATGCTGCCCCAACCGCTGACAAAAAAAGAAGAAAAGAAAATAAGCTAAAAGCTGTTTTTTTAAAAAAAAAAAAAATTATGTGCAGATTATACCGATATGCAGCTTGCATACTTTGCACAAGATAATTAAATGTAGAAATTGGTAGCACTGCAGCCCTACCTTTTGTTTTGGACTATTCTGAGACCTTTTTTAAGTCAGAGACAATGTATTAATCTTTCAAAAAAGTAAAATGGTCTTACTCAGATAGGGAGAAAGGGAAATCAGCAAAGTAACAGCTAAAGTTGTTGGTCATTTCAAGAGCCCCGAATTCGAACATTTATTTATTCATGAATTCATTCATCACATAGGAGGCTGCCACCCTAGTCTTCAATCTGAACTGAAATCTGTTTTATCGTGCTTTAAAGCATACTTGCATTTTAAACAACTACAATCTCTCAAAATACATCCCATAAATGTCCATTATAATGTCTTTAAATAACTATTCTGTCGTGAGAAACTAATGCCTGAACAACAGTTCCCCCTGCTGGTAGTATTGATATAGCACCTATTTCAAACCTTACATTATAGAAGTAGATATGAAAATAACCCCTCTGATATTTAGAAAACTTTATTGTTGTTAGTTTGATTATGCCAATTCATGCTGTAGTGTATTTTACACACACACACTTGGAACTCTGCCAAGGCAACCAATCAATTCTTCTTCATGTCTTGTAATGCTTTATGCTTCAGCCAGATTCTGGCTCTGGGAAAAGTACTTATTATTATTATTATTATTATTATTATTATTATTATTATTATTATTATTATTATTATTATTATTATTATTGGTACAGTAACATTGACAATGTTATACCACTAGAAATAAACTTATGTAAGTATATTGCACATTTGTAGCTCCTCGGACGCAAGGGATTTATCTAAAGTGTAAATCTTGGGAGACAAAAACAAAACAAAACAAAACAAACCCCTACCACACACTATAGGACACTTTTCCTTAAATACACCCTTGTCCCCATTGTGAGTAGGTAAAAAGGGAGTTGTCTGGGAAACACCAAAGTGGCCAAAAGTGGGGTTTCCTGAAGACACACTGAGCTAATTACATGTCCATTTTGCCATAATGACAAAAGGCACAAGCTGAAACGGTAAAGACTGCACTATGGGAAACTGGGCCATTATTTCCCCCTCAAGTGCAAGAAGGTAAAGGCGTGTCTGCTAAAAGCCCCTGTTATCTAGCACTGTCATGTCTGTCAGACCCTGGCTAATGGTTATTTTAACCATGACTGCCTCCTCCATGATTGAAATTAAAATAATTTTAGAATGTCAATTTATTCAGTATTAAAAACCTTTTAGGCTACTAAAAAAATTTAAATTGTGTCATCTGAATTAAATTAGACTGACTAAATGGAACGATATTTGCATGTTTGGTGATTAAAAATACAATTTTTAAAATTAAGTACGTGTATAGATATTGAGAAAACAATTGATTAACACCGCTATTGTTGGACAAACTGGGAACAGTTTAGAACGTATATTCCTGAATAAATGACTCAAAAAAGTAAACTAATCATATTAGTTTTCATTTATTCAAATGCCAAACCAAACTCAATATTGAGTGTTGTCGATCAAACTTTCTATGAACTCTAAAATATATATTTTGCACAAACCACAGTTTGCTTTTTTTTTTAAATGACCACCTAATTTGTCTTTCACAGACCGAAAAAAAAGAGACCACTGATTCACAAGCAAATTATACAAAAAAATACTGTGAATCAACTAGATCCACATAAGTCTTTGCGTTTATTTGTAATGAACGTTTGTGACCACCAGAGAGCAACAGCACACAGAGCAACAGCAGGGCAGAGCCACGGTAGATGACCTGGCCTCTGCACGCCACCTAAATCAGGGGTGGGCAAACTTTTTGATCCGTGGGCCACAATGGGTTCTAACATTTGACAAAGGGGCCGGACCAGGAGCAGATGGATGGAGTGCTTTGGTACCCCACCTCACTGGAGAAAAAAAAATACACATCTTGGGATGTGGAGAAAGCATGTGATTTAATTTCAAATGAAAACATCTAGTGGGAAAACATCAGAATTCCAGGGAAAATAAAACATTAACAAGGTTTATTCATTTTAATTTTTTCAAGTTCGGCGGGCCGGATTAATAAGGTTTAACGGGCCGCATGTGGCCCCCGGGCCATAGTTTGCCCATGCCTGACCTAAATCTAGTACAGATCGGTTTGGGACGTGGCCAAACAGCCAACCCTTGCACGGCACCGTGGAGAACTCTTTCAGGAACGTTGAGAAAACCTTTCTGGCTGACTGTGTCATAAAGCTGACTGAGAGAATTCCTAGAGTGTGCAGAACATAAAGTTCCTTTAAATAAATAATAAAAATAAATAAAAAATACTGTGTGCAGGGCTGTCATCAAAGCAACAGGTGGCTACTTTAAAACATTTAAAATATAAAAAAAATGATTTTGGCTTGTTTAGCACCACTTTATTTACTGTATGAATCCACTATCATTTGTATCTATGCATCCATTATTATATTATTTTAATATGTATGTTTTACATCAAACTCATAGTGTGTGTTTTGTCCATTTTGACTTCAATCTGTCAACTGTAACTACATCCCATTGGAAGATGCTTCTCTGTCTCTGATGCCTCGAGCATGAAAGTGATCCCACCCAATGATATTAACATGGCATAACAAGGTATATTCATGTGTTTGACAGGAATATATGATTTTATTAAAAACAGCAGAAGGAGCCTTTTTCATGTCTACAGCTCTTGTAATACCAACTGTGCTTCTGGTTATTCTATCAGTGAAAATCATTATTTATTAATTATGTTATAAAATTGAAATAGCCAGTATGTTTCTTTTTCTGTTTTCTTTGTAAAACAACATTCTATTGATGATAACAATAAGTAAAATGTTCCCTCTTCCCCAAAATACCTTTACTTTGCTAGTAGAATGAGTATTTTGATACTCAGTACGCAGCAAGTCAGAAACACAGACACACACACACACACACACACACACACACACACGTGCGCGCACACACCTTATCACCTATTATACACACACATATTATATAGACCTTATCACTACTTTTCTGAGGCCAGATCCACCACCCACATTTCACTTCTCAACACAGATATAAACTCTGCTCTAAAATCGGCATAATCCTTGCAGTTAGTTGCCAGTTTCAAAGAATAAATACAAGTGAGTGCTGAGGGCGCTCCTGCGAGCTGTAGCTGGTCCCTTTAACAGGCAGAAACCTCACGTCAGAAACCTCAACCTCACCTGGGGCCCTGGTCTTTTCCAGTTTTGAAGTGTGCTTTTTTTTTTGTGCCCACCAGAGGACGTGGTGTTCCTGATTGTTGCTGGGAACAGACGCAACTGGGAGCAAATGGCATCAGCTGGTCTATTTAAGTCCCAGCACCTGTTCCTCAGCCTTGGATTGTCTTGTCACCTGCATGGTAATTGTCGAGAGCTTACAAGAGCTGCAGAGTGGTGTTGTTTTTTTTCCTCAAGCCTGCCCTTTCTCCTTTCTTCTGAAAAGGATCACCTCAGCCCCCTCTTTTTTTGGAGAAGACTGTAGTGGAGCGTGGACTGCACCCTCTGCAGTGCCCCATTCTCTGCAAAGCCAGGTGACAATTTTTTCACCCGCATCCTCCTTAAGGAGCACTTTCCTTTGCTCGTTCCTTTTTCGCCCCAATAAAACAAAACAAGCTAACCATCATGAATTCAGCAAAG
>CAAE01014611.1:0-26826 GCA_000180735.1 Tetraodon nigroviridis
TCCTCCTCGGTCCGGGACATCAAAGTGACCACCTTCTGCCGGATCATCAGCGAGTTCTCTCTGGAGTACCGGACCACCAGGGAGCGAGTCCTGACCCGCAAGCACAAACGGGCGGCTCACAGGGAGAGGACCAAGACCAGGGGCAAGATGATCACCGAGGTGAGCGCACCTCCTGCTCCAGCTCTCCTCTCGCCGCTCCTCCTCTCAGCCGCTGCTCCTCTCTCCTTCCTGCATCTCAGACGGAGAAGTTTTCCGGGGCGGTGCCTCAGCCGGACAGCCTGTCCCCCGTCTCCCTGGCAACAGAGCCAGGCCAGGAGGAAGAGCACCAGAACATGAAGACCTTCCTGACCAGTGGTCCCAGTCTGAGTGTGCAGCAGGGAGGACTGAGGCGCTCCAGGGCGGTCCGCAGTAAGACCCGCTCCCTCCCTGACCTGCAGACAGGTGGCGCTCTGTAGGCCTGCTGGAGGCTGGTGGCCGCGGTGATGCTGGTTGGTCACCATGGTGACGCCCGTCGGGCACTGTGGCGATGCTGGTGACCATCGTGACGCTGGTTGCTATGGTGACGCCGGTGGCCACGGCTCCACAGAAGCTCCCCGGACCGACGTGAGTCTCTGTCCACCTGGTTCAGGTCCGGCTCAGGTTCTGGTTCTGCTCTGCCCTCAGGTCTCGGCAGGGTGAGTCCGTCTGTGGCCAGAGAGGAAGGAAACGGCGCCCAGGACGACGCCACAGACGACATCATGGACCGGCTGGTCCAGTCGGTCACCCAGAACCCCTCAGACCGACAGTCCAGCCCCAAGAACCGCAAACGTTCCCGGGTCAACAGGAAGTCCTGTGAGTACCGCCGCTGCTCCCAGGTCCAGACGAAGGATGGCGAGCAGGGTGACCTTCTGACGACCTCGGCGTTATCGCGCAGCAGCAGCCGCCGTGTGTCCACAACAGCTGATTATCACTTCACACCCACACACACACACACACACACACACACACACACACACACACCAGCTGGTCAACCTTCTAGGACTTCAGGAAATCTGAAGGAAATCAAATTAGCCATAAATTCAGCTTTTATTAGCAGCGACCTTTGACTTGAGCTTCTGTTTATCGGCCACCAGGGGGCGCAGCTGATGTAACGTGTGTGTGTGTGTGTGTGTGTCAGTGAGGAGGACTCTGAAGAGTGGTCTTAGTCTGGAGGTGGTCCAGGCTCTGGGTCTCAACAACAAGACTGAAGACAGAGTTTGACTGGGGACAGAATCCTGGAGGTCCAGACCTGGAGGACCTGGAGGACCTGGAGAGGAGCAGGAGGACCTGGAGAGGAGCAGGAGGACCTGGAGGACCTGGAGAGGAGCAGGAGGAGCGGCTCAGATGCCTCAGCTTTCCCGTCTTCCGAACACAGGACAAAAATGTCTGTTTGACAGTTTTTTGCTTCTAAAAACAAAATGGGTTTGAATCGGGTTGTGACGTCACGTGACGCCATCGCCTCTATTTGAAAGAACCTTTTGATGTGTTGAACACGCGTCACGCAGCAGTGTGTGTGTGTGTGTGTGTGTGTGTGTGTGTGTGTGTTTCTGGGGATCTTCCCATGACCTTTTAATTTAAGGATGATAAATAAATAAAGACTTTTTTTATTGTCGACCCGTTTTTTTGTTTGTTTTTTGCTCTTTTGTCGGCCAGAACCTCCTGGTCCCGTCCGGACCAGGAGGGAACCGCCAGCAGGACCAGGCTCGGTGGCTTTAGCTCTCAAACTTTCTCTGAGCAACAGATGTCCCTCGGGGCCCCGGACCGGGCCCGGCTGCAGAACTTTGAGGACCAAGGTCGAGGACGGGACGGTCGCGCGGTCACGTGAGCAGCCCCGCGTCCCCTCCTCCGTGTCCTCCGTCTGGAGGTCCTATAAAGCCCTGCAGGCGGATGTGGCGCCGCTGTCTGCGGGCGAAGATGCGGCCGCTCGGTGTGACGCTGCTGCTGCTGCTGCTGACGGTGTCGGCGGCGGACCGGACCGAACCCGGCACCGGGACAGCGGCTCCGCCGCCCCCGCAGCTCGGCTTCGCGCCCTCCGCGTCTCCTCGCTTCCTCCCGCAGGTGCCGCGCGCACAGCACCCGGCTGCTGGCGTCGCCTTGGCCCGGTCCGCCGCCGAGGAGCCGGCTGGACCCGCAGCGGACCAAGACGAGCCGGAACCGCAGCATCCTCAGCACGGCGGCGGGTACCGGGTGGTCCAGTGGGAGTGGAGCTACGTGCAGACGCCCTACGTCATCGCCATCTGGCTCCTGGTGGCCAGCGTCGCCAAAATCTGTGAGTTTGGGCTCAGTTGGGTGGTTTTTGCTGCAGTTAGAACCAGCCCCGCTTACCGGAACCAGCCTTCGGTCCCGGGGACTTTTACGGGGAAAAAAGCGCGTTGCTGTCGGTCATTCTGGAGAATGAGCTCAATTTATCATCCGGCTTTTCGGATTGTTCCTGTTGATGAGGATGAGAAGAACAACAAGCAGAAGTGTGTTTACAGCACAATACGACCGGCGTCCCGCCATTCAATAAGAGAATACGTTCCACATCAGTAATCTGATGTGGAACGGGGCTGCCGGGTCCACGTTCCGGTCCAAACCTGGTCCCCGATCAGGACGTCTCCCTGGATCCTGCTGCTCCTCAAGGCTTCTCCTAAATTCTCCCACAACGCTCCGCTTCTGAGCAGGAAGCCACTCGGGCTTTTCCTCTATCTTTGTGGGGACGTCTGCGCTGATTCTCCAGAAGGTTTCGAAGCCATTTGAGAGAACAAGAAAAAAACCAACAACCTCTACCAAAGGTCAGAGGTCGTGTCCGGATGTCCGAGCCTAACCCTGACAGGAGCTGCTCCAGAGCGCCTCCTGGCCCCTGCGGCCAGCGCGCTAGCGGGCTAACAGGTGGACGTGTGAGGCTGGCGGTGGTGACGGCTGCTCTTGGTCCCCCAGTGTTCCACTTCTCCCAGAGGTTCACCACGGTGGTTCCTGAGAGCTGCATGCTGATCCTGCTGGGCCTGGTCCTGGGCGCCGTCGTCCTGATAGCCAGTAAGAAGCAGCTGTACCAGCTGGAGCCCGCCCTCTTCTTCCTCTTCCTCCTGCCCACCATCGTGGGCGACGCGGGCTACTTCATGCCGGCTCGCCTCTTCTTCGACAACCTGGGCGCCATCCTGATGTACGCGGTGGTGGGGACCCTGTGGAACGCCTTCTGCACCGGCTTCTGCCTCTACGCCGCCAAACTCCTGGGGGTCATAGGTCAGCTGCAGGGTCAGAGCCCCCTTGTCCAGACGGGGGCGGGCCCACCAGCGTGTCCGTGTCTTTGCACAGATGAGCGCGTCCAGGCGGACCTGATGGACTTCCTGCTGTTCGGCGCTTTGATCTCAGCCGTGGACCCGGTGGCGGTTCTGGCCGTGTTTGAGGAGGTCCACATCAACGACACGCTCTTCATCATCGTCTTCGGAGAGTCGCTGCTCAACGACGCCGTCACTGTGGTGAGCCACGCCGCCGACGCGCCTGCGTTGCTACGGTAACGGGCCGCGGGGCCTCACATTAGTGCTGTGTTGAGCAGATTACCTCTGCAGGGCGCTAATCCGCTGCAGCACTCCGAATATGAGCTAATCCGCCCCAGCTCACCGGCCCGGACAGAACCCAGAACCAGAACCCAGACCTGGTCTCGCTCCTGTGGTCTCCTTCCGGGTTGCCTAGCAACGGTGAGGTCACCTCTGTGGTTCTGTGTCCGTCAGGTTCTCTATAAGGTCTACATCTCCTTCGTGGAAGTGGGTCCAGGGAACGTTCAGCCCACGGACTACCTGAAGGGAGTGGGTGAGTGGACCCGAGGACCCTGCCACCTCATTCAGCTTGGACACGCCCTCACGAGCTGACTCCCCCTCCTCAGCCTCCTTCCTCATCGTCAGCATCGGGGGGACCCTGGTTGGACTCGTCTTCGCCGTCCTCCTGGGCTTCATCACTCGTTTCACCAAGAAGGTGCGCATCATCGAGCCTCTCTTCATCTTCCTGCTGGTCTACCTGGCCTACCTGACAGCTGAGCTCTTCTCCCTCTCCGCCATTCTGTCGTAAGTCTGCGCCACCAGTCTGACCAGTCCGACCAGTGCTGCTCCCCAGCTGCTGTGGCTTCTCCCCCCCAGGATGACCTTCTGTGGAATTGGTGCCAACAAGTATGTGGAGGCCAACATCTCCCAGAAGTCTCGGACCACAGTCAAATACACCATGAAGACTCTGGCCAGCATCGCTGAGACCATCATCTTCATCTTCTTGGGGATCTCAGCGGTGGACAAGTCCAAGTGGGCCTGGGACACGGGCCTGGTGTCGTGCACGCTCGTCTTCATCTTCATCTTCAGAGCCGTTGGTGAGAGAGCAGCATCGTGTGCTGGTGTGAGGCGGGTCGGTGCCTCCGCCTCTGACTCTGCTGCTCGGCTTCTGCTGCAGGGGTGGTCGGGCAGACCTGGGTTCTGAACCGGTTCCGCCTCATCCCCTTAGACAAGATTGACCAGGTGGTAATGTCCTACGGCGGCCTGCGGGGGGCAGTAGCTTTTGCCCTGGTGGTGCTGTTGGATGGCGCCCAGGTCAAGGCCAAGGACTACTTTGTTGCAACAACAATTGTGGTTGTTTTCTTCACCGTCATGTTCCAGGTAAGACAAAGCTCCACCCCTCCGTCCTCGTCTCAGAGGTGTGATCAGGTTAGTCATGTGACGCCGTAGGGTCTGACCATCAAACCGCTGGTGAAATGGCTCAAAGTTCCTCGTTCCACCAGCAGGAAGCCGACAATCAACGAAGAGATCCACGAGCGGGTCAGACGTCTGCAACCACACACACACACGCACACACACACGCACACACTCACACACACACACACACACACACACGCCGTCCCATCTGGACTCTGAGCAGCCTGTAAAAGCTGGCGTCTCCTCAGGCCTTCGACCACATCCTGACAGCGGTGGAGGATGTAGCAGGCCTGCAGGGATACCACCACTGGAGAGACAAGTGAGTCACCAGCCTGACGTCACACAGGACCGCCAGGCGGTCCACGGGGGGGGGGGCTGTCAGCAGATGGCGCTACTGCCCCACCGGCGCGACGGAGACGAAGAAAGAAGAAAAAGTAGGTCCGGTGTGTCCGACTGTCCATCGCTGTGTGTGTCCCCTCTCTGTCCGCCTGTCAGGTGGGAACAGTTTGATAAGAATTACCTCAGCAAGCTGCTGCTCAGGAAGTCCGTGTACCACAAGAGTGAGCTGTGGGAGGCCTACCAGAAGATCAACATCAGGGACGCCATCAGCGTCATCGACCAGGTGAGGCCGCCTCACCACTGCCTCCACCTCCTGAGGGTGCTGGCGAGTCCTCACAGACGTGTGTGTGTGTGTGTGTGCGTGTGTGTGCGTGCGCGGGGCGGGAACGTGCTGACCTCTGCCAGGCTCTCTCTGCCCTCCATGGCCAGCAGAACCTCCTTCACCACTGTCACCAACTACCTGTGAGTTACATGACCCTGGCCTGGCGGGGCTTTTGTTCCTTGGGTGTGTTTTGCTAGCATGATGCTAACTGTGTTGCAGGCGTGAGAACGGCAGTGGTGTGTGTTTGGACCTTCAGGTGATTGATAACATCCCTGGAGCCAAAGTAGAAGAAGACATGGAGACGCACCATTTTCTGACAGAGAACCTGTACAAGCCCAGGAGACAGGTGACACACACACACACACGTACACACACACACACACACACACAGGAGGAGAGTGATTTATTGTGTGTGTTGTTGGTGTGTACCCTGAGCAGGCCCTCGGGTGCTCCTTTAGCCTGGAACACACTGACAGCTCTGATCAGACGTCCTGTCCTTACTGGCCCTGCTGGTTTCCAGTATCAGTGGCAGTACAGCCGTCATTTCATGCCGGGGGGGCTGACGGAGCGCCAGGACCGCCAGGACCGGGAGGTGTTTCAGAGGAACATGAAGAGCCGGATGGAGACGTTCAAAACCAGCCGACATAAACGATATAAGAAGGAGCGCAGCCTGAAGAAGGTGAACACACACACACACACACACACACACACACACACACACACAGCCTTACAGTTGCTGCTGGTTGTTGGAGACTGTCTCTCATTCATCTACCTTCTGTTTCCTCTCACAGCGTCGTGGATCTGACAGCAAAGAGGATGGAGATGACAAACCACGGCGCAACGTCAGCTGGCACGACAACAGTGAGCGTCCATCACACTCCTCAGGACACTCACATTCACACTGTAAATCAGCACTTTGACAATATTGTGCATTGTGCAAGTGTGAGGAGTGTTTGCTGCTCAGCCAATCAGATTCCTGCAATGATTGCATCCCGTTGCGTTTGCTTGTCAACCGTTGGGGCTCAGATTCTGTGGAGGTTCCAGTGGAATGTGAAGGGCAGAGCCGGGTCCCACCACCTCCTGAGAAGGAGGAAGATGTCGGGATCGTCTTCGTGGCCCGTAAGGTTGAGACGCCGAAGCAGCGACCCAAGTCTGGTGAGAGGCCTGACGCAGAACGTGGGGGCAGGGCTCAGAGGAGAGCCCTGAAGACTGTGTCTCCTCCGTTAGGTCCAGCTATCCTGGATGAGGGTCCAGGACCAGGTCCTGCTCCCGTCTCCCCTCCCAGCTTGGACTGCCACCTCCCGTGGAAGGCTGGCATGGGCTCTCCTCCGCCCTGCGTCTCTGTGGAAGCTACTAAGATCATCCCAGTGGACCTGCAGAAGGCCTGGAACCAGAGCATCTCCTCTCTGGAGAGCCTCTCCTCCCCCCCTGCCCCCCCTGCCCCTCCTGCCCCCCCTGAACCTGTCCACCCTCGTGTTGGGGCCCTGTCCAAAGTGGCTGGAGCTCGACCTGCCTCCTACACGCCTACGTGGGGCACCTCCTCCACCAGAGCTCAGGTGTCACCAGACTCCTCCAGCTTCCCAGAGAAGAAGACAAAGAAGACAGAGCTGAAGGAGGAGAAGGAGGAGGAGGTGAAGGAGGAGGAGGAGGCGCAGGAGGTGCAGCCACTGATGTCGTCCGGGTCTGGAGCTCCACCTCCTCTGCCCAGCTCACCACCCGCCGGCAGGCTGAGGAACCCTCGCGTCTACCTGAGGAGCCTGGTGATGGCGCCACCTGCTGAGCGCCACAGCCGAGGCCCCACCCACTTATGAGAGCAGGTACCGTCCCTCAGCGGCGGCCGCGTTAACACACGTGCTAACGTTGAGCTAGCTCAGGTCTGCAGACAGAAGGTCTGATCGATGCTCCTCAAGCCTTTTTTTGAAACTTGAGCTCAGAAGTTAATTGCAGCAGTGATGAGGATTTAGAGTTTAGAGTTTCCAGAGCTCAGTTGTCGGTGTGGAAATCACAGGGAGTTTTTGCTCTCATTTATAACGCCCTTCCTCTTGTCTCTGACCTTCATTTGTCCTCTTTCAGGAGTCGCTGCAGCCAATCAGCTTCCTCGGTGTAACCTGGTGACAGGTGTGATAGGCAGCCTTGTCGTTTCACCTGTCCCACGTTGGTTTGACCTAATGACCTTTAGCACCCAGACCGATGTAGACGTCCGTCCTTTAAACCTGCCCACCATCAGACCAGCTGAAACCTAGAGGTGGGGGTCTCCTCTGGGTCCCAGCAGGAGGTTTACCGGTGTAGCCAATTATCAGCCATGACCTCTGACCTCTGGACAGATGCCCGTTCCTTCATCTGATTCATCTCACACTGAAACTGCCAGAATGCTCGCAGGGCCACCCGCCTTAATGTGCACACACACCAAATCTGTGTCAGAGCCGCAGCTTCATAACCTACTCCAGTCCTTCATAGTCACACACACACACGTGCGCGCGCGCTGCCTACATATAAACAGTGACAAACACCCCATTGAGTGCTCCAGGTGAGCTCAGAAGTTGCTGAGCAGCTCGTCGTAGATGATAACGCTTGAATGTAGACGCCTGGTCGACTGTTGTGTTTCTGTTTAGTGTTTCATAAAAACCTTCTAATCTGTGAAGATTCTTGGCTCGACCAGCAGCTCGAACAGGTACAGCTGCAGGAATCAATCAGCGTGTCCTGGAGGAGCCAGCACACCTTTGATCTGCAGCCCAGGTGGGTGAAAGCAGTTCCTGGATCTGCCACCTTTGAGTCAACCAAGGGTTCTTGGAGGAGAGCGGACTGGACTCATTTGATTAACTGATCGCTGTGTGAGATGAAAGAGCAGTTTTTATGTCTGTAGGATATATTTGGACTCCACAAGTTTCAGTGTTGTGTGTAAAAGCTAATATTTGTGGCAATAAAGTCTGCTTTAGTCTTTCAGCAACAGCTGGATTAACAATACTTTGATGCAGGCAGAGATGAGCCGTTCTTGGCCCTAACCTAACCCCAACCTAACCCAACCCAGCACACCAGCGCCGGCGGCTGCTGCCGCAGGCTCCGTTTGGTTGCGAGTTGAAAACCCCGGCCAGACTCCACCTGAGGGGAGACTGGATGCTTCTGACTGGAAGGGTCACGCTTATGTAACACACAAGTGGCCACGTTTTGAATTAAAGCAGTAAAATAGAAAACTATTTTGTTGCGGAATTAGTTTTGTGGCGATAGCGCAAAGCTATTTCAGACACAAGCGTCGGTTTTCGGTAAGTTTGTTTATTTTTTCCCTTCATTAAGTCGAAGACGAAGAACCGGGAGGAAATCTACAATCACCTAAACGTTCACCTCAACCCTATTTTGTGTCCGTGGCCTAACTGAGATATTTGAATGAGGAGTTTAATAATCTTTTTAGAACGGACACGATGCTAACCTCGTTAGCACGGCTAACGCTAACTGCTCAGCTCATCGGCTGCAAACACCCGGAGACTTTGAACTGCGTTTGTTTTTAAGTACCAGTTAGTCAACCAGTACTAAATATATAGCTTGCTTTGACGATTTGTGATTTTTAAACATGAGCTAACGTGAAGGGAGTAAATGTCCATCAGTCCTGTTTCATAAACGTCATATTTTATAGCTAGGAGACACTTTGGAGACATCTTAGTGTCTCCAAAGACATCTTAGAGTTTTATAGGTACATTTGGACCAGATGGGTTCGCCAGAGCCAAAACTATGAGTCGGTAGTTAACCACGGTAGTAACCGGTAGTTAACCACGGTAGTAACCGGTAGTTAACCCGGGTAGTGACCGGTAGTTAACCACGGTAGTAACCGGTAGTTAACCCGGGTAGTGACCGGTAGTTAACCACGGTAGTGACCGGTAGTTAACCACGGTAGTAACCGGTAGTTAACCCGGGTAGTGACCGGTAGTTAACCACGGTAGTAACCGGTAGTTAACCCGGGTAGTGACCGGTAGTTAACCACGGTAGTGACCGGTAGTTAACCCGGGTAGTAACCGGTAGTTAACCCGGGTAGTGACCGGTAGTTAACCCGGGTAGTGACCGGTAGTTAACCACGGTAGTGACCGGTAGTTAACCCGGGTAGTGACCGGTAGTTAACCACGGTAGTGACCGGTAGTTAACCCGGGTAGTGACCGGTAGTTAACCCGGGTAGTAACCGGTAGTTAACCCGGGTAGTGACCGGTAGTTAACCACGGTAGTGACCGGTAGTGACCGGTAGTTAACCCCGGTAGTGACCGGTAGTTAACCACGGTAGTGACCGGTAGTAACCGGTAGTTAACCCGGGTAGTAACCGGTAGTTAACCACGGTAGTGACCGGTAGTTAACCACGGTAGTGACCGGTAGTTAACCCGGGTAGTGACCGGTAGTTAACCACGGTAGTGACCGGTAGTTAACCCGGGTAGTGACCGGTAGTTAACCACGGTAGTGACCGGTAGTGACCGGTAGTTAACCACGGTAGTGACCGGTAGTTAACCCGGGTAGTGACCGGTAGTTAACCACGGTAGTGACCGGTAGTGACCGGTAGTTAACCTGGGTAGTGACCGGTAGTTAACCACGGTAGTGACCGGTAACCAAAATAATTCTCAGGGCTTCCTGTGGAAGCAGAGAGATGCGGCTGCATCACTTCCTGTCAGACTGGGTTGTGTGTGTGTGTGTGTGTGTGGGTGTGTGTGGTCCAGCTCTGGCGCGTTAGGGCTGGTCGGAGGGGGCAGCTGCTCAGCTTCAGGTCTGAAGAGTGGCTGCGCTTGTGCAGGTGAGGCTGTACCTTGGTCAGGTTCTTGTGTTTCTCCAGCCCAGCACCTCTGCAGGAGCACATGTGGACTGGCAGAGGGCCCCCAGGAGACAGCACCTATTCTGGGAGGGCTTACTGGGAGCCCAGCTCATTGTTCTGTGAGCTGGAAAAGCTGCTGGCATTCCTGTGGGATGAGCGGCTCTCTGCAGTACTTTTCCATGCACGTGTGTGTGGACGCGTCTCGCAGCACCTCCAACCAGCTGTGCTGCACCCTGGGCCCACCGGAGGGATGCTGCCACAGCGCCTGGCCCCAACTGGCGCCCTGTTCCCCAGTCCTGATGTCTCTCCTCTCTGCGCTGCTACAGAAGTCGTTTTCAAAACATGAAAAATGGATTAATCAAAAAAATAAAAAAACGCCCAGACATTTCTGCTTCAATAAAAGTAAAAACTAGCTCCTCCATGTTTACGGTAGCCCTGAATGGACAAAGGTCCTGAATAGACGTATGTTTGTTACACTTCCACAGTACTTTGGAAGTGTAACAAACATAGTAAATTGCTAATGCTAGCAGCCCGGCTTTATCAGAAAAATTACTTCCACTCGCTTTGCTGGTTGTTGCATGTCTCGGAATTCTTCCATGTCGTTTTACTGTCACCCCAGGCGGTGTGGTCTGTACGACTTGGCGACCGCGGCTGCCTCCCTCCTGCTACAGCGTCCACCCTGAGCTGTGACAGCCACCCTCCAAGGTGGGCCTCCGTTTTCCCCTCGGGGCCTCTTTCATGGTAAACGTCCTCCCAGGCTCATCGACATCTTTGTCGATGAGCGAAACCTCTAGAATGACATGAAACAAGTATCTTTATTACCCAAAACCACCAGCAGAGGGAGCCACCGAGGCTGGGGCAACTCAGCGCTCTAAGCGCTGATGGGGCGGAGCCTAACGTGGGGAGATCCACTGTCATACCTGGCATGTGAGAGAGCGAGGGCGAGAGAGAGGGAGAGAGGGAGACATACTCAGTCTGAGGGTGTCAGAGACAGAAGTCAACGCCACAGTGTCCCTCTACGATGTCAATAAAGCTTTCCACATTCAAACTTGGGAGACAGATCTGAAAATGGTGTCAAACAGGAATAAATACCCACCAACCTGCTGCTGCAAACATGGTAAGAACACACACACACAGTTACATTCTGTGTGTGTATGTGTGTGTGTGTGTGTGTGTGTAAGAGAGAGAGGGACGGTGTTGAAGTCCAGTTAGAGTGGGGGAGGGGCGGTGGGGGTGTCAGGTTCACATTCTTCAGCATGTCGGTGCATCAGTGGTGTGTGTTTGTATCCTGAATGAGGCCTTCAAAACGTTTCCAGGGACCCAGTTTGGATAGGTGCTAGTGTTGGGAGCTGTGTGTGTGTGTGTGTGTGTGTGAGAGAGAGAGAGAGTGTGTGTGTGTGTGTGAGAGAGAGAGTGAGAGAGTGAGAGTGAGAGTGAGAGAGACAGAGAGAGAGATGTGAGGATGAAGACGATGGTGCAGACAGGTGGAACTGTGACTGGGCTGAGGCAGGTGTGTGATCTACAGGCCCTGTGTCAGTGTTCTCCTCAGAGTGGGTTCTCTCTGGGTCCTCCTGCTTCCTCACACACATACACACACACACACACACACACACACACACACACAGGAACACTGGGGGTGGGTTGGAGACCTCAGCTGAGACATGTTCAGACTCTTCTGCTGACACTGGGAGGCCACCAGGTCTGGACTTGTTGAGGGGCTGCTGGGAGGTGGGTGTGTGTGTGGGTGTGTGTGTGTGTGTGTGTGTGTGTGTGGCGTTTCTGCTTGTGGAGGGTTGTCTGAAGGCTGGAGACAAACAAAGACGAGGGTGGGGAGTCTCACCTGGAACCCTGGTTCATCAGCGTTGCTACCACAGCTGCTACATCAGGAGAAGAGTACCAGGCTAACAATGCTAACTCAGAAAGAAAGAAGATCACTGCAGCCAGGTCAGGGCAGCTTTAAAAAGGTCTCCAACTCATGAGACGTCCCACATAGTCGACTCCACGAGCTGATTTTCCTGAGGGTCAATAAGCCTGGGGCCACGTGGCAGAGAAGCAGCCTGGAGGCAGCCTGGAGGACCTTGGAAGATCCTGGAGGATCCTGGAATAGCCCGGCCGCCACAGGTTCCTCACAGCTGAGCTCGTCTGCTTGTGCTGCTGTCAGCTTGAAATAGGAACGTTTGAACTTCTGTAGGAAAAACTGGTCTGTTGCAGCCTGATAGCGATAAAATCTTTGATCCTCAGAAGGAGAAACAGGCCTCAACAGGCAGAAAGAGTTCTGTGGCCTGAGAACCTCTTAGTCGTCCTCTCCCACCCAACAGAGGGAAATGTCTGCTCTCACCAGATCATCAGTCAGCTCCTCGGGGATGAAGAGCGTGCTTTAGGCTGATCTAACTGCTGGTTTGTCTGCCACGGTTGAGGTTAGGGTCGGCGAGGTCAGGGGTCAGGTCTCCTGTCAGGAGCTCCCCAGAGTGACTGGGATCGGTGGGTTCATACCCGTGGGTTAGACACACGTTGAACCTGAGCCTTACTGGCTGCCGTCCCAGTCCACACCCAGCTAGAACTGGTTTGTCCGTCAGCAGCCACCCACTGATGAATCACAGCCGTTGAGGAGGTGGAGTCAGGCTCCAGACTGGCAGAACCAGCTCGGGCTTTTTTCCTGAACCTCAGAGACTGCAGCCTCCTGAAGCTCAGGCTGGTGTCCTGCCTGCAGCCTGCTGAGATGCTCCCTGGAGTTGAAGGTCACTGTCCAAAAAGGAGCAGCCTTAAAGAGCAGAACCCTCAGAGGTCCCCGTGGGGTCCAGAGCAGGCCTGGCTGCTCCGCCTGCGTCCCTGCTGCCTGGCGTCCTCATTAAACCTGAGGGTTCAGAAGTGGAGAAGATTCACTGTCGTCACTGTGACCTCTGACGCTCTGGGGAGCAGGACAGAAGAAGGGGACCTGCAGTGTCCTCTGTGGACAATAATGAGGTTATTACCCAGCCGGGCCTCCCGTGGGATCCTCTAATGGGCCTCCTCTTCAGAGCAAAGCTGAGGAAGGTCTGGCTTGGATGGCTTTTAAGTGGAGACAAAAAAACCCCCAAATATATTCAACAATAGTTCAAACCAACGTGAACAAATCCAACCAGAAACGAAGCAAACGAGAAGAGATTTGGAAATGGAGAGAAATGAAAAAGAGTGAGTTTTTAAAGGGATGAGTTTGGTTCTCGGATGATGGAGTTAACATCTCTTCTAGACCAGTGAGGACCTCTGGTCCTGACAGCTTCAGAGGCCCGTTTGAAGGTTCAGATGTGGTTTTTTCAGGGGTCGGGGGTCAGGAGCTGGCTGTCTGCATTGTTTTGATGAAAGTCCTCACAGAGATAGAAGAAGAAGGGTGTGTGACTGATGTCCGCAGGTCCATGTGCGACCTGGTTGTGCCATCTGATATCCTGCTGCTAATATTAGCTCCAGGTCCACATTTGGCTGCCAGCTGTTGGAAGAGAGTCGAGCTGGACTGAGTCACGTCCAGAACATTCAGCAGGAGAAACATCTGAAAACAGGCCAGCTCCTGGCTCTCAGGAGAATCTCCTTCATGCTCCAGCTGGACCTTTCAGCTTCTCCATCCTGGTAAAGCTCCAGGCCCCAGGCGCTAGGCTCCAGGCGCTAGGCTTCTGGCGCTAGGCTCCAGGCTCCAGGCGCTAGGCTTCTGGCGCTAGGCTCCAGGCGCTAGGCTTCTGGCGCTAGGCTCCAGGCGCTAGGCTTCTGGCGCTAGGCTCCAGGCGCTCAGGCTTCTGGCGCTAGACTCCAGGCGCTAGGCTTCAGGCGCTAGACTCCAGCCTCCAGGCGCTAGGCTCCAGGCACTAGGCTCCAGGCGCTAGACTCCAGCCTCCAGGCACTAGGCTCCAGGCGCTAGGCTCCAGGCGCTAGGCTCCAGGCGCTAGGCTTCTGGTGCTAGGCTCCAGGCGCTAGGCTCCAGGCACTAGGCTCCAGGCGCTAGACTCCAGCCTCCAGGCGCTAGGCTCCAGGCGCTAGACTCCAGCCTCCAGGCGCTAGGCTCCAGGCGCTAGGCTCCAGGCGCTAAGCTTCTGGCACTAGGCTCCAGGCGCTAGGCTCCAGGCGCTAGACTCCAGCCTCCAGGCGCCAGGCTCCAGGCGCTAGACTCCAGGCTCCAGGCGCTAGGCTCCAGGCGCTAGGCTCCAGGCGCTAGGCTCCAGGCGCTAAGCTCCTGGCGCTAGTGCTCGTGGCGCTCTGTGCGTCCATGGCGTTTCAGAGTAGCCTCCAGGCGCCAGGCTCCAGGTGCTAGACTCCAGGCTCCAGGCGCTAGGCTCCAGGCTCCAGCGCCCTAGGCTCACAGGCTTCAGGCGCTAGGCTCTAGGCACTAGTGCACGTGGAGGTGTGTGTGTGTGGCGTTTCAGAGTAAACCCAGGTGGTTGTTCTGGTGCTGCCGTCCAGGTCGGAGCAGAGCATCAGGACAGCAGCAGCAGTGACTCAGAGTCCAACCAGAACCTGCAAGCTGTGCTAACGTCAGCGGTTAAAAGCTAGAGTCGCTCTTCTGGAACCAGCCTGATCTCTGGTGGGGAGGTGGTGATAGAGGGTGAGAACCAGGCCAGCCTCTCCCTCTCCTCCTCCTCCAGCCTCTTCCTGCCTGCGGACCCATCGGTATCCGAGAAAAGATTCTGTGTTCATCTGGACGTTTCAATTTTCTTTTTGGAAAACGTTTCTCCTTCTATCCAAAAGGCTTCATCAGTCCTGATCCGTTACAGTGCAGAGCTTGAAGATAGAGCCCTTTTTGGACCACTGGCATGCTAATGTCAACTGGAAGTCATTGCATTAGTATGCCAGTGGCCTGAATGGATGTCTCTGGCCCGCCGGCGGAGGGTCGTTGGCAGGGTCGTTAATACTTTAATCAAAAAACAGGAACCCCCTCCATCTTTAAAATAATAACAAACAAATCTCTCAATAATTTTTTTAAAAATAAATTATAAATTATTAAATTAAATTTTTTAAAAAAAAATAAAAAAAAAAACAAAAATAAAAAAAAATATTTTATTCTAAATAATTAAATAAAAATTTTAAAATAAAAAAATACATAAAAAAATAAATATTAATATCTAATTAATATATACATTAACAAAAAAAAAAAAAAAAATAATAAATAATAAAACATAAAAAAATCATTCTTTTTTTCTACATAACTAAAAATATATATATAATTATATTAAAAACAAAAATAAAAATAAAAATATTTTTTTTTTTTTTTTTTTTTTTTTTTTTCCCACAAACTAACCCAAAAAAACAAAAAAACCAAAAAAAAAAAATACAAATTCATTATTACAAAAAAAAAAAAAAAAAAACCCACACAAACAGATGAACACAGAATCTTTTCTCGGATAACTATGACCTGGATGACTGAGAACCTACACAGGACCCATCGGTGGTTCAGGTGAGTGTGGCTCACCTGGCTGCTCCTAGGCCACTCCCACACAGCCAGACAGAGGCAGCATTGTTCAGCTGTCAGGAATCTCTCCTGTCTGACTACAAGCTTGATTCCACGCTGGCTCACATGACGACAGGACCCAAACACCAGCTCTGTTGTCAGGGAAACGGGCGTGTATGCCTGACCTTTACGGGTGAGGCCTCGGCGTGGAGCTTTGATCTTTGTTTAGAGAGCAGCCAACAGGATGAACCCACGAGTCAACCTAACCGGTGATGCACCTGAGCTGAGCTGCCTCCTCCCCTGCTTCTGCTCCTCTTCCTCCTCAGGTGCAGCTCTGTGGCGTGCTCTTGCTCTCTGAAGGTTGGCCTTTCCCTCCGTCAGACAACCGCCCGCTGCCTTCCTCCTCAGCTTCTGCTCCTGGAGCACCTGGCACCACCTCCTGCTGGACAGCTTCAGGCTCCAAGCCCCCTTTGCTCCTGTGCAGCAGCTCCTCCGATGGCCTTCAGGCGGAGCAGCGGAAGGAAGCAGCAATAGCTCTGGTTCCTCCTCAGCATGGCCTGGATGGAATCTGTCCGCAGGGAGCCAGAGCAGCCAGGAGCAGGCAGGAGCAGGCCAGAGCGCTGCCCGCCCTCTGCTCATGCAGACGTCTTCAGGGTCCCCTGGGAGGACCTGATCTACCCACAGTTTATCAGCCTGGCCCACCAGGAGACCAGGGAGGAGGGTGGAGATGTGTCAGTGGATGCAGCCGTTGCCTTCAGGGACTCCTCCCCTCATGAGGTCAAAGGGAGCAGTGAGGAAGACGAGCCTGAGGGCGAGTATGTGGAGCTGTCGGAGCTGCCCGCGCCCAGCTTGTCTCCACAGAAAGGTTCTCTAACCCAGTCCATAGGCCTACAGGCCAGAGGCAGGAGCAGCACCCGCGGCCCCCAGAAGACCCCAGCAGGAGAACCCACTCCTCCACCCACTAACCCCCCACAGCAGTGGTCCCAGACCTGCCCCGTGGGCCAGTCCACAACCCTCAGCTCCCCCTCCAGCTCCTCCTGAAGAGCCGGGCTTTGGCAGCTGTGGAGGGAAGAGCTGGAGGCTTGCAAAGGAAACAGGAAGTGGAGATTCAGCCTGGCAAGAAGAGCCGAAGGAGCAGATGATGGAAGAGCCGGTGGAAGGAGGAGAGCCAGTGGGAGGGCAGAAGGAGTCAGATGGTGGAGAGAGGGACGAGGTGGTGGAGGTAGAAGAGGAGGTTCAGATTATAATTCAGCAGAAACAAGACCCAGTCCAGAAAGATGAACCGATGAAGGAGAATGAGAAGAAGGCAGACATGCAGACAGAAGCAGAAAGTTGGGATGTGGACTCGGATAGCGGCAGGAGCAGGTCAAACTGTGAAAGGAACCCAGGACAAAGATGGTCTGGAGACCCTGAACGGAGAGGGCTGGCTCCTCCACCTGCCGGCTCGGAGGGGGGGTTCAGGGAGGCGCTCGCTGATGAAGGAGGAGCTCCAGGGTTCACCAGTCCACGTAGGTTCCTCCCCTTCCTGCTCTCTCGTCATGGTCTTGAGCCAGACCCGTTCCTGCTGACCCCCTCCCTGACCACAGCTCCCAGTGTCTCCACTGATCCCAGTCCACCGGGAGCAGAGGCGGCCCAGTCTGGCCAGTGGAGCAGCTTCTACGGTGTCCTGCTGAGGTCTGGAGCAGTGTGTCTGCCAGGTGAGCTCACCTTGCTGCTGTCCCCCTGCTCCCGTCCCTGGTGGATCTTGACCTTGGGACGTTCCTCCTCAGGGAGCAGAGACAGAGGCGGCCGAGCACTGCTGACCGTCTGCGCCAGGAGCAGCGTGTGGTCCCGCCCAGATCGCCATCATGCTGACTTGTGCCGCCTCCTGCTCTACTACAGGTCTATCCTCAGGTAGGCCCGCCCCATTTGTCTGTCAGCCTCCTCCTCCTCTCACCTTCATCACGCCTGTGACAGGGAGGATGTACAGGCGTCCGGCCTCACCGTGCTGATTGACGCCCGTGGAACTGCTCCTCCTTCGGTCCTGTTCTCAGCACTCAGGTCCCTCCAGGTGAGTCAGAACCAGAACCAGAACCAGGGCCAGAACCAAATGAGCCCAGGAACTGCCTTTTAGAGATCTAGCTGAGGTCCAGGAGGACACTGGTTACTGACCTGTGTGTGTGTGTGGTTGTGTGTGTGTGTCCTCTGTGTGTGTGTGTGTGTGTGTGTGTGTGTGAGAGCAGGAGAACACACCAGGCTCTGTTTACTGTGTGTTGCTGCTGGTCGACAAAGACTCGTCTCTGCATGTGGACCAACCTGCAGGCCCACAGGTGAGATGATCACATGATCTTCCACCTTCTGTCACATGGCTGACATTTGTTTTTTATAGTGTCCTGGGTGTACTGACTGACTGACTGACTGACTGTTTGTCTCTGCGTGTCTGACTGTCTCAGGTGGAGGTGTTGCGTTCGCTAAAGTCTCTCCACACACATGTGGGTCTTCAGCAGGTTCCTGCTCAGCTCGGAGGGTCTCTGACCTTCAGTCAGAACAGCTGGCTGTGCTTCCGACTGGTCAGCGCGCGCACACACACACACACACACACACACACACACACACACACACACACACACACACACACACACAGCGTGCTCCTCTGGTGACTGGGTCCTGGTTTTGTCTTCCAGAGGGTGGAACAGTTGAGCTGTCAGTGTGAAAATGTCATCCGGCTGCTTCAGGAGACCATGGCCGTCCTGCAGGCCACGCCCCTCCCCGCCGAAGCCCAGGTAAGTTCTACCAGGTCACACGGTGGAGACGTCTCCCTCAAGGTTCTGAAGGTACTGGATCATTTCCCAGGATGCTGAGCTGTTGCTGTCACGAAGCAAACAGGCGATGCACAGCGTCTTAGAAGACAGCCGGTTGGTGCAGCTGCAGAAGGAGGGTGGAGCCTCTTTGTCCTGGCTCCGCCTTCACAGTGCTGTGGAAGAGGAGCGGGAGGCGGTGGAGAAGGTGTCCGCTCTGTATAACCAAGTAGACGAGCTGCTCCACAGCCTGGTGACGCTGTCCAACCGCAGGAGCCAGGAGCTGAGCTTCATCCAGGACTTCAGCAGGCTGGAACGGGCGTTCGGGGAGGTCAGTCCACCTGCTGATGCTCCGGTTCGCTCTGCTCACCTTCTCTGGTGCTGCTAGGCCTCTCTGTCGGAGCGCCGCTCACTTCTGATCCCAGTCAGGTCCGGGTCACACGCGCGTTCATCACCGCCTCCGTCAGCTCTTCCTGTGTGTGTGTGTGTGTGTGTTTAAGGTGACCCTGTGGCTGCAGCAGACCGGTGAGGTTCAGCTTCAGGCTTTTGAAGAACATGAAGATTCGCTGGAGCTGCTGATCAAGAAACAACTGAACTTCAAAGAGTTCTACACACACGGCACATGTCATGACACACACACACACACACACACACACACACACTGGCAGAGTTAAACAAACTGAGTGTTTTCCTCCCGCCCTCTCTCATCACCCATCCCCCCCTCTCCCGTCGTTCTCCCCTCCTCCATCCGCAGAGACAGTGCAGCCGGGCCGAGGAGCTGCTGAGGAGCCTGGACCGCTGGTCCGACCTGTCCACAGTCAGGCTGCAGGACCACCAGCGCAGGGTTCACCACTTCTGGACACGCCTGCAGGACTTCTCTCAGCGGGTCCGGACCACTGGTGGAAACATCGACAGGAGCGTTCGTCTGTACCGCTTTTTAGACCAGGTAAGCTGCTCAGACAGGAGACAGGGTGGAGGAGAGCAGGGAGTGTGTGTCCTTGTTGGTGCACAGCCTAAACACAGTTTATTTGGCCTCCTCCTGCTCCTCCAGCCAGGGGAGCTGCAGCTTAGGGGCCCCAGGGGAGCAGCTGGAGGAGGGGGGGGACGTGCTGTCGCTACTGTTGCAGGTTCAGATGAGGAGCTTGGAGGTGGAGAGGGAGGAGGAACGCTGCTGCTGGGGTTCACTTTGACCCACTAACCTCTAAGTCCACCACAAACAACCTGCATCTAGACTGTTGCCACGGCAACTATATGTGACGTACTGCAGGAGTTTGTACAGTGGAGGAAATGATCCTGACCGTGTTCCTCAGGTGCACCAGGATGCGTCCTTCAGGGCTCAAGGGTTCACATAGTCAGCAGCATCTGTGGGCAGGACTTTTACAGGCTGCCTCCCACCTCTGTGACCCCCCAGCCCCCCCAGCCCCAACATCAGCATGGTGAAAAGGTCATCAACACTCATGCTGCCTGGCTGGTCTGTATTTGCAGTGACGTGTGTGAGGAACAGAAGAGTAAAAGTCTGAATCCCAGAGTGTGAATGTGTGTGTGTGTGTGTGTGCGTGTATATGAGTGTGTGTAGTCCAGGTAATACTCCAGTGCCAAGTTTTCCCTCCTCCTCCTTTCACTCCTTCCTCAAAGTCTTTGTTGCTGTGGTGACCCCCCCTCCTGGGACCGCCCATCTGCCATTCATCCTGTGAATTGGGGTAGGGTGCTCTGTGTGTGTGTGTGTGTGTGTGTCTGTCTGTCTGTGTCTGTCTGTGTGTGTGTGTGGTTGGTCAGGCTGCAGCTCTTTGCTTTTCTCACTCGTCTGCGGAGCTTCGAGGGATCCTTACGGTACTATTCTTTCATTTTACCTTTGATCTCACACTTGCTAGCAGAGCTGTGTGTGTCGTTACGGACTGTTTGCATCAACTGTTTAAGTTAGCAGCAGTTAAACAGTCTTAGGTCTGTGTGTGTGTGTATGTGTGTGCGCGCGTGTGTGTGGTCTGTTTGCTTCAGAAGGGGCTCAGCAAACATGGACTGTGTCAGACTTGGTTTATCTGGCTGTTTAGCCAACAGTGACGGGGACGTGACTGTTGGGACTCTTCAGCAGTTGCAGTGTGAGTTGGTAGACGTGTCCTCTGTTGGGCCTGTCCTCTGGTGGACGTGTCCTCTGGTGGACCTGTCCTCTGGTGGACCTGTCCTCTGGGGACTGCTGGACCAGATCACGTGGACTGACGCATCAGCTCTGTGGTGGCACCAGAAGATCAGGTGTTGGTGGGATGAGTTGGTCTGAGTTGTTGGAGATGCTGTTTTCTTGTTTGTGTAAAAAGATGAAGAACATTTGTGAGAACTGTGATGTCCATCATGATGTCAAGGTCTTCAGTTAAAGCTCAGTTTGGTGAGGAAGGTCCTCCTCCTCCTCCCTGCTGACACCATCTAGGTCCTCCTTCATCAGGTCTCCTCAAAATCCCCTCATGTCTACGTCTGTGGACATTATTCTAATCACTGCAGCTGTCCAGTTCTCACACACACACACACACACACACACACACACACACACACACACACACACTGTCCCAGTGACCTAGTGTGAGGTGGTGCGTGTGTTTGATTGTGTGTGTCAGCGGCAGTGATTCCATCGTCTGCTCCGCCTGTCCTCAGGGTGGCTTCAGCTGTCTGAGCTGGATGCTGTGATCAGCAGACGCCTGTGTGTGTGTGTGTGCGTGCGTGTGAACCTGGAGGTACAGTCCTCAGACGTGGTGTGGTGGTGGCCGCTGCTCCCCACAGCTCCTCCAGCCTTCTCCTGGTTGATCATTGCTTCAAAAGTGAAACAAAGAGAATCTATCAACATCCAACACGTCAGGAAAGATGATTATTCACCTGCTGCCTGACGGAGACATGACAATCACATGGTCCATCACCTGACCTCTCTCGTGCACAGGCGTATGGATGGGCCCTGGAGGGTCTGCGTCTCCTGGCTGGCGTTAGCATGGAGGACTGTTCCCGGCCAGAGCGGTGCCGAGCTGCCATTGGCTCCCTGGAGGAGTACCGACAGCAGCACCCCCCCATCCCTGATAGCTCCTTCCAGGAGATGAAGGCGGAGGCCTTGGAGCTGCGAGGTGAGCGAGGTCTCCAGCAGTGGAACTTTGCCTGGTCCAAGTGTCGGGAAGCTAAACGAGTGTTTGACAGGAAGATGGAGGCAGCGCTCAGGACTCAGCGCTCAGCCAGCAGGTGGCGCTCCGCCTCTGGCCTGAGCAGGAACACACTCTCAGAGCTCTGGGGAGGGCACGACCCTCGCTGCCCCCCAGAGGAGAACAGTAACAGTACAAGTCCTCCTTCCTCCAGCCTCCTCCACAGCACCTCCACCCCCGCCCTGGCCTCCTCCTCCGGCCCCCCCCAGCACACTCCGCTCCCACAGCGCTTGTTCCGCAGCAGCTCCAAGGAGGAGACAGCGGAAGCCTGCTCCTCCCTGTCCAGCCTCCCCCACCTGAACTCCTGCTCCTCCAGCAGACGCCAGCTGCTGAGGAAGACTCAGAGCCTGGACTCCCCGTCCCCCCCCGAGGGGGTGGCCCGCAGACCGTGCCCTCGCACCGTCAGCGGGCCTGTTCACAGAGGACACACAGGCGTGCTCATCCGTGGTCTGGAGGTGAGCAGCACCGAGGTCACGGAGCGCACGCTGAGCCCCAGGCTGTCCACGGCTCACGGCTGCTCAGGAGGGGGCCCCAGGAGCTCTGGAGGCCCCAGCAGCAGCCCAGCAGCCCCCCAGCACCGAGGAGGGTGGGTAACCGGGGGCCCAGTATGGCTGACTTCATCAGGGAGCAGGGTATCAAATGTGTGTGTGTGTGTCTGCATGGGCACGCAGCAAGCTGCGACACATCGTGGAGGAGATGGTGACCACGGAACGAGAATACGTGCGTTCTTTGCACTACATCATCCACCACTACTTCCCTGAGATGGAGCGGGCCGACCTCCCCCAGGACCTGAGGGGCAAACGCTCGGTGGTCTTCGGAAACCTGGAGAAACTTCTGGACTTCCACAGTCAGTACTTCCTGAAGGAGCTGGAGGCCTGCTGGAAACACCCCCTGAGAGCACCTCACTGCTTCCTGAGACACGTACGACACACACGCGCGCACACACACACACACGCCGCATAATTCAGAAGCAGTGGGGCAGGACTAGAAGTTAGTCTAACAATCACCAAGGTCTTTACACGTTGGTGTGTGTGTGTGTGTGTGTGTGTGTGTGTGTGTGTGTGTGTGTGTGTGTGTGTGAGAGAGCAGCAGGAGCAGTTTGGACTCTACGCTCTGTACAGCAAAAACAAACCCAAGTCCGACGCCCTGCTGGCCAGCCATGGAACCGAGTTCTTCAGAGTGAGGAGCGCTTCTCCCTGCGAAGGTGCTGCAGATCCGATTCTAAATGTGTGTTTGGGTTCTTCTGGGTCTCAGGGGAAGCAGATGGAACTAGGAGACAAGATGGACCTGTCGTCCTACCTGCTGAAGCCTGTTCAGAGGATGAGTAAATACGCTCTGCTCCTCACTGACCTCATGAAGGAGGTGAGCTCCTCCCAGGAGGCGGAGCTTTCCACCCTGCAGGCTGCCACCAGCATGGTCAAGTTCCAGCTTCGTCATGGTAACGACCTGCTGGCCATGGACGCCATCAGAGAGTGTGACGTAGGTGGAGCACAGAGCACCAGGTGACAGAAGACAGCGGTCGGCTCAGATCTTTGCTCCTCCCTGCAGGTGAACCTCAAGGAGCAGGGTCAGCTGATCCGGCAGGACGAGTTCACCGTCTGGACCGGGAGGAGGAGGTGTCAGCGTCACGTCTTCTTGTTCCAGGAGCTTGTTCTCTTCAGCAAACCCAAGAAGATGGAGGGTGCTCTGGCTGTCTTCATCTACAAACACTCCTTCAAGGTGAGTCACCTCCACCCTCTGAGTCCAGGTCGCCACCGGCGGCGCTCACCAGGCTCCGCCCCCTGCAGACGGCGGACGTGGGCCTGACCGAGACTGCCGGGAACAACGGGCTGCAGTTTGAGATCTGGTTCAGGAGACGGAGGTCCAAGAGCAACACGGTCATCCTGCAGGCCCCCACGGAGGAGGTGAAGAACGCCTGGACTGCCGACATCACCAGGATCCTCTGGGCCCAGGCCACCAGGAACAAAGGTAGGGGTGAGGGGTCGACCCGGACCCGGACCCTGACCCCACTGCCTCCCTGTGCCCTCACCCTCTGTCCGCCCGTCCGTCAGAGCTGCGCCTGAAGGAGCTGGTGTCCATGGGAGTAGGAAACAAACCCTTCCTGGACATCCAGCCCAGCGAGGCGGCCATCAGCGACCGAGCCGTCCACTGCATCATGAAGAGCAGAGGTAGCAGCTGACCCCAGCAGCCAATCACAGCCCGCGCCTGCTCACCACACCCATGGCCCCGTGTGTCCAGGTGCCCGAACCCGAGCTTCAGTCGCAGTTTCAGCCTTTGATCATTCCGCTTCCTTTAAGCCGGGAGCCCTGAGTTCTGGCTCCGCCCCCTCGCCAATGTGCTCATCCAGCCTGCTGGGGCCACTCGACCTGCACGCGTACAGGTGGGTCTGCCCCTGGGGGCTGCTGCAGGCCAGGACGCACCCTCCTCAAACATCTCCCTCCTCCTCCTCCTCCTCCTGCAGCAGGACCGCGTCCTCCTCCGCTGACAGCTCCTTCGTCACCTCCTTGGCTGAGGAAGATGAGCAGGAGCATGAGACCAGCAGCCAGCCCTCCATGAGTAGGTCCACACACACCTTCATGAGCTCTTTAGGAGCGGAGAGAAGAAGAAGGCACAGAGGGACGTCCTACCAGAGGAACATGTGTGAGCGCAGCGCTGCGCTTAACGTCAGGCTTGGCGCCGCCACAGGCTGAGCTGCGGCCACCTTTGGAGAAAGTGGTCATGTGAGCGTCCTCGTGACCTCGCAGGTGTGACCACAGGTGTTTTCTGTGTTTCAGCCACGGAGAGCTCAGGTTCTTCCTCTCGCTGCCTGTCCGGATCCACCGGCTCTGACAGCGGCTGCGTCTCCTCCCACCTGCGGGAGGCGCCCCATGAAGAGCCCAGCCCCCCCTGCCAGCACCCCTGCTGCTCCGCCTCCAACAAAGGTCACCTGAGCCACCAGAGCCCCTCACCTGTGAGAAGCCACCTGAGATCCCTTCAACAAGTCATCTTCATGAGTGTGGAGTTACTGATCTGTGTGTGTGTGTGTGTGTGTGTGTGTGTGTGTGTGTGTTCGTCCCCACAGACAGCAGCCTCTGTGGTGTGAAACACTTACGGCCGCGTCTCTGCCTCCAGGCGCTGTTGGACCTCCGGACCGGACGTCCGGAGACCTTTTGCCAATTTTGGCTGGTGACGTCATCGGGGATAGAGTGACGTCAGGTGACGCGTTAGAGAAACTGTAACGCGGGTGTGTGTCCACATGGTGGTGCTGTTGCACTGGGATACGGGGACGCTGCCTACTGCTGGGAGGTCAAAGGTCGGAGTTCTCTGGAGCTGCTTTCATTTTCGTTCATGTTTGATTGTTTGTTGGTTCTCTCAAACGTTCACAGAAGATTATCTTGTGTCAAAGCTCCAGCTGAGATGAAATCTACTCGGTAGCTTCAGCATCGGTTCTGATTACAAATACTGCGTCACCGCGGCTCCTCTGACTGAGCCGGGTCCTCTGGATCCAGCTGGGGCTCTGTGGTCAGGGCCTCCCCGGCTCGCCAGAAGAGGCTTTTCTGGCTGAGCCTGGTCCTCCTGGACCATGTTGGTGTTGATGAGGTTGTTGCTTTTGTTCATCTGCTCTCGGTGTAAATAAAAAGCTGCTGTCAGGTTTGTGCAACTGAAATAAACATGTTTGTTCAAACAAGTCACTTTCTTCGCCACAAAGCTAACATTGCTAACACCTGCAAACGCTCCTCACACCTGGTCCGGCTGGGACGTCATCGGCGATGTCATCAGATCCCAGCTGATCCGCTGATTTCTGATCTCGTTTCGCAGCCAACCCCAACCCTGGCCAAACGACCTGGTGACATCTGGAGGAGCTGGAGCCTCGTCCAGGGTACCCGCCGGGACCAGAGCAGCACCGGGCTCCAGCAGTTAGTCTGAGCCGCAGCTGAGCGTGAGCTCGGGTGTGGAGCAGAACGCCGGCCCCTGATTGGCTGGAACACCTTGTTTGTGGGGCAGGTGGGCTCACACCTGTTGGTCCACGTTTGCTGGGGTGAAGGAGGAGCTTTCGCTGTCCGACTAGGTGAGCAGTCTGACGGGTGGCTCTCACCCTTGGCGCCAGCTGCGCTCCACCCGCTCCGCCACTAGAGGAAGATGTTAGATGATGAACTTGGAACACAAATCTGCAGACGAGGGCTCTGTGGTGTCCCTCAGATGGAAATATTACCATAATAAAAGCATTTTACTGACGCGCACTCACAAACACACACGCACACACACCACATGTTTGGATTGCTCCACTAACAGGAAGCAGCTGCACTTCTTCATGTAACAGAACCAGCTGGACCAGGTCCACTTCAGACCAACTGAGGACACACACTTCTGGACTGGCTTTTCACAGAAACACTGAAATCTCTCTCTCTCTCGCACACACAGCTACTCGGATTCCCCCCTCTGCCCCAGTAAAACCAGTGTGTGTCTTGGGCTGTGGGATGAGGGTGGAGAACCCGGCCAGAACCGTCTCCCTGCCCCAGAGCCACACAGGCATGAAGAGGGCACGAAAGCTGCGGTGACGGTTCCCCAACCAGCATGAGGAAGAGGAGGAGGAGGAGGAGGGACTGGAGAAGAGCCAGGACCTGAGAGCATCTGGACAGGATGTGTAACCAGCACCAGCCCCCTGGGGGGCCGGAGCACTGGGGACCCCGAGCTGGAGCAGTGGCCCCAGCAGAGTCCCCCACACACCAAGGTTGCTTTGGGGAGCAGGACGGTCACACCTGGACCTCAGGGACGATGGGTCCAGGTGAGCCGAAGGTCTGAGGAGCACGAGCACACAGGACACAGCTGCTTCACCTCCTGGAGGAGCAGGAGGCTCCGCCCTCGCTGGGACGCCTGGAACCACGGCCGCAGCCTGGCTGACTGGTGGAGACGGAACCAGAGGACCAGAACAACCTTCCTGATTCTGGACGAGCAACAAACCCAGAAGAGCTTCGTTCAAATCGGTGAACTTTATTCAGATTTCAGCTGGAACAGTAGAAAATTCACAGTGGATGTTCACCAGGAGACGACCTCATAAATACGCTTGATGGACAAAAGAAAGTCTGGACCGAAGACATTACTGGCGACAGATGGAACTGTCCCCACACACACACACACACACACACACACACACACACACACACGCGCGCGCGCTACAGGTCACGTACGAACCCTCGACGCTCGTCCAGCGTGTCCTAACTGAGGACGTCCTGCTGGACAGAAATGAAGTGGACCCATCAGAGTTTGGATGAGGAAACCGGAGGAACCTGCAGTCTCTCAGCTGTGAGGTGTGAAAGGTTAAAGGTCAGGGCTCCGTCTCTGCCGACCTTCGCCTGGGATCAGCTGAGCTTCAGGAAA
>CAAE01014611.1:27577-61965 GCA_000180735.1 Tetraodon nigroviridis
AGCGATCCATCCCTCCATCCATCCTCCCACCCCTCCAGCTGATGACTCACCTGTCACGGTAGGAGGAGGGCAGGATGGTGGACACCGACACCCCCCAGGGCTCCAGCTCCTGCCTCAGAGTGTTGGTGAGAAGGTTGAGAGCAGCTTTGGAAGCTCCATAAGCAGCCAGGCAGGGAAAGGGCTGATCACCTGGACACACACACACACACACACACACACACACACACTTGACTCTAGGTTCTGCTAGCGTCCCTCTCTCTCCTGCTTCAGCCGTCTTCTCTGTGGACGAACTTCTCCTCCTGACCTTCTAGCACATGCAGAAGCTGCCTAGACGTGTCAGGTCTGCTTCAGCCTCCTCAGGTGAGGTTCAGCTCGGGTTCTTGGAACAAGGCTGCTTGTTCCTGGAGGTCCAGCAAGTTCTGCAGGGGAGCAGAACATTTGGAGCTCGGCTGAGCCTCTGAGACCAGAGCTGTTTTCTTTGGACTCGTCCAAAAATCTGTTCCTCGCCTGGTCGGAACATTCAGAGGAGATTTATGACTGCATCTGTGTGTGTGTGTGCGTGTGTGTGTGTGTGTTCCTGTACGCTACAGGAACCTCACACGGAGACACTCTGGCTGGTCTTCACATCTTGGTTTTAGGTCTGAACTCACATGATGGAAGTCCAGCATGTGTGTTTGTGTTTCAGTGATATACGTGTGTGTGTGCGGACCTGCAGGGCTGGAGATGGTGATGATGCGTCCTCTGGAGCGCCGCAGCAGCGGCAGGAAGCTCTTGGTGATGTTCAGCGTCCCAAAGAAGTTGACCTCCATGCAGCCGCGGTAGTTGGACATCAGGGAGAGTTCAGCGTCGCCGAAGTTCACACACACGCCTGCGTTGTTCACCAAAGCCCAAAGACCTGGGGGACACACACAGCTGACAAACATCCCTGCTGGCACACACACACACACACACACACACACACGTACACACACGTACCGCTGAGGCCCAGTTTGGCCTGGGTGTCCAGCAGCGCCTGTTGGACCTGCTGCGGTTGTGTGATGTCCACCTGGAGCAGCGTCAGGCGTGAGGAGCAGGTCCTCTGCAGGTCTCTGGCTCCGCCTCCCGACAGGTCCAGCACTGATGCAAACACATCAAAGCCCAGAGCGTCCAGATGCTGCGCAGCGGCCTTCCCAAAGCCAGAATCACAACCTGCAGAGACAGATGGCGACGTCAGCCACCGTACACCATCGCCACGGCAACGCCCCGCCAGTGGGTGTGGTCAGCCCCCAGAGCGGAGCGTTCTGCTGCTGCTGACTCTTGGACTCGGGAGATCAAAGTCCACGTGCGCCGGCCTCTTGCTGGCTCCCCAACTCCATGCCGCTGACCTCTGACCCTGGCTCGGACTCCGGGTTCAGGGGGTTGGCAGGAAGGGGGCGGGTCCAGCCAGCTGTCGGGCTCCTCTGGGGGGGCTTCTGTCTGTGGGCTCCCAGGAACCCCCAGAACACAGAGAGCAGCTCAGATGTTCCAGGGTGGACTCGCCAGCTGCTGGCTGACTGCAGGAGGCTGACTCAACATTACGTAAGAGCAGCTGCAGCCCCTACCGGGGCCTGGGGCTCCGACGGGGGCCTGGGGCATTCTCGACGTGGCCCCCGCGCTGAAGAAACAAATGTGGGGCGGTGCAGACATGGAGGTGGACGTAGAGCTGACGCGTCGGCGCTGGAGGCCCGGACCCTGGCGGGGAGGAGGAGCCCCTGTTCAGCTGGGCCGGTTTCTGCTGGAACCTTCATCCATCAGAGGTGTTTGCTGGTGTGTACACGCTAACAGCGCGTTGGCATGGCAACATCTGTTTTCTCCACCAACAAACGGTGTCTTTGTGCTCAGGACCAGCAGCAGATCTTTATCTGTTCATCCCTCCGCAGGAATGTCTGATAACACCCGTCCCGGCTCTGATTGGTCTGCTGATGACAGATCCTCCGGAGGGGGCGGGGCCACCACCACCACCACCATGCGGCAGGCTGTTGTTGCTGGCTGGAGCTGCTGAGGGGCTTCTGCTTCTCCAGAGGATGGGACGGCGGCTGGAACCCAGTCCCAGTTTGGAGGAGCTGCTCCTTCTCTGACCTCTGACCTCTGACCTCTGACCCTTCAGCTCAACCATTACACCTCCACCTCCCCTAGATGACCTTGGACCTGCTGGAGGTTCCTCCCTGCTTGCTGGGGCTCCACCTTCCCAGGTGGGTGTTGAAGCTGTGGAGCCGCTGGTGCTGCGAGGAGCCCAGAGGCCACCCCCAGAGGTGGAGCAGGAAGCCAGAGGTCAGGAGGTCAGAGGAGCCGCCCCACCCACAGGTGCCTCCACCCGTCTTTGCCTGATCTGGATTCTCCTGCCCCTGAGCAAACAAGCAGATCTTCTGACCGCCTTTCTGCTCCCAAGCTCAGGAATGTGGAGGAGCAGACTAGTCCCAGATCAGCAGATCCGATCAATCAGAGTGTTGGAAAACCTGTTAGAACCTGTTCCGACACAGCCGCGGTTCGTCTCCAGAACAGACGCTCCATCAACACCCGCGTCACCACACACACACACACACACACACACACAGACTGGTCCTCCACCAGCTACACCTGCTGCTGAAGCTCTGCCGTCTAGTTCAGGTCAAACGGGTGTGAGCCGCGGGCTGAGGCTGCGCCACCCGCCGCTCACACCCGTCGTGACGCCGAGCTTGAAGATCACATGTGTGTGTTGTCAAACAGCCTGACTAATCTGCAGATTAACTCCTTACTATGACCCAGAGGTCAGCAGGACAGCACACACACACACACACACACACACACACACACACACGCGCGCGGGGGTCCCAGCCTTGGTCGGTCCCTTTCTTCTTCTCCACTTCTGCAACTATCAAACTCTGGGCTGATGTCAGGTGGGCGGACTGGTTTACCTGTGATGAAGACGGCCTTCCCACGAGCAGGCAGCAAGCAGGCCCCCAGGCTGGTGCTCCTGGTGGAGCAGAGGCAGAAGGTGAGGCCCAGCAGCCCCCCCAGCAGCGCGGCGGCGGGCAGACAGAGCGCCCACAGCCGCTCCAGCAGCAGCGCGGCGCCCAGCCACGCCGCCAGAGACGGGACGGCGCCCAGGCGGAGGGACGGGATCTTCTTCACGGCTCCACCGACAACAGCTGCCAAAACCAGCAGGTAAATCCAGAAAGGAAGACTGCACATGGCCATCACCAGGAGGTGTGTGTGTGTGTGTGTGTGTGTGTGTGACTGAGTGTCTCTGAGTGTGTGTGTGAGTCTGTCCCTCAGGGCTGAACAACTGATCCGTCTGCTGAGGTTCAGCCATCTAGAGCTCGTCTGTCTCTGCTCTCTCTTTATATAGAGGAGCTGCACCACGAGGAGGACCCATCATAAGACACACACACACACACACACACACACACACACACACACACACACACACACACACACACCCAGATAAGCACCCTGATTTGCTCTGTGAAAACAAAGATTAGTAAAGCGGAACAACAACATGGGAAACTATAAAAAGACAAGTGAACAAATAGGGTTCATGTGATCATGTGACCTCCACAAGCTTCACCCACTCTCTCAGACTCTGGGGGACTTTAGGAGACTCTGGGAGACTCTGGGGGACTTTAAGAGACTCTGGGAGACTCTGGGGGACTTTAGGAGACTCTGGGAGACTCTGGGGGACTTTAGGAGACTCTGGGGGACTTTAGGAGACTCTGGGAGACTCTGGGGGACTTTAGGAGACTCTGGGAGACTCTGGGGGACTTTAGGAGACTCTGGGGGACTTTAGGAGACTCTGGGAGACTCTGGGGGACTTTAGGAGACTCTGGGAGACTCTGGGGGACTTTAGGAGACTCTGGGAGACTCTGGGGGACTTTAGGCGACTCTGGGAGACTCTGGGGGACTTAAGGAGACTCTGGGAGACTCTGTGGGACTTTAGGAGACTCTGGGAGACTCTGGGGGACTTTAGGAGACTCTGGGAGACTCTGTGGGACTTTAGGAGACTCTGGGAGACTTTAGGAGACTCTGGGGGACTTTATGAGACTCTGGGAGACTCTGTGGGACTTTAGGAGACTCTGGGGGACTTTAGGAGACTCTGGGAGACTCTGGGGGACTTTAGGAGACTCTAGGAGAGTCTGGGGGACTTTAGGAGACTCTGGGAGACTCTGGGGGACTTTAGGAGACTCTGGGGGACTTTAGGAGACTCTGGGGGACTCTGGGGGACTTTAGGAGACTCTGGGGGACTTTGGGGGACCTCAGTGGAGACTCCTGGAGAGTCCTGGAGACTGCCACCTCCTGAGCCACTCACCTGTCTGACACAGTTCCCTTCGGCTCTGGTCCACCTGGCTGAGCTGCTCTAGTCCGGTTCCTCTAATCCAAACTGTCTTTGACACACACGCCTCCAGCTGCTCACGTGTTCCCAGGTTTGGCAGCAGGAGATGGAAGCCTCAGATCAGGGAGTCAGACATCACGCAGCAGCTGCCGGTCACCTTGGAGATGCTGAATGAGGGCAGGAAGCATCACCGCTCCTCAGACAACGGTGGAGGTCTGCAGCAGAAGAACCCAGGATGGTGTCTGGGCTCAGGTGGGTTCTTGTGTTCTGAACTACCGGTGGTCTGAACCGGATCTTCTCCATCTGGGTCTGAAGCTGACTGACGTTCTCAGATGTCAGGCGCAGAAACTCCTTCACCCTGATGAGACCAGAGGTTCTGACAGGAACCAGAGCAGGAACCATGGTTGTGGATGGTCAGCCCAGGCAGAAGCTCACCCCACCTTCATCATCCTCTTCCTCGGGGGCAGGATGTCAATGAAAGCTTCAGGTGGTCCTGTGATCATGAGCAGATCTGTCCACCTGGAGCAGGTGGACAGATCTGCTCTGCACGAAGGTTCTGAGTCAAAACCAGGTCAGTGTGTCACTGCTGACCAGTTCAGACTGGTTTAAACACCAGTGGAGACGGTGGAGGACAGAACGTCCCAGCATGTCCATCTTCCATCGTGGTCTCTGAGACCGAGAACTTGACACCTTCCTCCACACAACAACACAACAACACAACAACACATCTTTGTTCTAGCTGGTCTTTGTTCTAGCTGGTCTTTGTTCTAGCTGGTCTTTGTTCTAGCTGGTCTAACACATCCAGGTTCTGCTCCAGGACGGACGAAAACGGCTCTTTCCAGCTCTGCATCAGGAACCTGCTGCTGAAGTGAGGCTGTTTTGTCCTATTCTGTGTGTGTGTGTGTGTGTGTGTGTGTGTGTGTGTGTGTGTGTGTGTAGTCTAAATTAGATCCTTTTAACTGGATGTGAACACTCTGACCTGGTTCCCTTCACATGAACATGTGAACGGGTCGGATCAGAACAGTCAGCGCCCGGTCGCCATGTGAAGTCACTTCCTTTGCTGCGGCTGAAAAATGGGCTCTTTGTGTGTCTCGTTAGGAGATGGCGTGACACAAGGATGTCCCGCACGCACATCAGCTAACTGTCAAAACACCTCTTGTCCACGGTTAGCAAGAACAGCAACAATAGCTCACTGCTAATGACTCATTTAGCAATTAGTGGCCCAACAACACAAAGCCTGAGTTGGACGAGCTGGAGGACAACAGACCTGCATGAGGTCCAGCTCACCATCCACGCTGCTAGCTGCTAGCTGCTAGCTGCTAGCTGCTAGCTGCTAGCTCCGTGCCTTTGTTTCCTCCAGACTGGACTTCTGCAGCTCATTACTGTCAGGATGTCCAAACGATTCCATAAACGACCTCCAGCCGATCCAGAACCTGCAGCCGGAGTTCTGGCAGGAAGCAGCCAGATCAGCTTGAGCTTCTCTCCTCTGGCTCCCGGTGACGTTCAGACTCCAACGTTGGAGTGTTTGCTGCCAGTGTGCTGACCTGGGGGTTCCGGCTCCAGGTTTCTACCTCTGTGAAGCACCTGGAGACCAGTTTATTAGAAAAGATGGTTCTGCTCTGGTTCTGCTCTGGTTCTGCTCTGGTTCTCCTCTGGTTCTGCTCTGGTTCTCCTCTGGTTCTGCTCTGGTTCTCCTCTGGTTCTCTTCTGGTTCCCCTCTGGATCTCTTCTGGTTCTCCTCTGGTTCTGCTCTGGTTCTCCTCTGGTTCTCCTGTGGTTCTCCTCTGGTTCTCCTCTGGTTCTCTTCTGGTTCCCCTCTGGTTCTCTTCTGGTTCTGCTCTGGTTCTCCTCTGGTTCTCCTGTGGTTCTCTTCTGGTTCTCCTCTGGTTCTGCTCTGGTTCTCCTCTGGTTCTCCTGTGGTTCTCCTCTGGTTCTCCTCTGGTTCTCTTCTGGTTCTCCTCTGGTTCTCCTCTGGTTCTGCTCTGGTTCTCCTCTGGTTCTCCTGTGGTTCTCCTCTGGTTCTCCTCTGGTTCTCTTCTGGTTCTCCTCTGGTTCTCTTCTGGTTCTGCTCTGGTTCTCCTCTGGTTCTCCTCTGGTTCTGCTCTGGTTCTGCTCTGGTTCTCCTCTGGTTCTGCTCTGGTTCTGCTCTGGTTCTCCTCTGGTTCTCCTGAGGTTCTCCTCTGGTTCTCCTCTGGTTCTCCTCTGGTTCTCCTCTGGTTCTGCTCTGGTTCTCCTCTGGTTCTGCCTCCTCTTGTTCTGCTCTTGGTTCTGCTCTGGTTTTCCTCTGGTTCTGCTCTGGTTCTGCTCTGGTTCTCCTCTGGTTCTCCTCTGGTTCTGCTCTGGTTCTGCTCTGGTTCTCCTCTGGTTCTCCTCTGGTTCTGCTCTGGTTCTGCTCTGGTTCTTCCTCTGGTTCTGCTCTGGTTCTGCTCTGTGTTCTCCTCTGGTTCTCTTCTGGTTCTCCTCTGGTTCTCTTCTGGTTCTGCTCTGGTTCTCCTCTGGTTCTCCTCTGGTTCTGCTCTGGTTCTGCTCTGGTTCTCCTCTGGTTCTGCTCTGGTTCTGCTCTGGTTCTCCTCTGGTTCTCCTCTGGTTCTGCTCTGGTTCTGCTCTGGTTCTCCTCTGGTTCTCCTCTGGTTCTGCTCTGGTTCTCCTCTGGTTCTGCTCTGGTTCTGCTCTGGTTCTCCTCTGGTTCTCCTCTGGTTCTGCTCTGGTTCTCCTCTGGTTCTGCTCTGGTTCTGCTCTGGTTCTCCTCTGGTTCTGCTCTGGTTCTCCTCTGGTTCTGCTCTGGTTCTCCTCCCCAAACATCTTTTTGAGCAGCATTTTTACATCCCATAATAGTCAGATCAGGGGCTCAGATAGGTTCCATGTTTGCCTTTGATGTGTGTGTGAATCCGTGAGCCCCCCCCCCCCCCCATATCTCTTTAGCAGCTAGCGACCTGGGTCGTCATGGTAACGGTGTTCCCAGCGGGATCATCTGTCTACTGGATTAGCTGCTAATCTGCTGGGTCACGAGCCTGACCAGTTGATCCAGGAGTGTCCGTGACCGAGACCTGGTCCCAAACCCACCGCGGTTGTCTTCCTGGACTCGGAGCACCTTGTTCCTGCTTTGTTGTTGTTCCTGATTGGATTAAAGGTCAGAGGTCATCTGAAGCCTGGACCCGGGCCCGACTGGACCTGTTGAGTCATCAGCCTGTTTGAGCTGCTGGGAGGAGAACACACACGCGGCTCTGACCATTGTGTTTGTGGCTTTACTGGATTATATGTGTGTGTGTGTGTGTGTGTGTGTGTGTGTGTGTGTGTGTGTGTGTGTGTGTGTGTGTGTGTTTTGCTGAAGTCACCTGGTTATGTGACAGTTTGGGACGTTGTGTTTTTGGAAGGATTTTGTGGCAACAGCAGAATGGACGTAAACGGGGGATTAGGGTCCATGTTTGTGTTTTACCCAGGTTCTGACCTCCAGAGGGTCCTTGAGAACCTTCAGTGAACCATCAGGAACAGCCTGACAAATAAATCAGCCGGTAAAACATGAAAGTAATAGGCGGGGTCCGTCTAGGTCCTGACCACCAGAAGGTTCCAGTTCTTCCTGACAGGCAGCCTCACGCCCATCACTGCCCAACAGCCACGGTCAAGCAGGGTTAGCGGTTAGCGGTCAGCGGTTAGCGGTCAGGGGTTAGCGGTCAGGGGTTAGCGGTCAGGGGTTAGAGGTCAGGGGGTTAGGGTTTGTGTGAGTCATGATAAACTCTTGCTCCTCCTTTGATCAGCGTCTGTGTCTGGTCCAGCTGACCGTGACCACCGTAGCTACGTTAGCATGAGCTAGCGACTTCTGCTCAGCTTCAGCTTTAATCGGGTCGTGTTCAGATGCTGAGTCATGATGAAGAGCTCACCGATGTCTGCTGATGTTCAATAACGACGTGTCTGTTCTGTCTGTCACACACACACACACACACACACACACACATACACACCTCAGCTGTCCAGGCTGCTGTCTGAAGGTTCCAGGGCCAGCGGGCTTATCTGGGGCCTTGGTGCTCCAGGTCCTGGAGGGGGACAGACAGACTCTGTTCCAGGACAGCGGAGAACAAAGCTGACTGTGAGTTTCTGACAGAGCCAGGCCTCCAGGAGGAGAAAACCAGGCTGACGGAGGCTGGTGGGGGCTGAAGGAGCCACCTCAGGTGCACAAAGGAGCTGTGGTCTCAGCTGAGGGTTCCTGGGGCTCCTCTGGGCAACGGTGACTTCTGCTCCAGTCTGGCCTGTTCTGGTTCTGGTTCTGGTTCTGGTTCTTTATTTTAGGACCACCTGCAGCTCGCCCTCACTTTCAGGGACCAGACAACCCTGAGCCTGACCCCGAGCCCGCCAACTGGAAGCTCTGGGCCTCACGCTCCCTTTCTGGAAGCACTTCTGGATAATCTGTGGTAGGAACAAGCGCTCCTGATCACAACTGGATTAACAGTGAGGACATGGTGTTTCCGCTGGCCCGGACGCTGTTGTTGTTGTTGTTGACGGCGGGTGTAACTTCACACCGCTGCTATTCCTGACCCAATGTTCCTGGTGGTGTTTTAGCAGGTGAGCCCATAAGCTGATTAGCTGTAGTAGCTGAGTGAAAACACCCCCACGCTGCCCCGTGGGGGTGTTTTCCACCTTCGGGCGACGCCCCCGGCTGCTTGGTTGCCCCATCCGACTTTCTGAGAGATCCTGGAGCCCTTCAGGAACCACCTGGGCCCGGTTCTATGGTGCGTTCACTGTCCTCCTGTTTCCCAGTATCACCATCATGTTGCAATGGTTTGGGCAGAGGGGGCGTGGCCTAGGGAGCCTTGACCACGACAGAAGCTGATGTCCCTCAGCCAATCAGGAGGCAGTCTCAGAGAGCGTTTACCAACAGGAGCCGTGGAGATCTGGATCTGGAACCTGGATTCGGATTGTTTCAGGTTGTAACACAATCGGACGATGAAAAGATGTTTTTGTTTCCCAGAAATGCGGCTGATTGTCCTTACATGCCCACATGCTGTTTCTTGCTGACTGAAGATGAATATCAGCAGTTTACAATCAGCTCAGGTCCCCTGAGAAAAGCCAGGACCTTTTCCAGGAACCCAAAATACAGCAGAGGAAAAAAAACAATTTTCCGACCACAACCTCTTGTTCGGAGCAGCTGCAGGCTCTGGACCCTGCCAGATGACGCTACAGATGCAGACGTTGAGGATCTCAGGCTCTCACCCCTTCGAGATGTGAGCCAACAGTCCTGGGAGAAGCAGAAGGTCCCCGGGGTCTCCTCAGGGCCTCCGTCAGCGACCGTCATCTTCACTTTCAGAACCTAATCGCTGCTGCTCCACTTGTGAAGGTTGCGGAGCTTCGTGCTAACAGCTGGCGTTCATTTCACTCCTCAGTTGCAGCACTGCTAACCTGCTGCTAATGTTGGCAGGATTAGCTAGATTAGCTTCCTCTAAACGTCCACATCTTCAGATCACATTCACAGTATTAAATCTGATGGATTAGATTTAATAGACGAGAAGAGTCACAGGAGGAAGAGGAGCGGTGGGAAAAACACACATGCAAGTGTGTGTGTGTGTGTGTGTGTGTGTGTGTGTGTTTCGGTTTTAGCGATCTAGCGCCCTCTGTTGGGCGCTACCCGTTAACAACTTTTGCTGTCAAAGATGAATTTTCTTTTTTTTTTTTTAAACAGAAGTTTATCCAAACAGAAAAATGTGATTGCACATATAAAGCTGCCTTGAACAAAAGTAAAAGCATGTTTTTGAGCCACTCCAAAAGCCTTCACCAGTTTTGATGTAGCCCGAAGGTGAAACCAGCAGAGACTAACGAGGCAAAGTCAGAACTGATGAAGCCTTTTGGATAGAAGGCGAAACGTTTTCCAAAAAGAAAATTGAAAAGTCCAGATAAACACAAAAACTTTTCTCGGATAACTATGACCTGGATGACTGAGAACCTACACAGACAACCAGGCAAAGGGCCAAACTTTCACTTAAGAAGCATTTTAGGTATAAATGTGGAAGATCGGCAGCTACGTGACAAAAAAAATTCACTTGTTAATAATAAATAAAACATTTTCATTTTGCTTCGGCGTAATGCAACGTAAAGTAACGCAGGGTAACGTAAAATAATTTAAGGTAATAGTCTGATTACACACTTTAACTTCCGGGTCACGACTCAAACAGGAAGTGAGTGTGAAGCGTTACCATGGGAACGACCACCACCGCGGTAACGCAGTAACAACAAGCTAAAGACCTCGGCAGACTCGATGGTGGATGAATCTACAGCGACCACAAATATTTAATAAGGTAAAACTGACCCGACCTCTGATTCTCTTTTAGTCTTTAGCAGCTAGCTTGTTAGCAACAGTTCACGGTATCGACTGTTAGCCCGCTAACGTTTGTCAATCTGCCGACAACTAACACCGTTTAACAAAGGAAAAGCTTCGAATCGAATAAACGGAGACGGACTTCTAAGCGGCCTCTGCTGAGCTGAGTCAGCCCAACCGACGTGAGCTGGACCGGGGCAGCGCGGTCCTCTGGAGCTCCGCCACCGGCACCGGCAGACCCGAGGCCGGTTGTCTGACATGAGACGCCGAGGACCCGGGCCCACAGGCCGAGCTCTGCAGGTCAGTGCTCACGCCATCATCAAGCGCAGCAGTAGCAGCAGGAGCCCGCTGGCCCTCAGGTCTGCAGACATCTGCAGGAAGCCCGGGGGGCTGGTTCAAGGGTTTCCAGCTTCTGTCAGGATTCCACCATGAAAACCCTCACGTGTCCCCACGCAGGACGAAGCCACCTCAGCGGCCTCTTTTGTTCCGTCTCACTTGTGGTTGTGCGATGCAGTCGTGTGACCATCACAAGGCAGTAACGTTCATTTCCTCGGTCTGAAGGATGGATGCATTCTGTAGGAACCCGAATCGCACGGTGCCAGCGGCGGAGGGCGGCCCGCGGCGGGCCGACGTTCCGCTCTGCTCTCGGACCAACGGCTGGAGCTGGCCGCCACACCCGTTCCAGCTGCTGGCATGGCTGCTCTACGTCTACTTCGCCATCACCAGCTTCGGCGTGTTTGTGCCTCTGCTGCCGGCACACTGGATCCCTGCGGGCTACATCGTATCCTTCGTCCTCTGGTCACGCTGGGCCGCGTCCACGCAGGCGGACCTGCGCAAACGGTGGTTCTGACCGGAAAAGCCGCCTCAGGTTCGGTTCCTGACCTGACACCAGTGTACGGGGGTGATGTTCCTGTCTCATCTGTGTGTCCACGTCACGGCCGTGTCCATCGACCCAGCTGACTACAACGTTCGGACCAGGAGCCACAGAGGGCCCGTCCCCATCTTTGACCGCTCCAAACATCCTCACGTCATTGAGAACTGCCACTGCTACCTGTGTCAGGTGGATGTGTGAGTACCTCTTTAACCCGTCAGACCATCAGGAGCATCCAGGAGGCTGGACGTGTGTGTGTGTGTGTGTGTGTGTTTCAGGGGACCCAAGTCCAAACACTGCAGTTCTTGCAACAAGTGTGTGGCTAACTTCGACCATCACTGCCGCTGGCTCAACAACTGTGTTGGCAGCAGGAACTACAAGTGAGTGGACTGTCCTCTGACCGTCGGCAGACTCTGTCCTCTCTTCAGCCATGTTGCTGTCTTCTCCAGGTTGTTCCTACACAGCGTTCTCTCGGCCCTGCTGGGCGTCGGCCTGGTCCTGGTTGTCGCCTCCTACGTCTTTGTGGAGTTTTTTCTGGATCCAGCCAGGCTGCGCACCAGCCAGCACTTCCTGGGTGGGTGGACTTGTCTTCTCCTGGTGGCCGTGCTCTCCCAGACGGTCTCCCTGGTTCCTGTGTTGCAGCCAGGAACGATTCCTCGGTGTGGTTCGTCTTCCTGCCGATGGCTCCTCTCCGCTCGGCTGCGGCGGCGATTCCTGGTCTGGCTGCCGTCACCATCGCTCTGGCGCTGCTGTCGTCGGTGCTGCTGTCTCACCTGCTCTGCTTTCACGTCTACCTGAGTAAGACCCACACTGTCCACCAGAGGCAGCGCCATCACAGCTGACCCCGGAGAGCAGAGTGTGTGAGCAGAGTGTGTGAGCAGAGTGTGTGAGCAGAGTGTGTGTGCAGTGTGGAACAGGCTCAGCACCTACGAGTACATCATTCGACAGCGTCACCGTCACGGCAGAAGCGACGCCAGGACAACGACAGCTCCGTCGGTCGACGTCTTCAAGGTGACTGATGTCCTCCTGGTGACCTTCTCGGTGACCTTGCTGGTGACCTTGCCGGTGACCTAATCTCCCCGTCAGGATGGGGAAGCTCGTTCCTCCCAGGTCTTCACCCAGCCACAGCTGGACCAGGAGGAAGGTGCCACTGTGGCCGTGCACGGAGGGCCCGTGCACGGAGGGCCTGTGTAAGTGTGGTGGATTTGTAGATGGAGGTCTTTGAACTGAAGTCCAGGGTCCAGAACTCGGGCCTGAACCTCTGTCTGTCCGCCAGGACACTGGCTGAGAGCGGAGACAGAAGCGCGTCCAGCCCTGCCGTGGTGGAGACGAAGGCGTCTCCGGAGCTGAAGGCAGCAGCCCCCGCACGGCGCCACCCACAGGTAAGGCTGCTCTTCTCAGGGGACACCAGTCTGTCCCTCGTCCTCATCAACAACTCCTTTGTATTTTTCAAGAAAAAAAAGCAGATGAGCCAAAAGGTTCCAGCGGAGAGGGCTGGAGATCAGGTCCCAGGTGTGGTCCACCCTCCAGGTATGCTGCCCCGCCCTCTCCGGTCGGGGTGAAGGTGTCCCAGTCTCACGCTGACCCTGCTGCTGCTGTTCTTGCTTCTCCAGCGGACACCAGCAGCACGTCTTCCATGTCCCTGGCTCAGAGAGTTCCTTTCCCAGCGTTCCCTCTGAGGGCCACCCTGGCCCCCCTGGCCCCCCTGGCCCCCCTGGCCCCGGGCCCTGTGCAGGCGGCCGCCCCTCCTGCTGAGTACCACTCGGACTCTGCAGAGTCTCTGGAGGAAATGCCTGTGGTGTTGGCTAAACTGGGCTCCTCTCTGGCAGACCCGTCCAGGTCCTCCCTGAGGACCGCCTCAGCCTTCCCCCCACAGTCGCCCCGCCCCAGGACTAAGAGGAAGGCCTCGTCCTCCCGCACTAACCGGGGCGCTGGGGAGCTGCTGTTTGAACTGTCCTCCACCCGCGCCCCCACCCCCACCCCCACCCCCGCTGTGTTTGTCAGCCAGGCCAGCGGAGACCCCGCCCCCCGGTTCTAACCCTCCGTGGGGGGGCTGCTGCCTGCTTGGATCCTCTTTGGTGACAGGGATTTCCTTTTGACATGGGTCAGGTTCTGGGCCCTGAAAGCAGGTTCTCTGGTCATGTGACCTTGGATGGCGAGGCTGTTCCACGCGGTGCTTTTTTATCAATAAAGAGTGAAAGTGTGTGCAGCCTCCCGTCGTCATGGAATCCAGAGGTCTGCCAAACATCTGGATCTGTGTGTGTGTGTGTGTGTGTGTGAGAGAGTGATCTGGACTGGTCCCCCATCGTCCTGGTCCTGGCTGGAGCTGCTCAGCAGGTTCCTCTGTCAGGACCCCTGGGCTCCATCCTGGGCTGCAGGACCTCTGAGCCGCTGCTGAGGGCTGACACCAGGTCTCTGACGCTGGCGCTGGACGGCAGCCTCTCCTCCACCTCCTTCTTCATCTTTCTGGGGTTTTCGCTCAGACTCTTGGATCGAAGCGTGGGGAACATCCGATCTTCCCCCACCAGAAACTGCTCCTCTGTGTCGTTACCGTTGCGACCGTAGCCGGTATCAGCTCTGCTGGACGTGGTCTCCACGTCTTGGTTCTCCTCAGGGGGAGGTTGGACTCTGCACTCAGACATGTGTGAAGCCACGGAGGCGGGGCCGGCGGTCGTCGCCTCTCGGTGGGCGGGGCTTGGGAAGACGCTGCCCAGGGACCTTCTGTGCAGGGTGGAGCTGCTGCTGGGCGGAGAAGACGACCCGAGCAGAGGAAACGAGGCTGCTGCCTCCAGGCGGACTTTGTCGAGGCTGGTGTCCACCTGGGAGGGGCTGCGGGGGGGCGCCAGGCGGCTGCTGCACGGGGAGATGAGGATGTTGACGCCGGACAGAGAGCCAGCTCGCTCCTTCCATCCTGCTACCTCCAGGCTGGGTCCAAACTCCTTCAGCACATCTGGAACCAGGACGTGCAGCCGTCAGACACCCGAACATCTAACCGACACACGGCCGACCTTCTCACACTCAAGCAGGTCCAGAAACAGGAGGAAGAGGAGCTCCAGGCTCAAGGTGAAGCTCCAGCGGAGCCATGCACAGTGGTGGTGAGTCCTCCACCCTCCCAAGGGAACACACACACACTCTCCGTCTCTCCTACCTGTGGGCTTTCCTGCCTGGCTCCTGCCCGGCGTCTCCCCAGCTGGTCCCTCAGACCTGTCCTGCTGCTCCAGCTGGAATGGAAACAGGCCGTATCCGTCTCCACTGTTGATGCTGCCGTGTCGCAGCAGCGCCGCCTCACAGACCGACGAGCCCCTGGAGCGCCTGCCCAGGAGCTCGTCTCGCTCCACCCCCGCCAGTTTCTCCAGCGCGTGCATCATGCGACCAGAAAACTCCTCCAGTTGAGCCAGCCGGAGGTCCACGGTCTGCAGGGACGCCTTCATGGAGTGTTCCCTCTCGTTCACTTCCTCCAGGCGCATGAACATGTTCTCCACCCTGAACCCACAGGGAACAAACCCAACCCTGAGAAGAGTCAGACCTGAGCTACAGTCAGAACGTGTCTGCTGTCCTCCTGACCTCTCCGAGGTGACCCGGATTCTCTCGTTGTTGGATGACTGTTTCTCATCGTCTTTTTCTCTGAAATACTCCTCCACACACTGCTCCTCGAACTCGTGCAGGCTCTTCAACTCCTCCGGATTCAGCACCAGCTCTGAGGGAAAAGAAGATCATTCAGCTGAGACAGCAGGAGAACCTGAACCCTGAGGCCCAGAACCGAGCCTTACGGAGGCCTCGCTCCCGATGGTCCCGTTCTCCGTCCGGCCTGTGCCGACAGGGACACAGCAGCCTCCTCAGCAGGATGAAGATGTGGGAGAAAATGATGAGGGGAGGCGGCAGGATGGGCCGGTCGTGGAAGGTCATAATCAGCTGATAGCGCTGGAACTTCCACACTTGGTTGGAGATGGACTTCACCTCAAAGAAGGTGTTACTGTCCACGGGAAGAGGTGTGACAAAAACGCAGCACACAATGTCAAATTTTAGCGCTGAACACCTGAACAACTCTACACCTGAACACCTGAACACCTGAACAACTCTACACCTGAACACCTGAACACCTGAACACCTGAACACCTGAACACCTGAACACCTGAACACCTGAACAACTCTACACCAACTACAAATGTTTAGCTTAGCCGGATCGTTTTTTCTGTTTCTGCGTGCGAACAGAGCCGCCGCGCTAACATCTCCGCCATGATTCTGACTGTATAACAGATGGTGACAGCTGTTGTGAATCTGCGCAGGGCCGGTCGACTGACTTGAAGACGGCGATGAGCAGGTTGACCAGTAGGATGTTGGCGACCAGCAGGTAACAGGCCATGATGGCCGGGGTGAGCCACGCTCCGGGAATGCAGGGCGGGAGCTTCTTTCCATCTTCATCATACATGTTGTCTCCACACGGAGCTAAGAGGAAACATACCATCTACATTCTGATTTTTGTTCCGTACTTCCTGTTTGATCGTCTGAGATACTTACGATTGATTTCCATGGCGTAAACTTGTTGGGTGGAGGAGAGCAGAGAGATGAAAAAGACAAAAAAAAGAGTGTGCAGCATCGTAATGTTCGTGAAGTCATGATATTTTTGCGGGTCGGTAGTTGAGCCTCATGGATAAAACCACAGGTTTGTTAGATCATATCTGGATCCTGAACTAGAAACCTTTAAACCTGGATCTTTACTGACGTCTAGTGATGAAGAGTTAAACACAGCCAATCTACTTTGGAAGCCTCTGAACGTCTCGTTCTAAAAAGGCAGCGAGAACAACCAGCAGTCAGTGGTGACCGAGAACCTTACTATGGACTCTAGTCTTACGGTCTATGGAGTCGGCAAACACCTCTCCGTAGATCATCCAGTACGGCATGTAGAAGATGTTTCGCGCCAGGCGCCATGTTGGCTCCTCATCGGGATGGAGGATGGCCTGGCGGGCGACGCCAAAGCTCATCAGAACCACCAACATGATGACCACAAAGTACAGCATGTCGATCATCTGGAAGAAAGCGTCAGCACAGGTAACAACACCAGTTTACGCTCACAGACACTGGTGACGTCACAGCAGATATTAGCCAGCCTCAACGCTGGGAATGCTAACTTTTATCCAAGAAAACTCTCCTTCTCTAATTCAGAAGCGTTTCGATAATTTGCCCCAGCTAAATGATTTTTTTACTGGTGCAAATGGGGAGCTCCTCTGCAGGGACTGATACCATTTTGCCGATCATCATGACGTAGGGTCCGAGGTACTTGTTGACTCCGAAGATGTCGAGGACTCTGATGTACCAGAAAATGATGTCCACACAGTAGATGACCCGTCCATAACCCATGGAGGGCTCGTTCTGCAGCCGCAGCAGCAGACCCAGCAGGAAGACGGAGATGGCCACCAGGTCTGTGATGTTCCAGTAATCCTCCAACCACACGTTGATCTTCTGTTTCAGTTTCCCTGGTTCAGACATCAGGATCTGGCAACACCGAGTTTGTGTCAGGGCAGAAAACTTTGGATCTGGCATCCAGGTTTAACACCAGCGAGCCTACAGGACACGAACCCACAGGGGCCTCACACCTGCACAGGTGTGTTCAAAGGTTGGGGGGAGGATGTGGGTTCAGGGCCAGGCTTTAGTTGAGGTGTGTAGGAGGACGTGTGTACCTGTCGGACCTTCTCTAGTCCCAGCGTGATGATGTAAGCAATGACGGTCCACTCCTGGAGAGACGGCCATCGCTCCATCTTCACCAGGATGATGTAGTTATACAACATGAGGTAGACCAGGTAGGAGATCTAACACACACACACACACACACACACACACACACAGTTGGATATTTGCTTTGTGTGTAGAGGTGTAGTTTGAGCAGTTTATCCTTTCTATAAAAGAGATTGAAGAGAAAACGTTGATCTTTTCTGGTTCTGAGCTAGAACATCTAAACTCACCGTGTTGAACCAGAACTTTGTGAACGGAGCGTTATAGAACTCAAAGATCTTCTTCACGACCGGAGTTCTCCTCTTGGATTTCTTCTGCTCTTCCTCCTCATCTCCTTTCTTTGACGTCACGTCCACATTGGAGGCGACGTCCTGAGACAAACGTACTCATCACAGGCCTGAGTGGACAGAAGGGCGGGGCCGCCCCCAGGGCTCTCACCTTGCTGGATTTGTTGTCCTCGTCCTTGGTTCCACTTTCCTGGTTCTCTGAAGGATTTGATGCTTCTTCTCCCAGACGGAAGTCCAGCAGGAGGATGGCAGGAGGGAAGATGATGCCAAGGATCACCTGCAGACCACAATCCCGTTACCTCCTTTTGTGTTCGTCTCATCAACCATGTGGGACATCCAAACGTGTCCATCTAGGAGGACTGTGTGACTGTTCACCTTCAGACTGTTGCTCTTGCCCATCCTCAGACAGCCCATCCACATGTCAGTCAGCAGCATCTGGCTGCAGGTGTGAGCGATGAAGTCCCGATGTTTGGCAGCCACGGCGAGCTTCAGACACGTGGAGTTGCTCCAGTTCTTGAGCTCGTACGTCAGCAACTTCATGGCAACCTGCTCGTCGCGTTTGTAGGACTGATCCAGCAGTTCATAGGCTAACTGGCCAAATTCCCTGTATGTACAAACACAACATCTTCAACCTCCTCACCAACTCCTCCAGCTCCTTCAGGACCTACCTGGAGTTGCTCTCCAGGTCCTGAAAAATGTCGTCCACCAGTTCGCTCTGGGACGACTCGTGGGCCATGGCCTTGTAGAGTTTGCAGGCCACCAGGGCCTTGGCCATGGCCTCCTCCCCGTGCTGCCACAGGAACAGCGCCATCTTCTGGCGCTTTGTCAGTACAGCCCAAACCATCAGCTCGTGGAACGGATACTGGAACCTGCTGACCTCAGGGTCATCCACATCAATATCAACCTCCTCTTCCTTTTTCTTGTTCTTCTTCCCTTTTCCCTTTGAACGAGGTTCATCGTCCTGCAGGAGCCCAGAGGAGCCCACATCAGTCTGGCCAAGCTCAACGGTGAGGGCAGCTGATTAAAGAGAACCAAGAACCAACCTCCATCCCCAGAAGTTTCAGAGCTTTAGGCTGCAAAAGAAATAAGGTGACATTTCAGTTCCACATCACGGTGTGTGTCAGCGAGTCCTCGTGTCCCTGGAGGGAGGACATGTGTTTGGTGGGGACCGTAGGAGGACGTGGGTATTTAGATGGGTCCCCACCTGAGACCCTGAACCTTTCTCAGGCAGGTGGTTCATGCTAACACTAGTACTGCTCACACTCTAAAGAACCTGTTTTGCTGCAACTGACACCAGGATGACCGGTTCTGTTGCTAATGGATCAGCTCTGAACTACAGAGGCTGTCGTTGTCATGGAGACGCAGAGATGACGCTGACGTGTATGCGCTCACTCTCTTCAGGCCGTATAGGTTGTTGTACAGGGTCCTGAAACTCTTCCTGGTGTACTTGCAGCGGTAAGCTCCGCCCATCAGGACCTCCAGCACCAGTCCGATGTCGATCAGGGTGATCTGGTAATCAGGAGGGAGATTCCCCTGGAACACACAGCTCCTCCTCAGCCTCATGTGCAGTCGGAAGCATCTGAACAGCATGAACCAACAGCAGACCTGTCATCACGAGGCAGCAGGAGCCAAACTCACCTTTTTCACATCTCGCACCACAAAGTGAAGCGTGTTCACCGGCCCCAACTTCTGCAACACAACAAAGAACCGTCAGAGGACGTTGTTGCTGGGTCCCTGAAGGGGACGGTGTAGAAGGTGGACGTCTCCCAGAGTGTAAAGACCCTCAAAGATGTTAACAGTCTGGAGACAGTCTGAAAGGGTCTGGAGACAGTCGGGAGACGCTGTCTGTCTGTGTTTTGTGCTCTGAGCAGCGTGGTGCTGTAGGGTACCGTGTTGTACAGCTCCTCCAGACGAGGAATCGTCAGGAAGTGATTCATGTTCACTCCGTTCTCGATCAGCAGCTTGACAAAGTCAACTCTGTCCAACACCAGAGCGTCCATCATGGCCTGTTCCAGGGAGTTTACCTGTCAGGACATTGCCACGTTACCATGGCAACAACATTTAACAGGCCACCAGGTGGAGGACATGAACTCCTACCATGACCACGGACACTGAGAGAACCCCCACTGACATTCTGACCGCCTGTTTCTGTTCACCTGTACAGTGACTGCTGATCTTACGTGGATACCACCTGCACCCTCTCGGGGTTTTTTGGGCCGCCTGTACTCGCTGGTTCTTTTACCCAGCTGAGGAGTTCCAGCTTTCGGGGGTCGGTCTCTTCAGGGGCTTCGGCTTTACTCTTGCCTCCTTTGCTCTTCTTCCCTCTGGTTTTGCCTTTTCCTCCTCCTGCTGCAGCCTGCTGGACCTTCGGGCTCTTCGGGCGGTCGGTGAGTAAAGTTCTGACGGGCTGCAGAAAACAAGCCGGAGGAGTAAAAGCGGTTCTGTTAGACAAGTAAAACGGCAGATTTACCTGTTACCAAAAGAAGAAAGTCTGCCAGCAACCAACTACAACCTCAGCTTAAGTCCCGGTTGTGTTCAGCAGACGAGAACTCACAGGTGCATGAAGACCAAAGACGAAGATCTGACTGCGAGCGATGTCCACTCTGTTCCAGGCCAGAGCCAAGCTGAGCTGGTCTGACGCTGATGCGTTTGTCCCTGTGCCAGGAAACAAGTATGTTTGACAGCCAATTAGGAAGAACTCAGGACGCCTGACGCAACAGCCGGAATCAGGAGGATTTCCTCATCTGTCAGTGTGAGTGAAACCTTCAGAAGAGGAAAAAAGAGCACCCAATCACCCTTTAGAAGAGCCGTCAAGATGGACATCTCGATGTCCTGCTGCCCCTCCAACCCCATCCTGAAGACGGTGATCTACAACCGATACAAGCAACAGTCAGACAGGAAACAAAATCACAGGTACAGCCAGAAAAACAACTACAACCAGAGGTAAAAACAAAAAATCCTCTTTAGTGTGGTTGAGCACACACACACACACACACACCCACACACACGTTATGATGCACCTTCAGATCAGGTAGTTCTAACGTCTTCCATTTTTTTTTTTAGGTTGTTCTGACTTGTGCAACAGGCGGTAAGTCTGGGCTGTAACACACATCAGCCAAACGAGCAGATGGGGGCCGGTGTCCCGCCATGGTGTGACTGTTGCGCTGTTTTAATCTGAATACAATCATCTCGAGTGATGGTCGGGGGTTAAAGGTATGCTGCGCTGCAGCTGTGCAGGAGCAGCTGACGGTGGGATTAAAGCAGCGCAGCTCACAAACTCCTTTTAGTGGAGCAGTTTCCAGCTGCAAGTTACCCAGCATGGTGGAAGCCCCGCCCAGCACGCAGACCTACCAGAGGCTTCTTCTTCATGCACTCTGTCACCATGAGAAGGATGTGCTGTGCTTGGCTGCGACTGTAGTTGAAGGTTTTCTGGATGGTGACCAGCAGCTGGTCTTTGATGTTGTCGCTCAGCATCCTGGAGCCACAAACACATGGTGGGTCACATGACTCCATCCAGGCTCAAGGGTTGGGTAACTCACCCGTCTTCTTCACAGTATTTGTGTGCGAAGGAGATGATGTCGGCGGCTCGGCCGCTGCCGTCACAGATGACCACGGGCACCGGAGGCTCCTCCCTCAGACTCTCCAGCATTATGGAAATCACATTGGGACCGCCTTCCAGGATCAGACACACTACGGGCACACCTTGACCAAGACGTGACTGTCACACACACACACACACACACACACACACACACACACACACACACACACACACACACACACACACACACACACAGGGGCTGTTTGAGATGAGATCAGGCCTCAGAGAGGAGAACAGGAAACCGTTGCAGGTGTCGCCATGACTGACGCGTGTTGATCTTCTGCAGAGCGATGTGCTTCTCCAGCTGCCGGCGGAGGCGGACCTCAGCGCCGTACTTCCCAGTGGTCCCGTTATCAGCCAGGATGAAGTGTGAGTGACTGCTGTTCAGGGCTGACAACTTGCTGAAGGGGTTGGACATCATCTGGTAGGGTCGCGTCACCTGAGGACCAACGGAGACCAGACCCGTTTGTTCAGGTTCTGACCTGGTTGCTCCTCTGTTTTCAGAGCGGTCCGGTCTGGCCCGGTCCAGCCTGCTGCTTGTCTTACATCTCTCCCAACCAGGTCCTCTTTGTTCTCGACGATGCCCCAGGGAGCCATCCCAATGGCACAAACCTTCCCTCTGGACTTGGACGAATGGTCTTTGAGAGCGTCTCCAACATGGCGGATGACTCCTGAAAACTAACAGATCGTCATCCTAAGAGGAAGACAACCCTGTCCTGTCATTCTCACCACGTGGTCTTTGAGCCGCACCGGTGTCCACGCCGCCGGTGAAGATCCAGGCTCCCGTGGTCAGCGCTGCTTTGATCAGGCCTTTTCCAAACACCTGCTTTAGTTTAGGAGGCAGCTCAAAGTTCTGCAGACCACCATGGACGGAGATCAGCAAGGTGGGAAGCTCCAGCTGCCATTCCTTCACCATCAGATGAAGCAGGCTGTCGGGTTTGGAGTCATACGAGACCCGGATGTACTGCAGACAGGAAAGAACGAGAAGAATCCAGAAGATGAACTTGTTCCTGAAACATGAAGTCCAGGCAGGAGCTCACCGTGGCCTTGTTGACCTGTCCTCCTCCCTGAAACTCGATCAGACCGTAGGCGTCGGTGGGGGAGGCCTGGGTGTGTTTGAGGACGCTCCACCTCTCTGTAGTCGGGACAGTCACATCCACCAGAGGACTTTCCTCGTCTTTGTTCCCCGTTTGGAGGGGGTGATGTTGCACTATCAGCTGACCGCAGCCGCACCTGAGGAGGGTTGGATCTGAGCGTGAGCCTCCTGAAACCTGCTGCTTCTCTAAGTATGGGTGGTTTTTGGTTGCCTGACTAACGTGTGCCCGTGCGACTGGGTGTCTCTTACCTGCTGCTGTCTTTGCTGCTTAGAACCTGGATACATTCTCTCTTCTGGAAAGTCTTTTCAATCCACACTCTCTGGACCTGAAGAACCGAGAAAAACATCACAAGAGGAGAGAGGCCTTTATCTCAACGGGACCAAAAGGTCAAGGTCAGAGTTTACAGCCAACAGCCACAGCACAAACATCACAGGCTTCACAGCAACAATACTCCTCCATGAGGACTACACACACAGTCCGACTTCCCCACCCGCCCTAACCCTAACCCTAGCCCCTGACCCCTGACCCTAACCCTAACACCTAACCCTAACCCTAACCCCTGGCCCTTCCAGTGCTTCCGTCTGATCCAGGACATGAACCCATCCTCCATGTTTACCCCGACAACCAGCACACAACAGTCCACTATTACAGTTGTATTAATGCACATTAACTACAATTTAACACGTAAATAACTACAGCTTGGGCCACACGGTGGTGCAGCGGTTAGCGCTGTACTCCGGCTTCCTCCCACAGTCCAAAAACATGCCTGAGCCCTGCCACAGACTGGCCACCTGTCCAGGGTGGATCCCTGCCTTCGCCCTCAGGTAGCTGGAGACGGGCACCAGCGGACCCCCGCGACACCACTGCACCACAGCGGGTAGGAGAATGGATGGATGAATACAGTTTTAAAAAAATAAATGTAGCAGAAAATATTCCTTGTAAATCAAGCCAACTTTGGTACCATAAATCTTTGTAGTAAGAAGGTTTGAGTGGGTGCTTTTAAGTCCCCCATTGGTGAAAACACAAACGTATGTGGTCAAGGTACATTTATTTCATGATGTCTCCCAGTCGGTTGGGTTGGTCCACCAGTGGTTCTGAAGTGGTCACTCTGGTTCTGCTGGATGTTAATCCATGAAAGTGCCACAAATAGCAGAAAATCCGAGTGTTTTGATCTGGATGTGGAATCCAGCTAATTTCTGCTGGAGCTTTCAGTCTTTCACAGCATCTAATCCTCTTCCAGCTCCACATACATCAGTTAAATCTGCTCCAGCCTGAACAGAATAATTCCTCTGTCACTGAAGCATTCTGGGAAAGTGGATGATGGAGGATTACGCTTGCTTTGATTGTCTGGCTAACGTGAACAAAGACCTCCGTCTGTTAACTGGTGGGACTGGAACAAGTTTGCTGCCCCACTGACATGTGACCAGTGACCAGCTTTCCTGGGCTCTGATTGGACATTATTTCTTCTATGTTAAAATGTAAGTTAGCAACAAATTTGTGAGTCCTTGAAACAGACGTGGATGAAAAAAAAGTTTGATTTTGGTTTGTTTGGAGAGCAAATAGAAGAAGAAGCTTCTCTTCCAAATCAGATTTGCTAAAACCTTTTTGCTGTGTTTTCTGAATGAAGGCTAAGGATGAAGAGATTATCATGCTTTTTAATGAGATTAACAGTGTTGGACATAATGAGACAAACCAGCTACATCGTCTGCTCTTCCAATGTGACATTCGCTTTCATCTTTTTAGTGAATTTTTTCATGCTAACTACAAGAGGCAACAAAGCATATTAGAGATTTGCTGTCTGAATCTCAGCCCAGATCCTACTTTGATGTTAGCTAATATGGACAAGTTTGGGGGTCCCTGCCTCTGCTACTAGAACAGACCCACCAAGACCCCATCTGACTGATCTGGTTACCCTCTGCTGTTATCATGGAGATGCTCCTGTTGAGCAACCTGGACAGGAAGACAGGACGGAGCGCTCTTCTTACCTTCTGAGATCCTGAAGAGGTGTTACGTTTGATGGAGGAGCGTTTGGTTGAATCGTTGGTTCCTCTCCTGCCCCTGGTCTCCATGATGGGATCAGAAGGACTCCACACTCATCCTAAATCCTCTGTAAGTCTTTCCAGCCGCTGCCGCCGCCGCTGAACTATGTCTGTGGTTGCTCTGTGACAGCCAGCGCTCTGTATAATCAGGATTAGTGATTGCTGCTCTTGGATGCAGATTTAATAAAGTCTGATTGAAGAAAAATCCATTTCAGGATGAATGAGCATCAGCAGCTACAACCGTTCCGATCCCATCCCAGCTGACTGCTGCTGATGTTTGAGTGACTTAGAACAGTAGCTCCAGCACTTTTACATTGTTGCAAAAATTCACTAAATTCAGACTTTTGTTCTCATAATAACTAAACATACACCTGTGCGGCAGTTTTTCGTGATTGCCCAACTCTTTGTCCCCCCTGCTGCTCACAGGGCGATAATACAACCCTGGATTCTGCCCACCAACTACGGTAGTTTTGACTTCAGCTGATTTCATGTAGGACGAAAAGAATTAGCAGCAGACAAAAAGGACTCAGGCGGAGGCGGTTTCAGTCTGGAGGAGGAATTACTTTTTAATTGAACCTTTAATCATACAGCTGCTAATCTCTGAGCAGCCGGTCGTGTGTTGTCCTCCAGGCACGGGACTCCTGTCAACCCTCAGACTGGAATCTCCTGATGGTCTTCAGAAGGAGTGTGTGGTGGAGCAGTTCTCCATGCGGCAGCGAGTCCCTTTGTTGCTGGGCGAAGGTGGGAACAGGAAGCGGCAGGTGAAAACCTGATGGCAAGCCCGGCGGAAGTTCTCAGACAGGAACGCGTAGAGGATCGGGTTCACGCACGAGTTTCCATAGGACAGACAGTGGGAGACGATGCGGAAGACAAAAGAGGAGTCGTTCAGGGGGAACTTTCCAAACTCCACCCACATAGCGATGATGTGATGCGGCATCCAGCAGATGGTGAAGGCAGCGACCAGCAGGAGAACAGTCTGAGCGGTCTGCAAGGCAACCGGGGACACAAACAACAGCGTGATCACCACCTTCAGCTTGGTGTGAGGAGCCCAAGCAGCCACAACAAGCACGTCCGTCTCAGCGTGTCTGGGGAACAGGCTCCACTGGTGCTCCTGGAGGACACGTTCCACTGGTGCTCCTGGAGGACACGTTCCACTGGTGCTCCTGGAGGACACGTTCCACTGGTGCTTCTGCCTCTGTGGCTTCCAGCCTGAGGCCTGAGCACTGCTGGCCCGCAGACGGCCCATAAACACATGAACGGGAGGCAAGTCCTGTGCAGAATCACGTGCGCGTCACAACCATGCTGGCCACATGATCGACGCCTCATTCTTTCATTTTCTAAAACCTTGAAGTGAAGGTAAACTCTGATCAGTTCACCCTTCAGCTTATCTGACCGAAAGCTGAAATGTTGGCTCTGATGGCTTCTTCTCTCCTCCTACTGTAAATATTTACCCAGCAGCCTTTGCTCCTCACACTCAACTGTAAACTCGTCTGCTGCAGGACGTCTGCACAGTGTCAGGACCATGGTCAACAAAGGACACCCACTTCCTGCCATTTCTGTCTTCCTTGTTTATCTTCATCAGGGAGCTGCTGGAAGGGCTTCAGACGCTCACGCTAATCTGACCCGGACAGAACCAGAACCAGAACCAGAACCACAGGCCCCCAAGACTCCGGCCAACTTCAAAGCTCACAGGCCAACAAGCATACCTTTGTTTTGGAGCGCTCTGATTTCTTCGACATATTTTTCATTTTTTTATGAAGATGAAATAAAACCTGGAGGAAAAAGATAAAAAAGTGTCATTAAACTAAAACATAAACAAAGACCAGACAGCTCTTCATCATTAAAACAAACTAGAAACAGGACTGTGATCTGGGTGTCCAGAAGGGAGCCATAGGCTGGCTCCAGCCTGGTCACCTGTGCAGGTGTGGCCCTGAGACCTGCTGGCACAGACCCTAACCCTAACCCCATTCTAGACCCCATCCTGGACCTCATCCTGGACCCTAACCTGGACCCTAACCCAGACCCTAACCTGGATCCCGTTATGGACCCTAACATCTCTAACAGACTCTATCCTGGACCCTAATCTAGACCCCAACCCTAACCTTGTCCCCGGGCCTCAGTGGTGGATGTGGATGGACGTGTCCAGAGACTGACCCGGATGTAGCAGCAGCTGATGAGCAGCAGAGGCAGCAGGAAGCCCAGCAGCAGCACTGACACCTTGTAGGAGTGTTTGGAGGCTCCGGACCACTCTTCCCAGCAGAAGGTGCTGTTGGGAGCCCTTGGGTGGGTCACCAGAACTTGGTGCTGGGCCACTGGCACCGAGCACACCAGAGACAAGGTCCAGATGACGCACAAAGCAGCCAGCGCATTCCTACGGCTTCGAAGAGACGAGGACGTCCCAGAGCGCACCACTGCGATGTAGCGGTCCACGGACATGGACGCCAGCGTGAAGATGCTGACCAGCATGAACACGGTGGAGAAAAAGTGGGCAAACTTACAGAGGAAGGCTCCGAACAGCCACTCTGGCAGCGAGTAGATGGTGGCGTGCAGCGGCACGCAGAAGATGAGAAAGAGGAGGTCCGCAGCGCACAGGTTCAGGATGAAGACGTTGGTCGGGCTGCTGCCATTCCGCCCCCCACCGTCTCTGCTCCTGTTTCCACACCTCACCTTCCCGATCACCAGCATCACCAGACAGTTTCCAAACACTCCGACCACAAAGATCAGCCCAAACACCACCGGCACCATCACCGCCTCCAGCCCGGCCGGCTGCTGGTCTGCCGGCTCGGTGGGGCTGGTCTCCGGGAGCAGAAGTGATTGGTTTCCCGGCAGCAGCATGCTGGAGCTCCGCAGGGGAGACGCACACTGAGGAGGGGAGCCTGGAGGAGCCTGGAGGAGCCTGGAGGAGCCTGGAGGAGCGGCTCCATGAGCAGCAGCAAAGCTCCCTAACAAACCACAGTCCTTCCTGCTGGGACTTTCAAAATAAACCCCTGCCTAAACACACCTGCACACACAAACACACGCATGCACACACACGCGCACACACACACACACACACACACTGGCCATCATTTTTCATGGCTTTGGCAGTGATCAATGACAGATCATTTCCTGGGGTTTCTCTGTCCTCCAGGTTAATTTTAGCTTCAAACTGAGTTTCTCCTCCATCTGTTGGCCTCTTTGACCCAGTGGAAACTTCACTGGCACATTAACAGGACCAACAGTGAGATTTTACCAATGATAAAGCGAATAAATTTGGAAATGAGATGTGGATAAGCAAATCAAAGGAGAGTGGTAAGGCAAAGGTCAAAGATAAAGACATTTAAAGGAAGAGATGAGCTCGTTCAGATCTAAATGCTGAAAGCTGAAATGGTTTAACGGTCTGATTTGACACACGTGTCTCCCCAGGACTGCTGAGTGTGCGCGTTATCACTGAGTCAACATATGTGACCCGTTCACACAGCTGTCCCGTGTGTGTTTTCACTTCTTATAGAGAACCGACTCCGCCCTGAAAGTGATGCACAGGTACGAAAATGAAGCAAAGAGGAGAAATTTTAGATGCCAAAAACACACTTTCATCATTCATCTCCTCCCAGTTCACCACAGTAAAACCAGCAGGTCTCCATCAGCATGTTCAGCCACTGTTTACTGGGACCTGAAGTCTCAAATGTCCATTTCTTCAGGACTGGTTGCCAGAGACCAGGACACCGATGGTCCAGAAGCTCTGGCAGCAAACCAGCACCTGACGCCATCTCCAGGGTTTGGGATTTAGGCCCTGAACAGAAAATGTCAAATCAACTTTAATGTTGGAGAAGGTGACAGTAGAATTCTGCTGAGGTTAGATGCCATCCATGAGCAAGGCAAGTCAGAGCCTCCATCCTGGAACCCTCCTGGAGCTCTGAGGAGATCCGGGCGTCTGAGTAGATCCCTGCAGAATAAAGGAACTCAAAGAGAATCCTTCCAGATGCTTTCTTCTCTAGAACCTGTTGATGATGCTTCACAATCATTCTGACGTCCTCCTGAAATAGTTCCTCCACGTTGTCTCACACGTGACTGTTTAGGAACTTTCCCTTGACATGAACGTACATTTACTGGTTCCACCGAGTTTCCAACATCTGCGCAGAATTCCAACCAATCAGAGGGCAGCAGGTGACCCGTGAGAACCCCGCCGCCACCTCAGGTCTGATTAGCAGCTGACGGCTGGGATGGATAAGCGGCCAGAACTCTGATTGGCTGAGAGCCACCAGAGGACAGCAATAAAGCGGCGGCTCCTTCCTTCAGCCCTCCACCGTCAGCATCGTGACCATGGCTTTCCTCTGGATCGTGTCCTGCCTCGCCTTCGTCAGCGCCGCCTACGGTGAGACGCCACCACTCTGTCCAGCCTTGAACCAGACTGGACAGAGACTCTGCTGTTGTTTCACGCAGGCTGAGAGCTGAAAACAGCCCAAAGCTCCTCTCACCTGTCTAACTTCAGCCGTCCTCTCCTCAGGCTGCGGCGTTCCCGCCATCCCTCCCCAGGTCAGCGGCTACGCCCGTATCGTCAACGGCGAGGAGGCCGTCCCTCACTCCTGGCCCTGGCAGGTGTCTCTTCAGGTGGGTCAGCTGACAGGAACACAGCCTGCCGTTCCTCTCGCCTGGCTCTGACTTCTGTCTGCTGCTCTCACAGCAAACCAACGGCTTCCACTTCTGTGGAGGATCTCTGATCAACGAGAACTGGGTGGTCACCGCCGCTCACTGTAACGTCAGGTCAGCGCAACACAACGTGACACCAGAGCACCAGTGGCTCTGAGCTGCTAGCCCACGGGTTTGTGCTCCACACCGGACGGAGACAAACAGCCCTCACAGAATTAGCTTCCTGTCAACCAAAGTTCAGTCATGCTGGCAAACAGCTGCTGATGCTGAGGCTCCACCTTCTGTTTCTTGCCAGGACCTACCACAATGTGATCGCTGGAGAACACGACAAGGGCTACGGCTCCAACGAGGACGTGCAGATCCTGAAGCCCGCCAGGGTGAGATGCACGAGTCATCTGTCAGAAAATGCTTTGAGGACTAACACCTCCTGCCCCCCCTGCTCCTCCCCAGGTCTTCACCCATCCCCAGTGGAACCCCTACACCATCAACAACGACATCGCTCTCATCAAGCTGGCCTCCCCCGCTCGCCTGGGCACCAACGTGTCTCCCGTCTGCCTGGCCGAGTCCACCGATGTCTTTGCTGCTGGAAGGACCTGCGTCACCTCCGGCTGGGGTCTGACCCGCTACAACGGTGAGACCCTCTTGGCCGGCCTCACGCCACCTTCACAGTAAAAGGCTGACGGAAGGTGCCTCTGACTGTTTGCTGGGACTGTTCCCCTCAGCTCCCAGTACTCCCAACAAGCTGCAGCAGGCTGCTCTGCCCCTGCTGTCCAACGACCAGTGCAAGAAGCACTGGGGCAGCAACATCTCTGAAATAATGATCTGTGCTGGAGGAGCTGGAGCCACCTCCTGCATGGTGAGGAGCCGCCCGTCTCTGGAGTCGGATGTGCCTCTTGGACAGACGTGAATGGCGTTCCTTCCTCTCTTTGTGGCTTTGTGGTCTCTCAGGGGGATTCTGGTGGCCCTCTGGTCTGTGAGAAGGATGGTGCCTGGACTCTGGTCGGTATCGTCTCCTGGGGAAGCAGCTCCTGCTCCACCACCATTCCTGCCGTCTATGCCCGTGTCACCATGCTCCGTGGCTGGGTTGACCAGATCCTTGCCGCCAACTAAAGCCTCCGAGGGAGCCCACAAAAGCCTTGACCCCGTCGGTCCTGAGTCTGGAACGTGCCGGGCCCAGTATGACTGCCAGCGGTTGAGACGGATGCCTGGCAGAGTCCTGACCAGCAACTGCTGCTGGAGCTACCTGCGTCAGTGCTTCATTGGGGTCCACCCGCAACGACGGGGAGACCCTCTTCGCCGGCCTCACGACACCTGCAATATAAAAGTGTGACGGAAGATCCGTCGGACTCTTTGCTGGGATTGTTACCCGCAGCTCACAGTAGTCCCAACTAGCCGCAGCAGGGAGGTCTGCCCCTGTCGTCCAACTATCTGTGGAAGTATGACTTGGCAGGCAAAATCTATGGACAGACAGTCTGTGGTGGAGGAGCTTGACCGACCCCCTGCCTGTTGAGGAGCCGCGCGTATCAGGACTCGGTCAAGATTCAAACAAAAGTATGGGAGCATTCTCAAGCCCAGCAAAGCAGTTCTCCACCAGGCTGATGATCCCCTTCCCCAGAGACGAGGGAGCCCACAAAATGCACTACCCCGTTTTTGCTTTGTTCTGAACGTGCCGGGCCCAGTACTACCCGGGGAGGTAGAGAAGGCACACCTGTAAAAACATGCCCATTAGATGCGAATATGGGGTACCTGCACCCAAACACAGGCGCCGAGGCAGCCCATAAAAGACTTAATCGTACCGGTTCTGAAACAACAATGGGCCTGCCCCAGTGCTTCTTTCTGAGGTTGAAAGGGATGGATAAATAAAACAACTATACCAACACCGTTCCACACAGCCAATTTTTGCACGTAGAGAGACAAAGCCGGCGGAAAAACGGCAAGCAGCAGGATCTGGCTGTCAACAGTCAGAACTCCTAGGTGTAAATTTAGGATAAATAAACATTAGGGATTAAGAATCAACTTTACCTTTGTGAAAAGCTGTGGCAGCGCCTGACAAATTTGTTAGAGATGACCAAGATGACCCATTTAACAATAGAAAGCATAATAATAACAATATTTATCAGAAGAGCTAACCGGTTTGAGAGGAGTGCCCCCTTTAAACCTGCTCTCTTCTTCAACTACAAACATCTCTGAAAGGCATTTATCCTGACCACCAACAACAAATGCAACACACACGAGCTACGTGGTGAAATAAATGTGAGACTCTAACACATTCGACACACTGCGTGATACTGTTTTACATGCTGAGTTATGTTATGTAGTACTCTCCAAATGTTGAATGGTAAATAGTTGTATTGATTGCATTTTAACTCCTACGAATAATTGACCAACTCCAACTTTGATGACAGGATAAACTGATTTGAGTCTCACTAGCATTCATGAACGTAGCTCGTGTGTGTTGCCAGTGTTGTTGGTGGTCACAGTAAAAGCTTTTCATTGATCTTTGTAGTTGAAGAAGAGAGCACATTTAAAAAAGGCAGTGTGACACTTTGGGTTCAGTCTGACTATAAATATTGTTATTATTATTATTACAACTGTTAAATGGGTCATCTTGGTCATCTCTAACAAATTTGTCAGGCGCTGCCACAGCTTTTCACAAAGGTAAAGTTGATTCCTACGGCCAATGTTTATTTAACCTAAATTTAGATCTACTAGACGTTGAGGCTGACATCCAGATCCTGCTGCTTGGACCGTTTCCCTTGGCTTTGTTTCTCTTCGTGTAAAAGTTAGCTGTGTGGAATGGTTCATGTATAGTTTTTTCCTGTTTCAAATCCTTTTTAAATCAAAAAGAATCACTTTGGTATTCCTACTGTTGTTGGTAATGAGGAGAAAGGAGCCGTTTCACTGCCTGTGGACTCTACTGAAGCACAGAAACTGAGAGCACACGGAGCTGTTGATGGTCAGGTTTTTATTAATCATCCTTCTCAACCTCTGACAGTAGTACTGGGCCCGGCACGTTCCAGACTCAGGACCGACGGGGTCAAGGCTTTTGTGGGCTCCCTCGGAGGCTTTAGTTGGCGGCAAGGATCTGGTCAACCCAGCCACGGAGCATGGTGACACGGGCATAGACGGCAGGAATGGTGGTGGAGCAGGAGCTGCTTCCCCAGGAGACGATACCGACCAGAGTCCAGGCACCATCCTTCTCACAGACCAGAGGGCCACCAGAATCCCCCTGAGAGACCACAAAGCCACAAAGAGAGGAAGGAACGCCATTCACGTCTGTCCAAGAGGCACATCCGACTCCAGAGACGGGCGGCTCCTCACCATGCAGGAGGTGGCTCCAGCTCCTCCAGCACAGATCATTATTTCAGAGATGTTGCTGCCCCAGTGCTTCTTGCACTGGTCGTTGGACAGCAGGGGCAGAGCAGCCTGCTGCAGCTTGTTGGGAGTACTGGGAGCTGAGGGGAACAGTCCCAGCAAACAGTCAGAGGCACCTTCCGTCAGCCTTTTACTGTGAAGGTGGCGTGAGGCCGGCCAAGAGGGTCTCACCGTTGTAGCGGGTCAGACCCCAGCCGGAGGTGACGCAGGTCCTTCCAGCAGCAAAGACATCGGTGGACTCGGCCAGGCAGACGGGAGACACGTTGGTGCCCAGGCGAGCGGGGGAGGCCAGCTTGATGAGAGCGATGTCGTTGTTGATGGTGTAGGGGTTCCACTGGGGATGGGTGAAGACCTGGGGAGGAGCAGGGGGGGCAGGAGGTGTTAGTCCTCAAAGCATTTTCTGACAGATGACTCGTGCATCTCACCCTGGCGGGCTTCAGGATCTGCACGTCCTCGTTGGAGCCGTAGCCCTTGTCGTGTTCTCCAGCGATCACATTGTGGTAGGTCCTGGCAAGAAACAGAAGGTGGAGCCTCAGCATCAGCAGCTGTTTGCCAGCATGACTGAACTTTGGTTGACAGGAAGCTAATTCTGTGAGGGCTGTTTGTCTCCGTCCGGTGTGGAGCACAAACCCGTGGGCTAGCAGCTCAGAGCCACTGGTGCTCTGGTGTCACGTTGTGTTGCGCTGACCTGACGTTACAGTGAGCGGCGGTCACCACCCAGTTCTCGTTGATCAGAGATCCTCCACAGAAGTGGAAGCCGTTGGTTTGCTGTGAGAGCAGCAGACAGAAGTCAGAGCCAGGCGAGAGGAACGGCAGGCTGTGTTCCTGTCAGCTGACCCACCTGAAGAGACACCTGCCAGGGCCAGGAGTGAGGGACGGCCTCCTCGCCGTTGACGATACGGGCGTAGCCGCTGACCTGGGGAGGGATGGCGGGAACGCCGCAGCCTGAGGAGAGGACGGCTGAAGTTAGACAGGTGAGAGGAGCTTTGGGCTGTTTTCAGCTCTCAGCCTGCGTGAAACAACAGCAGAGTCTCTGTCCAGTCTGGTTCAAGGCTGGACAGAGTGGTGGCGTCTCACCGTAGGCGGCGCTGACGAAGGCGAGGCAGGACACGATCCAGAGGAAAGCCATGGTCACGATGCTGACGGTGGAGGGCTGAAGGAAGGAGCCGCCGCTTTATTGCTGTCCTCTGGTGGCTCTCAGCCAATCAGAGTTCTGGCCGCTTATCCATCCCAGCCGTCAGCTGCTAATCAGACCTGAGGTGGCGGCGGGGTTCTCACGGGTCACCTGCTGCCCTCTGATTGGTTGGAATTCTGCGCAGATGTTGGAAACTCGGTGGAACCAGTAAATGTACGTTCATGTCAAGGGAAAGTTCCTAAACAGTCACGTGTGAGACAACGTGGAGGAACTATTTCAGGAGGACGTCAGAATGATTGTGAAGCATCATCAACAGGTTCTAGAGAAGAAAGCATCTGGAAGGATTCTCTTTGATTTCCTTTATTCTGCAGGGATCTACTCAGACGCCCGGATCTCCTCAGAGCTCCAGGAGGGTTCCAGGATGGAGGCTCTGACTTGCCTTGCTCATGGATGGCATCTAACCTCAGCAGAATTCTACTGTCACCTTCTCCCACATTAAAGTTGATTTGACATTTTCTGTTCAGGGCCTAAATCCCAAACTCTGGAGATGGAATTAGTTCGAGAAACAAATGAGCCTAGTTCATGAACTTTTTTGTTGAAGTCAATGCTTTCACTATTCTACCCTTAGATTTCTTTTCTGGAATATTCCAGGTCATGAAATTGAATGTTGTCTGCATCCTGTTGTTTTTTTATATTTTTTTGTCCTTGGGTAAAAAAGCCCACCTGTCCAATTCCCACTACCCTGATAACACACCTCCGCTCTCTCATCCAATCACACGACTCCAAGGTGAATAAAAGCTCGGCACCAGTGCAGCACAAACACGAGCAAGCATGGCTTTCCTGTGGATCCTCAGCTTCCTGGCCCTAGCCGGAGCCACCTACGGTGAGACATCAGTTCTGGCAGAAAAGCCTACAGCAGGGGTGTCAAACTCATTCCACAAAGGTCCGTGTGGCTGCAGGTCTTTGTTCCAACCAAGCAACAACACACCTGAC
>CAAE01014611.1:63351-146191 GCA_000180735.1 Tetraodon nigroviridis
GGGGAAAAGAAGGGGGTAGAGGGGTTAGAGGAAGGTGGATGGTAGGGGTGGGGGAGTTGGGACGTGCACGGTTCCCCTTGGCCTACAGATAAAACACAAATGTGCAGCAACAGTCAGCAGGGGACGCTGTGGCTGGAACACTTGGAAGTTGTTTGAAATGATGTCATCATCATGTCACCAGGTTGTGGCGTTCCTGGTATCCCTCCTGTTATCACCGGATACTCTCGCATAGTTAATGGTGAGGAGGCAGTGCCTCACTCCTGGCCCTGGCAGGTGTCTCTGCAGGTAAACACACACAAACACACATTTGCGTGCACACACACACACACACACACACACACACACACACACACACACACACTGATTTAAGACTCTTTGTTTCAGGAATACACTGGTTTCCACTTCTGTGGGGGTTCCCTGATCAATGAGAACTGGGTGGTGACCGCTGCCCACTGCAACGTCAGGTAAACATCTAAGTCATCAGGTGACCTCATACCAGCCTTTTCTTTGTAGCTTGGCCAGTAAAAGCATCCATGTTGGTGGAGTCAAGATTTATTCACCAGTTCTAGCTGGTACTACAGTCTGGTCCACACAGATCCTCCCATCACCAGCTTTCTGAAAGAAGGCACTTTGTTGTTTGACCCACAGGACATCCCACCGTGTGATCCTTGGAGAGCATGATCGCTCCTCCAACAATGAGAACATCCAGGTGATGCAGGTTGGACAGGTGAGTGAAGCTCAACAGATCCTCAGCTTAACTTTATCAACACTGCCTGTGGTGTTACATTGCTAAGTCACTTCTTCTTAGGTTTTCAAACACCCGAACTACAATAGCTATACCATCAACAATGACATCACGCTCATCAAGCTGGCAAGCCCCGCCCAGCTGAACATCCGTGTGTCCCCTGTGTGTGTGGCTGAGACCTCAGATGTCTTCCCCGGTGGAATGAAATGCGTGACCAGCGGATGGGGCCTCACCCGCTACAATGGTCGGAGCCGATCTGAGAAGTGGAACGTCTGGTTGAACGTGTGGGTTCAGGTTTGAGTGGAACTTACTGTTTGTATGTTGCAGCTCCCGACACCCCCCCTCGCCTACAGCAGGTTGCCCTGCCCCTGCTGACCAATGAGGAGTGCCGTAAGCACTGGGGCAGCAAGATCACAGATCTGATGGTCTGTGCTGGAGCCTCTGGAGCCTCCTCATGCATGGTAGGTCTCAAGCTGAAACATGCTGATGCACGCAGACGGTCCTGGCTTGCTCTTTACAGTCAGTTTGTCTTCTTTCAGGGTGACTCTGGCGGTCCTCTGGTCTGTGAGAAAGCTGGAGCTTGGACTCTGGTTGGTATTGTATCCTGGGGCAGTGGGTTCTGCAGTGTGTCTTCACCTGGTGTGTATGCTCGTGTCACCATGTTGCGTGCCTGGATGGACCAGATCATTGCTGCCAACTGAGCTTTAGTGTAAACATTCATTGATAAAAATAAAAAAGACATATTTTCATTGATTGTCATGATTTAAATCAAAACCAAACAAATGCTGAAAGACAAAACAGCACAAAGAAGTAACAAGCGATGACTGCAGACCACACCCTAAGCTAACCCATTCTTCTCCAACCAATCAATGAATCAATAAATTAATCAAATAATAAATCAGCCAATTTACAATGAACAGCTGTAACTTAAAAGGGGCAAGCTTGTTAATTAACTCATTAAATGTTACATAATATAGAGGCAGCCAATACCTTAAAGATCCTGTAATAAAACAGATGTTGTGATTATTTGCAAAGAAAACAAGGTAGGGCCAATAATGAAGTCCTGTGGGACCCCATAAAGATTAGAGCATACAACTCCTACAGGTTAAGTAGAATTTAAAACCAACTCTGGGTGCGTTTACACTAAAGTAGGACTGAGTTGTCCCCAGTAAAGTTTAGCAGCACCAGTACACCAAGACTGCGGGCATCAACACATGTTGGTGTGTGAATGGGATTGGTCAGGGTCAGGGTTATTGTGACGACTGTGTTGATGGCAAGAAAAAAGATACAGAAATACACTAATACCAATAGAGATGTAACTTGATGTCAAAAGCTAGTTTTCACCAATCAAATGTATCTTGTTGATCCAGAATTTTCATTTCTCATTAACCAATCAGCACACAGCTAGCACACTGATACTAAACGAATGAATTATGCATTTTTATTCTTATTTTTTTTTTTTCCCAAAAAAATACATGTCCTCATGGTTGTCCTCATGGTTGTCCTCATGGTTGTCCTCATGGTGTCCTAATGGTGTCCTCATTGTGTCCTCATGGCCACCTCTGGGGTCAGGTGCGTCTGGCTGAGCAGTTGTGGCCCACTCGGCGACAGTAGCAGATAGCATTGAAGAAGCGACAGTAGCAGGTGTCACATGGGTCGCAGCAAGGTAGCGGGTAGCCCAGACAAGACTGCTGGTGAGGGATGCAGCGACGCAGAGAGCGCATGGCTCGACCCTGCAGCTGCATGCACACAAACATGAAGTAAACTAACAAACTATCCAACTTCTTCAGAAGATTACATTCTTTAAGAAGGCTGCACAGACCTCATCATAGGAATCTTCATTTACCATGAGGGAATCCTCCACTGAGTCAACCTGAGGGGGGGCGGGCTCATGCATGGCGTTGGGGGCGTGGTTTCTGTCTGCAAATCAGGAGCCAGAATAGTTAAAAATGACAGATCAGCTGATGCTACATGGATCAGAACCAACAGAAGCTGTCACCTGTGTGGGGCAGGTAGAGAGGGTCTGCCGGACCACCATCCAGATGGACGCCTCCATGAACCACAGAAGAAGAAACACGCAACAAACTGAAGGACACAAGACAGGCGAGCACAGAGTGGAGCATGCTGAGGGAGGGAGGGAGAGAAGAATTAGACAGGCAGACAGACAGACAGACACACAGACAGCCAGGCAGGTGGACAGACAGACCAGCAGTCCAGGCAGAGGGCCACTCACCTGTCTCTTGTAAGCCTCTCTGTAAGTTCCTCGGGGGATGGAGAGCATATAAAGACCCTAGGAGGTCACCTGACCAGTGATGGGGGGCTGTTAGTGCCACATTACCTGAAATCTGCGGGGGGAAAACAGGAACTGACATCAGAAACACTAACCTTGTTTCCTACATGTTTGGCGTTGTGCTCGGCTCTCGCCTCTGTGGTTTGGTGTCCTCGTGTGTTTACTGTTGTGCTCTGTGTACTAGCAGGAACATCTCTGTGATTGATCAGGGAACATATGATCAGCTGTTTCAGTGCTTTTATCATCTTTAATCAGCTGATAAATTCAATTCTTCATCCTCGTCTTCTTCATTGTGCTAGATGGTTCTGTGACACGCTGCTGACATCAACAGCTGCCTGAAGTGCTCATTACTGTCAATCAACAGCTAATTCTTCCTAATGAACATGTTTGCCCCGATCAACAATCAGTTACCATGGCGATGCGTGAGGTCAGTGAGAACTATCACTCTAACCAACAATCAACCTGGATCCAGAACTTGGTTCTGTTCCTGAAGTGTACTTCGGTACACTATACTAAACTGGCTACAACAACGAAATTGCACCAAAATCTCATTCACTAAATAAATTACTTTCACCAAAGGAGTACAAAAGTATTCATTTCAAATGCATGAATGAGTTTACGTCTCACTCTTTAAGGCTTTAAGCAAAAGAAATTCAAGTTTATTATAGAGTAAAAGGAAAAAAAACCTTTAGAAACCTGCATAAAAGCCAAAGTGTGCCAGATACACCTGACAGTGCTGTCACATTGAAACAGCACTGTCAGGAAAGTAACAGGAAGTCACTTGTAACAGGAAGTCGCACTGAAAAAAAATGTCATGCAAAAATGTATAGTATCCACTTTTTTTATTTGCGCATCATTTTAAGAAAAATACCATATCTGTAAAGATACATTTAGTATATCAAGAACATAAACTTGAAAAGCAAACAAACAAGCAGTTTTTCTGTAGTTTGTTATAAAACAATTACACAGCTCTAAGTTGGCGGCGCTTCTTCAAATTGTCTCTAATAAAAGGATGTGGTCACTGCTGCGACAAATCACTTTACAATGTGGTTTTGACTCGTTCTCGCTTTGTCCTGACCACTTGTGAACAGATGAAGAGGTTGTCACTACTTGGTGATATTATTCGTCTCTTCGTATCTCAAGTTGTACAACCTTGTACGAGACAGGAACAAAAAGCGAACGTGAAGGAAATCGATTGGTCGATGCCTTCTGTCTGCAGGACACACCTATAATCGATCCCAGAGACAGTCGATCTGAAGACGCTGAAGCGGATGTTCGGTGAAGGCTGAAGGCGAGCCTCCACCGGGCCACAGCCGGAGCTTCAAGCCATGGTGTTCGAGTCTCTGGTCAGTGACCTGCTCAACAGGTTCATTGGAGACTACGTGGAGAACCTTGACAAGTCTCAGCTGAAGATCGGGATCTGGGGAGGTGAGCTTAGCAGCTAGCTAGTAGCTCTACGAAGAGACGGCACTCCGTTCGAGAAAATAAAAACACGAACCTTTTGAAACGTCACAGTCTACGATGCATCGAGTAGACATATCCTAATTTCATCATATGTTCATGTTTACATATGTTTGAATCAAATTTTAATTTGTCGCGTTTTACACGTTTTTCTACTTTTGACAGGGACAACATTTATTTTTTCTCATTCAGAGAGGGAAAGAAAAAAGTTGTTGTGTTAAACCAACGGCAGTCATGTGAAAGAGCTGGCACCATGACAAAGCGTCCTTATCAGCAGCCTTATCAACAGTCAGAGCAGGAAGGAAGAGCCTGCCCGACCGCAGCTCGGAGGCCGTCAGCTCCAGCTAGGTGGCCGCGGTCGCACCTGTCGGCAGCGCCGTGACTGAGCTGCTGCCGCTGGATTCCGCCGCCCTTCCTTCCTTTCGTTTTCCTTGACATCAGGCTAATGCCAGATCTTAAGCCTGGTGTGTTGTGATGCCATGGCTGTCTAGAGTTGAATGTTACATTCAGGTTTGTGATGCTGAGACTTGGGTGGGTTTTGTTCCTGTTCCCATCTCGGTGGTTGACTGGTTCACAGCTGCTACAGCGTTCCTCTGTTGATCTTCAGAGTTCGGGTTAGAAGGCTTACTGGAATCTTCTCCTGGGCGGCTGATGTGGAAGCGGGTTGTCACAGGGGCTGCGCTCGCCGGGTTTGGGCCCATTCAGGTGCTCAGGTGGTGGTTGTTGGGGCCACCAAAACAGTCCTGCATCAGCTCACAGTGTCTGTCTGTAAATGAGCAGAACCGTGTTTGATCTTCTGTCTCTCCTCAGGAAATGTTGTGCTGGAGAATCTGAAAGTGAAAGAAAATGCTTTGGTAAGTAGGTAGCTGTAGCATCCACAGGTTCTCAGGTCCAGATCGTAATGTCACAAATGTTTACATGTATTTTGGTTCTTGTATGAGTTGTGTAAGAGTTGTGCAAACGAATAGTTTCCTGATCATTTTGCACACAGATTAATGTAGAAAAGCCAAAGCTCACCTTCTCTTCCTTCCAAAAACTGTACTGTGCTATGTCTGTACTTCTATGATTGTGTAATGTTTGTTTTTCTTTGATTGTATTTGTTTCTATTTCTCTCTGTCTCTCTCTCTCTCTCTCTCTCTTATTCTCTCTGTCCTATCTCCCTCTTCTTCTCCTCCTTTACCCAGCTGACTTTTAGTAGGATAGTTCTTCTTCGTAAGAGGGGTCCTGCTCAAGGTTTCTTCCTGTTAAAAGGGAGTTTTTCCTGCCACTGTGCTAACCTGAGGGTCCAATCTTAGGGTTTCTGCCTCTGTAAAGCACCTGAAGACGATTTTATTGTAAAGGGTGCTATAGAAAAAAAGCTAGGTTGCCTGATGATTGTGCACGTAGTCCACATGTTCTATAGGAGCCAAAAGCCAACCGAGCAACCAGTAAAACAACTGTGTTTGTGTTTGTGTTCCAGAACGAGCTTGACGTTCCGTTCACAGTGAAGGCTGGGCAGATCGGTGAGTTTCTCCTGAGCGTTCAGGCTGCACACAGACAGCGAGACAGATGCAGCCATTCCAGAAAAGCCTGTCCCATGGATGCCACAGCCATCTGTCTGTTAGCACACACTCACCCAGCTCTTTCACCAGATTCACACGCAGCTTTGCCACCAACCATCAGCACATTCAAAGGTCCAGAAAAGTGGCGTTTTTGCTGCCTGGTGCAGGTGCTGAAAACACTGAGTGAGCTGAGAGGAGCCTGGGAGCTGTAGCTACAGTCCACTCGTTTCTCCTCTCCCCCTCTCATCTGCTGCGGTTTAGCCAGGCCAGGATGGCCTCTCAGCATCTGATTATGGACACTTCACAACCGTGATGGAAAATGCATTAAGCCTGCAGAAAATCACTCACTCTTGAGTTTTTCAGGGAAGCTGACCCTAAAGATCCCTTGGAAGAACCTCTACAACGAGGCTGTGGTGGCCACCTTGGATGGTCTGTACCTGCTGGTTGTTCCTGGAGCTGGTAGGTGATGCTCGCTCTAGCAGACACATCTGGGTGGCTTTCAGAGGAAAACGGATGTCCTGTAAGGAAAAAGGATTTGACCATTTATTCATGGATTTTTGTAGCAAGAAAATATGATGCAGCGAAAGAAGAGCGCTTCCAGCAGGAGGCCAAGCAGAGGGAGCTGCAGCGCATCGAGGAGGCTCTGCAGACGGCAGCACACAGAGGTGAGACAGGTTCCTTTTCTGTCTTTTCTACTTCTGCTTTTCGGCTTCTTGTTTATTCCCCGCTGCAGTCCGCTGTGTGGATTTCACAAGCTTTTAACATCTGCAATCGCTGGAATGCTTTGGAAAATTATCTCATATTACAAAATGAATTATTGATTGTTTTATTAAAATACCTTAAAAATGATTGCAATGAAGAGCCTGAAAGTGAGGCACCCTTTCATGTAGCCAGGAAAGACCGTCTGGTTCACTCAGGAGCCTGAGATGTCCTGTAAACCTGTCAATAGTCCGATCTGGAGTCAGCCTTGCAGGGCCAGCAGATCAGCATTAAGATCCAATTCTTGTTGTCCTCACATTTGTTTTTCAGAACCAATGAAATGAAGCCTTTCTTTCCAGTAATGAGGTTCACGTCAGTGTTTGTAGTGTCCAGCCACATCTCAGGAGAATTCATTTCCGGAGTAAATTAGGAAATGGAAAAAGATGTGAAATTTTTATCTCTGCTTTCCTATCTCAGTTTGCTCGAGCAGAATTTGTAGGACTAAAAACGTGACTTCACGCTTACTTTTTCCTGCCCGTTTTAAATGGAACATATGCCTGTGTGTGTGGCTTTAACGTCTCACTTGTGTTTCCATTCCATTGTACCTCTGAATTTCCTGACTCCTGTCAAATTTACCAGCCTCTATTTCAGTATCCAGGAATGAGCAGGTGACTGAAATGAGTGTTATTTTTCTGATGAACTGCTGTCTTTGCTGTTCATGCTCCCTTTGCTGTCAGCTTCTCAAACTGGAGATCTAATCTTCAGTCTGGAGACTGTGGTTTACAAGAAGCATCACCATGGTAACACACACACAGACAGACAGGACAGCATAGCAGAATGTACAGATGTTGGCTGGTGCGGCTGTGCAGTGTGTCGAGTGCTGTGCGTGTGTGTGTGTGTGTGTGTGTGTGTGTGTGTTGTGTGATTTACAGTGTGGTTTAGAGCATCGTTGAAGTTGGTGAATCTCACTAAACTCGACACCAAAGTATCATTTTTGGCCAGAAGATTTGCTCGTGCACAGTGTGGACCAGCACCAGGAGCTCATCTTCATCTGCTCATCTCTCTTCAGATGTTTCTGCTTGATCACGTTTCCTGCTCCTGTGCAAACATCTGCTCCACCTTCTACCTCTGCTTGAACCTTTCTGTACTATAATGGTGCCAGACAATCATCATCTCAGTTTCAAGCCAAAAAAAAAGTTGGGATTCACATGTTTCCCTGAATGGTGCAGCCTGAGCCAACACTCATGTACAGTGTGTTCTTCAGTGTGGTTGTGTGTGTTTCAGTGTGTGGTACAGTCTTTGTAGCGTTGTGTTGTGTGGTGTGTCTGAAATTGCTGACATCCTCTCAGATGGGTGCAGATAATTGTCTCTGATTTCCTTCCTCTTTTCCAACTTTCTCTTACTAACTGCCTGGTTGTTTCTTTTAATGCTGCCAAAATCTCAAAAGGACTCAAAAAATTAAAAAAAACCCCAAAATGTTTGAAGAAGCTGAAACGCCCGGAGAAAAGAACAGGTGAGGTTTTTCTGTTGGTGGGTTCCAGCTGAGCATCACCAGGTGAAAGCGCTGACAGGTTCTCCTGAGCTGGAGGAACTCTGGGAATCAACAAGGTGGCTTCTTCCACCCTGTTTGCAGAGAAACATCAGGAGGAGAAGAATTACACCTTCGTGGAGAAACTGGCCACTCAGGTGATCAAAAACCTGCAGGTGAAGATCAGCAGCATCCACCTTCGCTACGAAGATGATGTGAGTAGTGACGAGGCGCAGGCCCACAATGACCTTAGGGTGACCTTCAGACGGAGGTGTCTGAAGGCCGAGGTGCAGGTGAGCCTGCGGAGATCAGCTGCACTTGTTTTCTGCTGCAGCTGTCGGACCCCCAGCGGGCCCGTGTGTGTGGGAGTCACCCTGTCTGAGATGAGCCTGCAGGTACAGGTCCATGCTCGCACACACGTGCACACAGATGGAGCAGCTGTTGCAGCTCTCTTGTGTTTCAGACCACTGATGAGAACTGGAGGGCGTGCATCCTGAACGAAGCAGCCAAGATCATTTATAAGGTGATCAAACTGCTTCCTGCTGCTTGTCCATTTACCTGTTGCTGCTTCTGGACCTTGTCTTTGTCCCTTGCGTCTGCAGCTGGGTTGTCTCGAGTGTCTTTGTGTCTACTGGAACGTCAACACCCCCTTGTTTTACAAAAGGTCACAGAAAGACATTTTGGTGAGTTAGCTGATTTTTAACGCTGCTGAAACAAACCACAAGGTTCTTTTGTCCTTCCTTTCGTCTCCTTGTTACATTTATAATCACATTCGCAGCTAGTCTGTCATGATATGTGTTTGAAGACTTTGGATCCAGGAGTTGGACAGAGATGATGCCTACAGTTTCAGGAAATCGGGAGTAACTGAACCTCTGAGATTTCATCTCACTGATGCTAAACAACCATGTGACTGTGGATGCATGAAGATGAGCGTTTGGGGAATGTTTGAACTTTACCTGAACGCTAACACAGCTGTGCTCCTGCCTGTGTTCCTGCCTCTCACACAGGAGCAGTTGAAGTGTGCCATCAGCAGCAAGGACAGGGACCTCCCTCATTATCAGTACCGTGAGTCCTCCCTCCTTTCCTCGGTTCTTGTTTTGGTTGAGTTCCACACAGTTCCGCTGTCATCCAGTGGTGAAAGCATCTTTTTCACCGATCTTGTTGTTCTGTGTTGTAGTTTTTAAGCCCATCTTTGCTTCAGCTAAAATGTGCATCAACCCAAATGCTGAGCAGGAGCTGAAGAGTCCAAAAGCCACTTTGAACCTGGAGGTTCAGAACATTGCTATCGAGATGACCAAAGCTCAGGTAAGACCGAAAGGTTCCAGGGGTGGGCTCCATGTCAGACGCTCTTTTCAGGTGAGACAGTCAAGGTGGGGGAGGTGGGTTCTGGTGAGTCGGTGATAGTCAGGAGAGGCGAGACTGCTCAGGGGAGCATCTTTGGGACTCTTGGTTTCTTTTACCTGGAGTAGTTTTGTTAATTTGCTGTGTTTATGTTTGTCATTTTGTTCTTTTACTTGGTTGCCGTTTATGTTGTCTTTTCTTTGGATGGTCCTTTGTGATGCTATGTGACACGTTGTGCTTCTCTGTTTCTGTCCTCTGTGGTGTTATTTCTGTCCTCTTGGTGTGGTTGTGCCATCTAGTACCTAACCATGGTGGAGATGCTGGAGTCCATTGACTGCATGGTGAGGAACACCCCCTACAGGAAGTTTCGTCCTGAGGTCTCTGTCCACAGTAACTGCAAACTTTGGTTAGTTCAGTCCTGAAGTCGGAGCTACAGCTCGTTTAATGTTGCCCAAAATAAGTTCAACTCAAGCTTAGACTTTGACTTTAGAAAGCAGTGTTTGTTGACAGTGTTTTTGTGTCTTTGCAAGGTGGCATTATGCCTTCAATGGAATCATGGATGTCCACATCAGACGTGTCAGTCGCATGTGGTCCTGGTCCAACATCAGACAGCACAGACAAAACTTAAAGGCCTACAGGACCGCTTATAAGTCCAAACTCATCAGCCCGAGCAAAGTGAACCAAGACACAGAGCAACAGGTTCAGGTACTGCAATATAAAGAAACACATGGCTGATCCAGCCGGGTTTTCCTTCCAACCACGTAGTCAACCTCTTGACCATCCCAGTTGTGAGGAGTTGTCTGCCTGGTAGATAAGAAAGCCCGGCAGGATCATGGCCCCTGCAGGACTGGGTTGCTCATTCCTGTTGTATAAGTAGCCAGAGTCAGACGGGAAAGAAAGAGTGGATGTGTCTGCAGAGCCCTGAAGCATAGACTGGTCCGTGTGGAGTTTAATCTGATTACTGGGCTCTGTTTTTGTCAGGATCTTGAGAAACTTCTGGATGTGTTCAATATCACTTTGGCTCGGCAACAAGCTCAGATGGAGGTAAAAATCCCAAAGAAAGACAATCGTGCAGAACTGATTTCTGAATTCATCTTCTTCATCAAGCTCAGCCTTTTTTCTTCTTCTCTAGGTGATCAGGTCAGGACAGAAATTGGTGTCGAAAAAGGCAACAGGGGGACAGAAGCAGGGAGGGGGTTTCTTTAGCAACTTTTTTGGTAGAAAGACTAAAAAAGAGGAACGGGAGCAAGAGGAGAGCAAAGAAACAGAGAGTAAGTGACTGATTCTTCTCTACAAAGCAGCAGAATCCATCCATTGTCTCACATGTGTGCTCTCCTGTGTGGAGCCTGTTAATTAGACCTGAAGATCTCTGAATTATAGGGGGCTCAGAGTGCATTCTTGAGGAACTCTGGGATTCTACTCAAATGATCCTTTTTTTTACCACGTGTTTAAAGTTAACTCATTAAATCTATACCCGGTCCGTGAAGTGCTGAGGTGATATTGATGCCTGTTGCTCTGACGGTGTTGGGGTGTACAGGTGAATTTGCTGGATGCACTAATTCTCTTTAATGCTGTTCAACGGCAGGGTTGGAGGATTTCCTGACAGCTGAGGAAAAAGAGAAACTCTACACAGCTATAGGATATAGTGGCAGTTCCCAGAGTCTTGCCTTACCCAAACAGGTAAACAAACCTGTGTTTATGTGTGTGTAAGACTTTTAGAAGATAAAGGCCCCTTGACAAAATTCCAGGAAACTGTCAATTAATCGGTGTCCTTGTATGTGTGTGCAGTACGTAGCGTTGGTCATCACCTTCCAGCTTTTGAGGACCTCAGTGACCATCCGAGAACAGGGTGACGTTCCAGAAATCCTAAACGTGCAGATGGTTGACCTTAGTACCAGAATCACACAGAGACCGGGGGCCCAGGCCTTCAGGTGAGTATCCCAGGGGCCACACACAGCTACGGCGCTGGTTTGATTCAAGCAAATACCCTCTTTAATCCTATAAACCCTGGAATCTTTCGTCAGTGGTGAATTTTAGTCCAAAGAAAACTATTGATCATTTTACTCGGTAGTTTCTCCCCTTTATTAGGATTAAAACTGGTTGGATTCAAACAAAAGTCATTTATTTTTGGTCTTTTCTCTTCACTATTAAAGCCTAAAATTTGAAAAGGATTATCAGCTAACAACAGCCAAAAATAAACACATAAAGGCTGTGCATCCTGTTTGCATGTTGGTTGAATACCCATGTAGGTTTTTCTCTAACGTCTCACACTTTTGTCCCCCCCTGCAGGGTGGAAGCAACATTGCAGCACTGGCATGTTACAGGCTTGCAGCAGCAGGGGACCGTACCTTCTCTGATTGCCTCTGTGGGGGAAGATTCCTCCTCGCTGCTCAGCATTGTGTTTGAGTTGAACCCTCAGGACAGCTCTGCTGACCAGATGCTCAGAGTTTCCTCCCAGCCTGTCGAGATCATCTATGACACCGTAATTATGATCAAACATCTGTTTACGTGACCACGTCAATCATAAGCCAGTAGTTGCTCATGTGCTTTTTGTCATTGACAGCTGACAGTGAACAGTTTAGCTGATTTCTTTAAGACGGAGAAGGGTGTGGATTTGGAGGTGCTGACCACAGCTACACTCTCCAAACTGGAGGAGATCAAAGAGAAAACGGCCACTGGTCAGTGGTCCTTTTTTCATTTTGCTCACAACTTCTTCCTGTGGAAGAAAAAGCAGCAGCAACAAAGTCAGGCTCCTCTCGGAGGGGCTATGGAGCTTGAGGGTCCAGGGTAGTACCCCAGCTGTTCCTAGCACTGTTTTCACCTGGACAGAGAGCTCTGTGTGAGGGATGCTGGGGTCTCTTACCCAGCTAAAGGCTTCTCCACATGTCCAGCTGCTCTGCCAGCCCCTCAGCAGTTGCTCCTGCTTCTTCTCTCTGTCCACCAACACCACCCCCCAGCTACACCCCCCCGGTGGAAGAGTCCAACAAGAGAGCAGTTCAACTAAATCAGTTTGTTATTTAGTGTGTGTGTGTGTGTTGGTTGTGGTTATTTAAACTTAAACAAGTTTAAATTCCAGATGAACACAAAGTCTACTCCTGGATAACTATGGCCTGGATAACTGAGAACCTACACAGCAGTATTGGTTTTACTTCACAGGTTTATCCCACATCATCGAGACCAGGAAAGTGCTGGACCTGAGGATCGACCTGAGGCCATCCTACTTTCTGTTGCCAAAGTCTGGCTTCTACAGCCAGATATCGGAGCTTATCATCATTGACTTTGGAAATTTCCAGGTGAGCGCTCTTCGTGGAAACGGTTAGTAAAAGGGTGTCCTGGTGCTAGGGGGTGGCTGCAGACAGGCACTGCCACAGCCCCACCAGCGTCCTGCCGATGCTTGACCTCACTGGACACTCCTGATGTCCTGGTCTGATGGAAATGTCTCTGCTGTCCACTGGCTGTGCTGGCAGTTGAACAGCGTTGAACAGAGCGCTCCGTGTTCCTCTTCCTCGCTGGAGGAAATTATGGATCGGGCCTACGACAGATTCAGCATAGAGCTGCGAAGAGTCCAGCTGCTGTACAGCCAGTCAGGTAGATGGATTCGAAACCCACATTCAAGCTTTTCCTTCAGCTCAATCTGTCTCACTTTGTCTGATCTCACCTGCAGGTCAGAGCTGGAAGTCGGCTCGTACACAGAGTTCATCAGTCCAACACATCCTCCATCCAATGGACTTCACTGTCCAGCTGGGCAAATGTATGGTGGAGAAGGATGCCCGGATGCCCAGGTGAGGCTTTACACCTGTGCCCCTCCCTGACGTCTGCCAACACCGCTTTTGTGCTTTAGGTTCAAGGTTTCTGGAGAGCTGCCACTGATGCACATTAAAGTCTCAGATGAGAAGATCCGGAACATTCTGAAACTGGTCAACAGCGTCCCACTCCCCAGTGTGGGCTCCAGCTCCCACACGCCCACAGACAAGGTAAACCTCCATGGTCACAGAGGGGAACTAGCCTAGCTGCTCAGGTGACCTGAATGAAGGTTTGTCAGTGGTGGCCACCAGAAGATCTTCCTGTTGTCCTCTCCTCACGCTCCTGACAGTTTCTGCGTTCTTCGGTTGCAGAAGCAGTTGTTGGCACATGAACCATCTGGAGTACGCGGCCTTGGTCCGATGCTTCTTGGCGCCCTGGAAACTGGTTTGTACTGTTCATGCTGGGACTGATGGTTCCTCTTATTTTAGTCAAGGACACAAGCTTTGTTCTTCCAACAAGCCAGTGTGTGTTCTGGGGGTTTTAATGGGCTCGGTTTGCACTGCTGTCTGGTAGATTCAGATGAAGACACAAGTGATAAATCAATGGATGAAGATCACCAGCAGCATGCTCTGGAGGAGCTCACCAACCTGCAGTTCAAGTTTGAAGTCAAGGAGGTTTGTTGCTGGCTCTGGTCCTCAGATCAGTCTGTCCTAGAGGGGGGTGGAATCAGGCCAGCAGCCTGTGTGGTGTGTGTGTGTTAACAGTGTGGTGTGTTCAGGTCCTTCTGGAGCTGACTCGGCAGGTGGACCAGGAGAAACCTGTCCTGTCCTTGAGCGTCTGCCAGCTGGGAGCTGAAGGACAGAGCCGAGCCTTTGACCTCAGTGTCACATCATATCTACGCAGAGTCACGCTGGACTACTGTGATCTAGCAGGTGGCCTACGTTCTCGGTCCTCACCTGCTTCTTGGCCACACGTCGCCATCTAGAGCAGCACTGAAGAATCATTTGTGTTGTGCTGCTCTTCTTCTGCTTCTTGTTCAGGTGGCAGGAATCGTTCTCTACATCTGATCAGCTCCTCCAACCAGCAGGGCTCCGACCTGCTGAAGGTGGAGTTCATCAAGGTGAGTTCTCAGCAGCACTGACACCAGAGGGAGGAGCTCTAGCAGCACAGACGTTCTCTCCTCCTGCTAAAGGAGCTCCATTTTTCGGCCTGTTAACGTGATAATTACTTGATGATGCTGCTAGTGCTTCTACCAAAGTTGAAACCAGCCTCTGCAGAGCTACAGGGAGCAGGCCTGAGCAGGAGGACTATGAGGAATATGAGCTCCTTGTCGTGTGTTTGCAGGCTGATCCGAAGGGTCCCAGCTTTCAGACGGTCTTCTGCAACACTGAACAAATGCTGAAGGTAGATCAGGATTTAAGTCTTTTTCTCAAATGACACTTTCACATATGTGAAAGATATAAAGAAGCAGCTTTTCTTCCCCTTCAGGACACAAAAGAACATGTGTTGCATCACATTTTTTTAAAGATTTCATCCAATCACAGTTTCTGGAGATGAAATTTCTGGAGGAAGGTTGATTGTTCTCATCACCTTCTCTGGCTTCAGGTGGAGATTTCCTCCTTAAACTTTCTCCTCCACACTGAAGCTCTACTGGCAACAATCACTTACCTGAACAGCATCCTGCCTTCAGAGCAAGCGGCTGTCCGCAGTCCAGACGCCCCGAAGCAGACGGAGAAGGTCCCGCCTGGTCCCTCAGGTCAGTGAAGACTCTCCTGGTCCTGGTCCTGCTGTTTTCTGTCCGATTCTGACCCCACTGTGTGTGTGTGTGTGTGTGTGTGTGTGTGTGTGTGTGTGTGTGTGTGTGTGTGTGTGTGTTTGTGTTTGTGTTCCTCAGTGTTTAAAGCTGCCAGGAACACTGGTGTGGTCAGCTTGGAGCTTTCTACTGTGCTGGGGTCTCTCCATGTGGTGGTGTGTGATGACCACTGCAGCATCGCTGATATCCAGATCCAGGGTAGGTCACATGGTTGAGCACACAGCAGGACTTGCTGGGTGTTTACATGCTGACCGTCGTACGGCCGTCTCTCTGCAGGAATTGATGCGTCCGTGTCAGTGCAGGCGAAGCAGATGGAGGTGTCTGCTCGGCTCCGGGACGTGGTGGTCACAGACGTCAACCCCACCACCGTCCATAGGAAGGTCAGTAAAAGCAGCAGTCAGGAGAAGAAGCTACAGGTGTCAGCTGCCACAGTGTCCTCCCGCACCGTTTTCACAGCAGAGAGGAGGAGCTGTAGCAGCCACTACCCGAGCTTTGTTTTGTGTGAGCTTCTAGAAGACCTTTTACCTCCTCTCAGAGGTCTTCTGTAGGAGCTGATGCAGCCAGGAGGGTTTGGGTCGAAACCATTCCTCCAGGAAGGGAAATGCTCTATTTCTTCTGTGGTTCTAACTGGGCATTATCCAGACAAAGCCACGTTCAGTCAATCACCCCATGAATCCGTCCACAGGTTTTTCGGGAGAAGCGGAGGTCTCAGACATCACAGCTGCAGCTCTAAGTGGAAATGATGGCCGTATGTGTTGGAAGGAGTGTGCTGAAGCTCCTGTGTGTTTCAGCTTCTCTCTTTCTTGCTTCTTCGTAGGCCGTGTCCATCGTTGGTGAGGAGTTGTTCAGCTTCCAACTGTCCTTGTTTCCGGGGGCAACAGAGGGAGATGGTTATAGCGACATGTCCAAGGTGGATGGGAAGGTCAAAATGCGCCTGGGCTGCATCCAGATCATCTACCTGCACAAGTTCCTCATGTCTCTGCTGGTCAGACACGCTGATACACACATGCACCTGAACATGTGCACACATGAACCAGCTTATATGTCTGTGTCAACATGCTGAAGACATCCCACCGTTCAGAACTCTGCGGTTCCACTTCTGGGTGGACCAGAGCTTCCAGACATGTTATAGAATAAGAAAGGGAAATTTGAGCTGAAAGCAGCCAGGAGATGTAGCTGCTGGTCCCAGATCAGCCATCGCTTAGATGTTGAGTCCTGGTCAAAGTCAAACTGGTGTGTGTCTGACACACACATCTGGGTCGCTTTACTGAATGTGACTGTAAGAACCGATAGTTCCGGGTTCTCCTGCCTGCCTGTCTAGGCTCGGTGGACTTTCCTCCCCTCCGTCCACCCAGCACTCGCCGCTCCTCTTCTCTTGTGTCAGCCTTTTCTGCTCATGATGTGGGTCTTGTGTTTCCAGATGCATCTTTTTGTCTCTCTTGTCTTTTGTGTTTCCAGGCTTCTTTTAGCTTTCAGTATTCGTCTGCTGATGAGGTATAGCTTCATATGCATCAAAGCTTGTGCTTTAGCTTCCCTCTGGGACTCCACTCTAGCTGCTGTTCACCATAATTATCATCTGCTCTGGAATACCTGCTGAAATATGGTCTGCAGGCAGGTTTACCCTCATCCACACCTCTCATCTGAGGCTCTGTCTGTTTGAACCAATGAAGCATCTGATTCACTGGGATAGACCAGAAGACCACTGTGCTTTCCATTTTTTCCATCAGTGCTTAGCAGTTATCTCACCAGCTGTCACATCACCAACCCGCTGTCAGTCACATGACCTCACCTCCCTCACTAAAAATGCTTCTGAATTGTTGGGAAGCCATCAAAACTCCCCAGCTGGGTAAAATGAACCTTTGAAGCCTAGAAAAAGACAAATCTGATCAGTACCTCCTGAAACTGTGTCAATCCAAAATGCTTTTTTTTCTAAACACCAGAAACGGTTTCATGAGGTTCATTTGATTTCAGTGTAAATGAAACAGTGAAGACGCGCAGTCTTCCAGACAGTGAACGCATCACTCCCTCCTGCCTCTGCAGTTGCTCGTGACTCTGTTCTCGTCCTCATCATCTCAATCTGCTCCTTGCAGATGTTCATCGATAACTTCCAGATGGCCAAAGAAGCTTTGAGCACAGCCACGGTGCAGGCAGCAGAGAGGGCTGCGTCCAAAGTCCGTGGCTTGGCTCAGAAGAGCTTCCGCCTGCTGATGGACATCCAGCTGAAGGCTCCGCTCCTCATCATTCCCCAGTCCTCCGTATCCCACAATGCTGTGCTGATGGACCTGGGTATGATCACAGTGAGCAACAGCTTCTCCCTGCTTCAGGCTGAAGGTTTCTCACTGCCGGTGGTGGTGGAGAAGATGGACGTGAGGCTGGCGCAGCTAAAACTGTCCAGGTAGTAGTGTGTGGGTGTGTGTGGGTGTGTGTGGGTGTGTGGGTGGGCGTGCGCTGCCAGCCTGTCTGAACTGACCAACTGTGTCTCTCTGCTGCTGTGAATCCTGATAAATGGGTTTTCAGGACCCTGCTGAAGCTGCAGGACGCCTCCCAGCCGGACATTCAGATCCTCCAGCCCATCAACCTGCAGGTGCTCGTCACCAGGAACCTGGCAGCGTCCTGGTATGGCAGCCTGCCTGGAGTCCAGGTCCAGGGTGTCCTGCCATCTGTCATTGTATGTCTTTACCTTCAGTATCACAGTATGATGGAATGCAACTCTTTGGACCAGTTTAAATGCCAAAACTGTTTGCAGATGAACTTGGGGGAGGAAGACCTTTGTGTGTTGATGAAGATCTTAGTGGAGAACATCGGAGAAGGCAGTTCACAACCCAGCATCCATGTCAACAGAGACATGGTGCACGGTAGGTTCATGCACTGCTGCTGACAGGAACTTTGGGCACCACCTTCAAACATCTGAGCCACTGAACCTGCTGTGAGCAGAGGGGGCGGAGCTCCCTGACAAACCGCTGGAGGCAGTAGAATCTGGGGAGTCGTCGGCTTCCGCGGATGGAGACCATGCTGAAAACACCATCTTGGTCCTCCTGGACTTTAAAATCATAGAGGTGTGTTGACTCTTTGTTCTTCACTAAATGGTTTGTGGTTTTATCTGGCTGAGCCGTCACTGGTTCCTCTCGAAGGCCTCGCTGACCCTGAAGAAGCTCCGAGAGCAGGAGGAAGCCCCTTTCCTGGTCTTCCATGTTACTCATCTGGGCACTGATGTCAAAGTCAGAAAGTTTGACCTGTGTGCCACAACGTACATCAAAGAGGTCACCATGAAGAGTCTGGAGTTCAAAGGTCAGACACTCACCAGTCACGATCAAGGACCTTTAGTCACCTGGATGGAGAAATCTGTCCAGTCCTGTAGAAGCAGGGCATTAAGCTACCAGGGCTAGTCGGGCGTAACTGGAAGCACTGCTTGCAAGATCGCAGGTTAGGGTTAAGATTAGGGTTCTGTGGGTCCTGGGTTAGTGTTCTGTAGGTCAGGGGTCAGGGTTCTGTGGGTTAAAAAAGCATGAACGAGGCTTGTTTTTCCCAGGACTCCCTAGGTCAAAGGTCAGGGAGGGCTTGTCCATCTGCGTCAGCTGGGCTGCTGTCATTTGTCCTAGCTGCCTTGTTGAACAATGGAGCAGAGTTGGCCCAGACCCGGCCCTGGGCTGTCCAAAGCCTAAACTCTTGTTTCTAGTTGGTCTGGGTGGATATTTTGGGCGTGGGTGAATATTTTGGGTCTGGGTGGATATTTTGCGTTTGGGTCGCTGCTGCTTGGCCCGCAGAGCTGATCTGCTCTGTCTGGATTCGAATTCCTGTCTGGGATCAAGAGCAAAGGTGTCTGTGAAGATTCCCATTCATCCAGGTCACAGTTATCCAAGGTTAGATCTCTGTGTTCCACCGGACTGTAGAAGGTTTTTTCGAGGTGTGCTGGGAACACGGAGTCCTGCCTGTCCCACCCAAGACAGGTCCTGGTAACTGTCCTCTCTGACATTCTAAGCTGAGGAAATGGCTCCTGAAAGCCCCGTTCCTGCTCTCAGCCATCGGTCACTCAGGCTGCTGGTTCTGGCCCAAGTTCCTTAGTGGTCAGAGAAGTTCTTCTGTAGGAAACCAGATGAGAACTAGCAGGTTCAGTTTTGTGTTTGTGATGAGTGCCTCACCCCCGTAGAAAGGTCCACGTGGAAGCAGTCTGTCCACACCTGTCCAGTCTGTCGCCTGTTTGTGACTGTCCTGGTCCCTCTGTCCTCATCTGGAACTTGTTTCTTTCTTCTTTTCTCCACCATTACCACCGTCTGATGATGAAACAGTGAGGTTTCTTCGTTTGAACCGTTTAATTTGCATCTCTTGTGCATTTTGTTTTCTTTATTTTTGTGAACTTTCAGATTTGCTTCACATTTAGATGGAAACCAGGCCAGTGATCATTTTATTTTAAACTAATCAAAGCTGTGACCTGTTTGGGTGATGCACCTGAGCGCTCGTGGGCGTGCTGAGAAGGTGGAGGTGACGGTGCGATTCTGCTGTTTCAGATGTGGGAGGACAGCCTCTGTGTCTCATCAGCTCCTCTGTGGAGGCTGGAGCCGAGCTCTTCAAAGTGCAGTATGTCAAGGTGAGGGCCTCGGTCCCCCCAGGACCTTCTCTGGGGTCGCAGCTCACGCTCACCTTGGCTGTGGTTTGTTTGACTAGGCTGACCGCTCCGGACCAAACTTCTCCTCCATCTACAAGAACACTGAGCAGATGGTGAACGTGAGTGCATCCCGCTGTTCTCCAGCACTTCTCTGTGGGTGGGCCGGTGGTAGCTCCAGCTGGGGGCGCTGGGCTGGCCACCAGCGACTCGACCCTTGAGCAACAGCCCCAGAAATGCTGAGTGTGCCTGTGTGGGGCAGCCCGGGCTGTAGCCTCTCTACTCATGCGTGTGCACGTGTGTGTTTATTGTATGTTCATATAAAAACTACCTTTCTTCTGCTAGTTGAACAACAACAGTCACACAGTCAAAGTCCTCTTCAGCACCTGATTTGTTCACCTGGCTCACTTCTGTGTCCAGGTGAGCTTCAGCTCTCTGGATGTCATTCTGCACAGTGAAGCTCTGCTGTCAGCCATCAACTTCCTGTCTGTGGCGCTGTGGTCCGGGACTGCCGGCAGAGAGAGCAGACCTGCAGCAGAGGACCAGATGTGGGCCACCACGTCCAGTCAGTACCAACAAACCCTTTTTATGCTGATACCCGGTGGCTTCAGTCTAGATATTTAACCCTCTGCTAACCAGCTGGAATGTTGTAAAAGACCAAAAATGAACCCAGGCAAGAATCAGCTGCTTCCTGAAGGGACTCGGACTGCCAACCTGTCTGTCAATCTGCCCCAGGCGGATCAGCTGATGGCCTGGTTAAGCCAGTGGGTTAATGGGTTGTAACCTTTGGTCTCCTGTCAGCTACCGCGCCCTTACCGGCAGAGAATGACATCATCAACTTGAAAGTGATGATGTCGCTGGGAGCCTTTAACGTCCTGGTGTGTGATCAGAACTGCAACATCGCTGACATCAGGATCCAAGGTAGGAGAGGACGGCCCACAGTGGTTGCCTGGGTGACGGCTGCAGGCTGATTTCTGCTGCTGCTTCCTGTCCTTCAGGCATCAACGGCTCTGTCCTGATCCAGGGACCACAAACACATATATCAGCCCGTCTTCGAGACTTCTGCGTCCTCAATGCGGATTCAACAAGCATCCACAATAAGGTCAGTTCTCCCAAACCCCCGACCAGCAACAGAGCATCCTCTTATTCTCCCAACTCAGCAGCAGAGTCGTTTCAGCGACCATAAACGATGCTGCGCTTTTCTTCTGCTACCGCACAGCCAGACCTGGACGGTCAGGGGTCAGGGTTCGGGAACAGCTCTGACCTCAGCACTCATGGGTTGTTTCCCCAGGTTGTCTCCATCGTTGGAAACGAGGTTTTCAGCTTCGTCCTGAGTCTGACGCCCCGAGCCACCGAGGGCAGCGCCTATGCTGATACATCCAGGAGTGACGGGCGCTTGAAATTGAGCTTGAGCTGCATCCAGGTGGTCTACCTGCACAAGGTCTTCATGTCTCTGCTGGTGAGTGTGTGGACGAGGTCACCAGTCCTTTCCATCCTTAATGGAAACTTGTTTTCGACTCGGCTCCCAGAAGTTGGGCCTCAGATTTTCAACAGTCAAAATCATTTGTCGATTTCTTTTCTCTCAGAACTTCACCAACAACTTCCAGACAGCCAAGGCAGCTGTGAGTGCAGCCACGGCTCAGGCGGCAGAGAAAGCAGCATCCAGCGTCCGAGACTTGGCTCAGAAGAGCTTCCGTCTGTCCCTGGACATCAACCTGAAGGCTCCGCTTGTCATCGTGCCGCAGTCATCGGGCTCCCACAATGCTCTGGTGATGGACCTGGGGCTGATTACGGTGGTGAACAGCTTCTCACTCCTGCCCATTGATGAATGCCCCCTGCCAGCCCTGGTAGACGACTTGGACATTCAGTTGTCACAACTCAAACTTTCCAGGTTGGTGTTTCCAGCTTCCGGGAAGTGATGTCAGGTTCATCCAATCTGGATTTAAAACTGCTCAGCTCTTAGATTTGGACTCACTTTTAGTTCTGTTCTGTCTTGAGAACCTCTGTGGACCAGGCACCAGGTCCACCAACTGAACTACTGGAACCAGTAAATCTGCATCTGAACATCAAGAGGAACTTGGCAGCTTCCTGGTACAAGAAGATGGTTGCTGTGGAGATTATTGGAGATCTGAAGCCCATGAAGGTATGAGGGCTTAGAGGAGAACAGGGAGCTGGAAGCAGTTTCATCTCCAGAGGGGCTTTTATGGGTTGACCTTAAGTGGGGGATGGAACTGCTTCTGGATCCTGATTCCTCAGTGGCTGGCTTCAGCTGCTGTACACTGCCTGCTGCTCACCTGAGTCCTGCTTGTCTGCAGGTGGAGCTGAGTCAGGAGGACCTGACCATGCTGCTGAGGATCCCGCTGGAGAATCTGGGAGAGGCCAGCAGTCTAGGACACGTCTCCCAGAAACAGGATGTTGGCTTGCATATGGAAACACATGAAAGTGCATCCACAGGTACCCCACGCAGCTGCAAACATCCCAGACCCATCAGCCCGGTTCCTGGTCCTGGTCCTGGACCTGGTTTGGATGATTTTTCATGTGTTCTTAGCCTCAGCTGACGTTGGAACGTTGACAGTTTGTGATGAAGACAGAGAATCACTGGAGACTCTGAGGTTTACTGTCAACATTGAATCCCTAGCTCTGGTTCTGTACAGCAGCGAGCCCAAACAGGTCAGTAGGACATTTCAGAGCCTTGGCCCCTGTCTGGTATACGTGAGTTCAGTTTGTCTGTAGATTAAATAAGATCAGCTACAAGAGGTACAGGTCTTTTCTCTAAGAGAACCCAGCCGGAGCTAGCTGCTGAGATCTAAAGGTTCATGTGAAGAAAAGCTTCAATCACACTAACTGCAACAAAGTTGGGAGGCTCAAATTGACCTGACGCATACTGGTTACGTAGAGACTGCTGCTAGCACACGTCAGCCCCCTGCTGGACCTTTAGACCCCTGTGATGAACCATGGGACCCCTGCAGCTTTCTTTGTTTCTATTGATCTGTCCAACCATCCAACCAACTAACACACCCACACACTAACCGACCAACCATATTTGTGTGCCTTGCAGCCCTCAGGGCGTCATCACCCAGAGAATCTCAGACTAGCTGAGTTTGCGCTCCACCTTCTGAAGACTTCAGGCAAGCTGTGGACTACTGGCAGTGTGGAGGTGACCACTGTGCTCGGCACGTGCACACTGGATGATCTGAGGACGGGCATGAACAGGGTCACTTCTCGGTAAGTCACCTGATTGTCAGTTTTGTCCCACCCTGCCAGCAGTCATGAGTTCTGCCTGTGCTGTGGCTGCAGGATGATCAGGCAGCGAGACGAGCGCAGCAGCGAGCCGATGATCGACGTGACATACCGACAGAGCGTTAGAGAGCGTGAGCTGGTGGCGGTCCTGCAGAAGCTCTACCTGTGTGCCAGTGTGGAATTCCTCTTGGCAGTCACAGACTTCTTCCTTCAGGCTCTGCCTCAAAGCTCCTCGGTGAACAGGAGCTCTGCACTGAGTGACAAACTCCCGCTGAGAGAGACCTCAGGGCCCCAGACTGGCACCGGGACCGGTAAGAGCAGAGCTCGGGCCTGTTTCCGGTCCCAGAAGCAGGCTACCTTTTCATGTTATGTACATTAGAGGAAATGATGAACTGGCCAAAATTTCAGATTTGAATGTGCATTTTTGATGTAATTACCGATTGAGATGCTGCTCAACAAAGTCCATCAGCAGCTGCTGCAATACTAACGAAACCTTCGGCCATCCCAGACGCTCTCTCAGAAATCTCATGTTCCTACAGCAGCCGCGACGCGAACACGTGTGCGGGCCGTGGTGGTGGACCCCGAGGTGGTGTTTGTGGCCAGCCTGATGAAGGCCGATGCCCCCGCCCTCCTGGCTTCATTTCAGTGTGATGTTAGCCTGGAGACTGAGGAGGACTCGAGTCAGAGCATGAGAGCCATGCTCAGGGAGCTGAAGGTCCAGGCCTGCCCATTCATCCGCCACAAGGAGGAGCAGACCATCACCACAGTAAGGTCCCAGCTGCTGAGGTGGAACCAGTCCAGCCAGTCAGACGTACCTGAACACTCTCCTGCTGGAGGGGTCAGCTCTCCGGTGCTGATGATGGTCTGACCGTGTTTGCAGGTGCTGAGACCCTGCTCAGTCGTCATGGAAACCAGCAGTCACGTCAACCAGCCGCTGACCGGCTCTGTCATTGTGGAGGAAGTGGTTGTCAAGGTGCCGTCATGCTCAGCACCAACCGTGGTGGAGAGGGTCATGAGAAATGTCCCCACATCTCATCTGCTCTATGATAGGTCCTGCATGGAGCTCCTACAGATGACCATTTTAATTTCTTTCTGCAGATTTCTCCCTTCATCCTCAGCACAGTGATGACGATCACAGCTGCCATGAGAGCAAAGGCTGAACAACAGAAGGAGGAGGACAGGTTGGATGTTGATGATCTCTGGTCAGTCTCCAACATTTACCACTGTAACTACTGGTTCCTGGGAGTGGAAGAGGCCACAGAGGTCACCGAGAGTTTCCAAGAGGCCGCTTTCTGCAACGACGGCGAGAACTTCTCTGCACAGATCAAGGTTCCACAGTCTTTAAAACGGGCGTCTACAGCCTTTGCACATGTCACATTTGCTGTCTATAGGTGGCAGATGTTTGTTGAAGCTGCTGTTTAAATGCCTGTTTAAAGTCTTTGAACGCCACCCAGCTCTGATAGCTTCCCACCTCTTTCACCTCGCAGGTGTTCCAGGTGACTCTGGAATCTGGTCTGGGCCATCGGACGGTCCCGCTGCTGCTGGCAGAGTCCTCTTTCAATGGACTGGCCAAAAACTGGTCGTCTCTCCTCCAGCTGAGAGGCGACGTGACGCTGGAGGTGAGTGCTGAGGCCTCCACATGTGCTCCGCATCCCGGCAGAAACATCTTGAATACGTCGGAGTTTGTGTCCGTAGGTGAACTACTTCAATGAGCTTCAGGCCGTGTGGGAGCCCCTGATCGAACGAATCGACAGCGGCAGACGCAGGTGGAACTTGGAGCTGGAGGTTAATATCACCACATTAAAGAGTTTCTCCTCCCCTCACTAACCTAAAACACCTGTTCAGTCTTTCAAAAGAGAAACCTAATGAGTGGGATCTTCAGTCTACCAGAGGTGTCTGGTGATGAGAAGGATGTGTCTCAGAGGTTTCAGACCTCACATATGCAGTCTTTTCCGATCTTCAGAACTAACCAGGGGAAGACGATGACTGCCGATGGATGGAGCTTTGGCTAACGAGCTTTTTTCCTTCAGGTGAGGACCAACCCGATCCAGGACAAGAGTCCTGTTCACGGAGATGAGTTCCTCATTGTCCCTGAACCTCGCACCGCCATCAGCATCTGCTCCAAAGACATCATCAACGTCACCATCTCTCAGGCTGCTCTCACTGTCTTTCACAACCTCTCCAAGGTAAACACCTGATATCTGCTGCCCACGTAAAAGGAGCTAACTGGCTGTTTGTGTGTTTGGTTCAGGCCTTCTCAGAAGCTGCAACCAGCGACTTCAGCTCCTTTCTGAAGGAGAAGCCACCCTTCACCATCAGAAACTGTCTGGGAGTTCCTCTGATTGTGCGACACAGCGCCAGCCTGAGGGTGATGGGAGCCGCAGCGCTGGGAAGACTCCACGAGCTGCCTGTGGACCAGAGCATGGACCTGGAGCACACCGTGTTTGAGGCCTCATCACGAGGAAAACTGTCCACTCTGCAGCGGCAAGAAAGTTGCCTGTTCAACCTCACCTTGGGTCAGAGCACACGAGTCTCTGGGTTCAGCTCAGGGCTGGAAGCAAACTCACCGATGAGCCATGACATCTGCTCCCATCTGAGGGTTGAAATGAAGACCATGTGTTTCTGAACCCACAGTTCCGTCCGGATACAGCGAGATCTCCAACATCGCTGTTGACAGACCAGGTCGGCGCCTTTACAACATCCGAGGGCCGATGCTGCAGGAGGCCCTCTCCGTCCTGCTGCAGATCGATGCTGCTGACGGAAACAAGGTGGTGACTGTCCGCTCGCCGCTGCAGGTCAGAGGAACCGCACGTCCTGATCGGGTGGGAGAAGAGGAGCTTCTTAAGCGCCTGCTCTTTTTCAGATTAGGAATCATTTCTCTGTGCCTTTCACCATCCTGAAGTACTGTCCAACATCCGGGAGCCTGCAAGGTGTCGGGGAGTCTGAGCCGGACACCGAGTTTCACATCACTTTAGACACATACAGGTAGCTCCTCCCACTCACCTGTACCATCATGTACCTGGTGGCCCAGGGGATTGAGCCATCTCCGTCAGTCCAGAGTCCAGGTTATGGACAACTCTGTGAGCTGCTTCCTTCGATGCCAGATCCTGCTCTCACTGACCTTGGCAACCCTGGGGCACCACCGACCGGCTTCTGGATGAGTCCTGAGCTGCCTGTTCTTTATTTTCTTTTCCGTGCAGATGTCAGCTGTTCGTGTGTCCGGCCGGAAGCCTCAGTGGTCAGTTTGCTCCTTCCTCCACGTGCATCTCCTGGAAGGAACAGGTGCACCAGACCTCGGAGGTACGGTCCCTGCTACAGTGTCCCTCGATGATTACCGGCCTTCTGCCGCTGACGGTCAGCACCCTGGCCGTCCCGGACGACCTCCGCCACATCGCCAGCCAGGGGGAGGAGGACTGGGACCCTGCCTATGTCATTCACCTGTTTCCTGTGGTCAGGCTTCGTAACCTGCTTCCCTACACCGTCCGCTACATGATGGAGGTACATCTGAGCAGACTGTGAGGGTTAGGGTTAGTGACAACCGTGACTTAAAGGAGATCGGGTTGACATGCTGCGTTAGTGGTGGATCTCGTTTGGAGTGGAGTCATTTAGAGATTGAGTTCTGGCTCCTCATAGGGATCCGATCTCACCCTTGAATGTGCTCTTTCTCCTGCCAGAGCTCAGCAGACTCTTATGATCTTCCAGAAGGAAGCACCGCCGACCTGCTGAACGCACGTGTGGCCAGGGAAATTGTGTCTTTGGTGCTGATTAGGTATCAGGGTCGTGACTGGCACGGACACATTCGGATCCAGCAGGAACTGGCAGAGTTTTTCAACGTTTGCCTCGTGTGTGAACTGGACACCAGTCTGACGGTGGACATCAGTGTCCATGTCTTGAGGACCTCGAGCTGCATGACCTTGTCCTTGTTCAGCCCGTACTGGATCATCAACACAACGTCTCGAGTGCTGCAGTACAGAGCTGAGAGCGTCAGCCTCAAACATCCTGCTGACTTAAGGGACATCGTCCTCTTCTCTTTCAGAAAGAAGAACCTGTTCAACAAGAGCAAGGTGAGAAACCCGCGTCCTGCAGCTCTCTTCTTCTCTCCCATCAATGAGATATTATTAAAACACACAATCTGTTCTTGTGGGCCTAAAAACAACAAAACAGGATGCACAGACAAACGGAGCTAAACTAAAAACTCGACATCAGGGAGAGTTTAAGAAGCAGGAAGTGGGTGGTTACAGGTGATCAAACCCACAGAGCGTCCAGGCCGCGTGGCCGTGCACTGTTGCCTTGTGCGCGTCCTGACTGTAGCTTTCTTCTTGTTTTTGTCGTTTTGCTTTCAGCTCCAGTTGTGCATCTCCAACAGCTCCTGGTCTGATGCTTTCTCTCTGGACACAGTGGGAAGTTACGGATGCGTTCAGTGTCCCGCCAACAACATGAATTATCTGGTAACAGCACCAAGATGCCAGCAAACCGAACTCTGAGGACACGTCCACACAAAACCACACCTTTTAGATCCTTTAAAAACACTCATCCATCCATCCATTCTCCTACCCGCTGTGGTGCAGTGGTGTCGCGGGGGTCCGCTGGTGCCCGTCTCCAGCTACCTGAGGGCGAAGGCAGGGATCCACCCTGGACAGGTGGCCAGTCTGTGGCAGGGCTCACACACCGTTCACTCTCACATTCACACACTAGGGACAATTTAGAGTCTCCAATTAACCGGGCATGTTTTTGGACTGTGGGAGGAAGCCGGAGTGTGAGGAAACAGCACTAACAGCTGCGCCACCGCGTGGCCCCCTTTCACAACATGAAAAGTGCAAAATGAGCTTAGCCTATACCAGATCCTCCTGACGATGGAGAACCCTTGTAGTCAACAACAACAACAACAACAGCAGCAGCAGCAGCAGCAGCAGCAGCAGCAAAGGATTGCTGATCTTTGGTGGTCCGCTTGTCTTGCCCTGAACGCCTCCTGTGTTTGCTCATGCAGGTGGGAGTCAGCATCAGGATGAGCAGTTTCAATCTAACAAGGATTGTCACCATAAGTCCTTTCTTTAGCCTGCTCAACAAGTCTTCCTACGAGCTGGAGGTTGGAGAAGTGAGCAGCCACTCCTCCACCAGGTGGCACTATGTCTCCTCTGCAGAGGTAACCCTCTACCAGTGCCGTGCTGGGATGGCTGTGGTCCCTACTGGGACGTTTGGTGCTAGTGTGTCTTGGAGCTCCGAGCTTGTGTTGTCTGTTTTTCAGTGCCTCCCCTTCTGGCCAGAGAACCCATCAGGGAAGTTGCATCTGCGAGTGGTTGGATCTGAGTCCACTTCCAGCCACTTTGTGTTCAGCCAGCAGGACAACGGCACCCTGCTGAGCCTTGACATGGTCAGACTCTGATCGCAGTCCTTAGTTTGCCTGCAGCCCTGCCTGCTCACAGCAGCTTCTGCTCGTCTGCTTTCAGTTTGGTGGCATTATTGTTGACGTCAACATCAGCGACTACTCAACCGTCATTGGCTTCAGTGATTATTACCAAGGAGCAGCTCCAGCCCTGCTGCTCAACCACACACACTCAGCGACCGTCAGCTACAGGCAGAGGTCAGCACACACACACACACACGCGTGCCTCCTCTGGTTTTCTCTCACAGCTGTTGATCAGAGACAGAAAAGGTTCCAGCTGATTTGTGATGTTGTGATATTTGTGTTGAGCTTCTTCTGATGTTGACCAGGTTCTCTGCTGACATTCTTTTATAAATTTCCTTCCCTGTCCAGCGGTTCTAAGGTTTCTCACCAGCTCAGAGCGGGTGAAGTTCGGCTGTTTGCGTGGGACGACCCAACAGGGGAGCGGATGCTCTGCTGGAGCTGCCTGGCGCATTCTGGGGAGCTGGATCTGCTGAGGGTGGGTGGTTTCACACCCACACTGAAGCCATCACCAACCGTTAAATCTGAGAAGAAAAAGAAAAAACAATGAGTTGGAGCCTTGCCTTCAAACCTCCAAAGTATATATCTGATCCTCTTATGCCAAAGTGAGGTGGGCTGAAGGAGAACTAAGCATCTCCCAGAGGAGAGCAGAAGATGGCAGTCTAGGTGCTTGTCTGAGCAGGGTGGTGCAGGGAAGCAGGCAGTCGGTCAGTGCGGGGGTGGGGGCCCCCCGGAGCCCCCTGGAGCCCACTCAGGCTCTTCTCTGTTCTAGGACCAGCTGGGCCAGTTCTCCTCTGATGGCCTGTCTCAGGTGCACTGGGTGTCCTTCCTGGATGGGCGTCAGCGGGTGCTGCTCTTCACAGAGGACGTGGCCGTGGTGACAAAGGCTCGCCAGGCTGAGGACCTGGAGCAGTTCCAACAGGAAGTGAAGGTGTCCCTGCAGAACCTGGGGCTGTCTCTGATAAACAACCGCAGGCGCCAAGAGATCGCTTACATTGGCATCACCAGGTGGTCAGCACAGTCCATCCACAGCTAGCACACTCAGGCTGCTCCTGCTGGCTGCTCCTTACTTCCTCGCGTGTGTGTGTGTAACCCCAGTGTGTGTTTACATGTTGCAGCTCAGGGGTAGTTTGGGAGATGAAGCCAAAGAATCGCTGGAAGCCTTTCAGCCAGAAGAACATCAACCTGTTGGAGAAGGCCTACCAGAGTCACCTGAACGGGGAGACCAGCGGAGGCTGGCTGAGACTGGACACCAGCCTGGAGGTCAGAGGTCAAACCTGCTCTGACAGAAGGGGCTGGAGGGGTGTGTGGTGCTGACAGGAGTGTTTGTGGCTCCAGGTCAACTTCAGTGGAGCAGCCATGATGATGCGTCATCCCATCTGCTGCACGGTGAGGAGGAACTTTCTGCCTGGCATTCAAGTGGAGTTCAAGCAGTCAGAGCACCAGCGCAGCCTGCGGGCCCAGCTGCACTGGCTGCAGGTACACACACACACACACACACACACACACACACACACACACACACACACACACACACACACACACACAGGCTCCAGGAGAGTCCGTCACACCTCAGTCTGATGAGCCACCCCTCTTCTCAGGTGGACAACCAGCTGCCAGGAGCCATTTTCCCCATCGTTTTCCACCCGGTTCCTCCTCCCAAATCCATCGCTCTGGACTCAGGTGGACCTGCTGAACCTGCTTCACCTGCTGTAGCACCTGGCTGAGCTTCTGTCTGTTGTCTTTTTTCTTTTCAGAGCCCAAACCTTTCATCGATGTGTGTGTCATCACCCGCTTCAACCAGCACAGCTCCGTCATGCAGTTCAAGTCAGTATCCATCTGAGTGTGTGTGTGTGACTGCGACTGCTGCTGCGGCTCACACTCAGTCTTCTGCATCTTCTGCTCCTTTGACACTGCTTCTGGGTCCTCAGGTACTTCATGGCCCTGATCCAGGAGATGGCCGTGAAGGTGGATCAGGATTTCCTGACAGCCATGTTGGCTCTGTTCACCCCTGGGAGCAACGCCCAGGCTGACAGGCAGAAGGTAAAGCAAGGCAGCGGGTTGAGGGCTCAGCTCTCTGGTCCTCAGGAGGACCTCAGGGACATGCTCATCTCTGTCAGGGTGTGCTCCTCGTTGAAAGAGGCCGACGTGTGTTTGTGTCAGTCGCAGCTCCTGAGCAAAGATCTGCAGCTGCTGCAGTCTGAACTGATAGAGGCGTCGCTCTCCGACACGTCAGGACTCAGTTTCTTTGAAGATTTTCACATCTCGCCTCTGAAGGTGAGGAGACCTGAGATGAGCGGCCTGGTGGGGACCGTGGTTGTCAGCAGAGGTCTTTGTCTTGCAGCTCCACCTCAGTCTGTCGCTGGGCTCCAGTGACGAGGACTCGGGCCAGGAGGCAGCAGCCATTCAGTCTCTGAACCTTCTCCTCAAGAGTATCGGAGCAACGCTGACAGACGTGGATGATCTCATCTTTAAGTGAGTCTCCTCATGCTCTTAGCAGTTTCCTGGAGCAACCATCTCCTCTCAGGCCTTTCCATGGTGCTAGTGGCCCTGAGACAGAATGAAGGGAATGACTCCTGGGGAGTCTGGGCGGGTTCCTCATGCTGGATTTGGTTTCTGTAATGAGCTGGTCATCCTTTCCTCAGGCTGGCCTTCTTCGAGGTGAAGTACCAGTTTTACCGTCAGGAGAAGCTGATGCGGGCCGTGCTCAGACACTACAGCGAACAGGTGACTTTACTCCAGCCTCTCGGCTGGTGACCTCCTGCTGGAGCAGCTTGTAGACAGATCAGTGGACTTTAAAGGACATCTGCTGACATCTTCTTACCTTCACACCTGTTCAGAAGCAACTCCTCTCTCTTTGCCTTCACTCGTTCTCTTAGCTAATGATAGAAAACCAATCTCATTCTGCTGCAGTTCCTCAAGCAGATGTATGTTCTTGTCTTGGGTCTGGATGTTCTGGGAAACCCGTTTGGACTGATCCGAGGCTTGTCCGAGGGAGTGGAAGCCTTCTTCTATGAACCATTTCAGGTAAGAGGAAGGTGTTCTTGTGTCTGACTGCTGAAGAGCCTGGCTCTCTAACGGAACTGCTGTTTTCAGGGTGCGGTTCAGGGTCCAGAGGAGTTTGCAGAAGGTTTTGTGATTGGAGTTCGCAGCCTGTTTGGTCACACAGTCGGTAAGAAGCTCGACAAATGTTGGATTTTGCTTCATTTTTGGCCTTTGATGTTCACCAACACGAGTTCTCTCAGCTGATCTTTGACTATCGTTGCTCATTTCAGTTTGATAACTGCAAACGTCAGTTTCATCCTCAGTTGTTTCATAGCAGAGCTTCAGAAGTCGGTGTGTTGGTTGCAGTTAGTTTGAAGCTGGTGGGTTTTTTGCCGTGTGCTGTTGTGACCTGTAGGTGGCGCTGCTGGGATGGTTTCCAGGATCACTGGCTCAGTCGGTAAAGGTTTGGCAGCCATCACCATGGATAAAGAGTACCAACAAAAACGACGAGAGGAGATGAACCGACCCCCAAAGGACTTTGCTGAGAGTCTGGCTAAAGGAGGGAAAGGACTTCTGAAGGTGAGGAGAGACCGTCGAGCATCTCCTCTGAGGTCAGATGTGGAGGCTGGTTCGGTCCTGCCCCACCGTCGTTTCTGTTTCCTGCTGTCAAGATGGAGCAGAAAACCACCTCCAAGAGGCAGAAAGAACTTGTGTACAAGCGCAGCAACATGCAGGTTTATTGCTTCATGAATGACATCATCAGAGGCAGGGTAAAGGTGTGTGGCGTGTGTCTGCAGGGCGTTGTGGGAGGAGTCACAGGCATTGTCACCAAACCTGTGGAGGGTAGGTCTTTCCAAAGATGCCACAGATACGCCGCCCCGCTCCTAAACTCATTCCATGAGTAATTCCTGGAGACCACGTGTGTTTGTGTGCAGGAGCGAAGAAGGAGGGCGCCACGGGCTTCTTCAAAGGCATCGGTAAAGGCTTGGTGGGAGTGGTTGCTCGCCCCACTGGAGGAATCGTGGACATGGCCAGCAGCACGTTCCAGGGCATCCAGAGGTAGGGTCTTCAGCCTGAGCTCCTCAGGGGTGGACACCTTCTCCCTGGCTCTCCTCAGGTATGTGGGCTCTGACTGGGAACTGTGCTAACGCTCCCAAACGTTGGTGCCCACCTCTAGTCCAACGAAGCCTCAGCTTGTTCTGGAGGTGCTGAGGTTAGTCCAGGGTGACTGGGACCACCTTCTGATGGATCCATGCGGTTCTTCAGCCTGACTGTCTCTGAATCTCCAGCCGTTATCGTTGAGAGGCCAACAGGCTTCCCCTGAGTCACACCTTCCTTGTTTTGTGTGTGTGTGTATTAGAGTGGCAGAATCAACGGAGGAGGTGACCAAACTTCGCCCGGTGCGTCTGATCAGAGAGGACGGGGTCATTCGACCCTATGACCCCACAGAGTCTCAGGGTCTGGACCTGTTCCAGGTTGGTCCGGCTGACTGTTCCAGTTGTGCTTCAGGCAGAAAACTGTCGTGTCCTCTCGGCTCCGGTTTGTTTTAGAGTAGCGATGCTGGACTCTTCTGCTCTTGGGGTGTTGTTAGCCGTCCGTTGCTACGCTGCTAGCGTTAGCAGGACTGTTGGGCCTTGAGTCCACGAGGCTCCAGTCAGAAACAGGCAGCCCAGAAGCTGGTTGATCCAGCTGTTCCAGGAGACGAAGGGACAGCCTGGCGCTTCCATCAGACGCTGTAGGAACAGTCCACCAGGCTGTTGTTGATCATCTGCTTCCAACTAACTTCTTCTTTTCTCTTTTTCTCTTGTTTCTTCTTGTCTTTCTGTCACATGCAGTCTGAGGATTGACGGGTTTGAGCACATCCACTTTCCAGCTCTTTCACTGTCACACACAAATGCAGACACAGTTTTTCTGGACATTAACCATCTACCCGTTCATCCAGAGCTCACCCGTAGTCTAACCTGGCCTCAGGTGAGGGACCAGTCCCACCTGGTACCCCCTGCTGCCCTGCAGGTCAACATCAGACGGTCCCTCACCTGAGCTCAGACCTGAGATTACCTGGCTCCTTTGCTCTTGGTGACTCTGATGCAGAATCTGAGAAGAACCAGGTTCTGTTCTCGGCTCTGTTGGGCTCAGACCTCAGCAATGACTCCAGATGTTTGTGTTTAGTTGCCTAGACAACAGTTTTCTGCCTAGTGTACTTGTGGGTGTGTGTGTGTGTGTGTCCTGCTCATCGTGAGCTCGCTGTGCTGATCTTTGTCAATAAAGCTGACCTCTGCTCCTCCAGCGCTGAAATCACTTCTTCGAGTCTCAGATCATCAGAACCAATAACTTGAGTAGAACCCTCTGGACTGTGTGTGTGCGTGACCTGTGTGTATGTGTCACCTGTGGGTGTGTGCGTGTGTGTGCGTGTTTTGTTTCCAGCGTTCCCAAATCAAGCAGCTGGAAGGGGAGGTGTTCCGAGGTCATTCTGCGCTAGGTGGCCACAGGAAGACCACCGTGCTGGTGACCAACAGGTGGGTCACCTGACCTCGACTCTTCTTCTCCGTCACACTTCACTTCTCTTTGACAGAGTTGCTGTCTTCTGTGTTTCGGGTCCTCTGATTTTTGTCTGCCGTCTTTCTTCAGGAGGATTCTGTGTGTGAAAGAAATCGACTTTGTCGGCCATTTTAACAAAGAATGGGAGTGTTTGTTGGAGAACCTCTCTCAGCCTCTGGCTGTGTCAGGATCTGAGCTCAAGATCTTCTTCAAGGTACAGGCGCATGTAAACACACACACACACACACACACACTGTTCTGTGCTGCAGTGGCTGTTCTGACTGCTCTGGGTCGCTGCCAGGCCTGGTAGCAGCTCTTTTCTCCACGTGAACGCGTGAGTCCAGATCTCTGGATGGTTTCTTCTTAACTCTTTAAGTCGGTGCTGTTGCTCCAAAAGCTCCTCCGACACGAAGCTGTTGTCCATCGTCTGCAGCAGAGCTGCAGTCAGACAGTCTCCCAGCAGACATCTGACTGGGTCTTGGTCGGATGCAGGTGAACACAGGTTGGACGCTCCAGTTTTCAGGTGACCACATGGTGGCCACAGCGCCCCCGGTGGCCGGGGCGGTGAAGTGCGGCCAACCGCCGGGTAGTTTGGCCTGTTTGTTGCCATTTTCCCCAGTAAGGAGGGATTAAAGTCTCTATTTGTGATGGTTCCACGGTGTAAACAACTAATGTGTCCACGGCTCATGTTTGTGGCTCGAGAGGACTTCACGTGTGCAGACGGGAAGGATGGAGACGCGGTTTGAGGGGCATCATGGGAAATGGCTGCCTCTGCTTTCCTGACCCGCCCAGCCACGTCCTCCTGACGCTGTGCAGCCGTGGCCTTTGTTTGTTATTCCCCAGAGTCGCTATGACGACCAGCCTTGCAAGCAGGTCGTGTATTTGCTGCAGTAGATGGTCGATCCTCCAGCTGACTCATCTGTCCAACATGAGGAAGTTCTGGTGAATCTGTTCCCTTCCGTGTTCCAGGAAGCGCTAACCATCCGGCTCCGCGGTCTGGAGCCGGGTCTGCTAACCTCCCAGGAGGAGGAACGCAGGGCGTGTCTGGTCAAAGCTACATGCTAACAGGGCAGAGGTCAAAGGGCAGCTGGCAGTCAAGTTGTTGATGGAGTTGAAGCTGTGTGTGTGTGTGTGTGTGTGTGTGTGTGTGTGTGTGTGTGTGTGTGTGTGTGTGTGTGTGTGTTAGGGTTAGTCAGGCCTGTGGAGATCCGCCCTGCTGCCTTCTAGGGTCTGCTGATTGGACAACGTCAACGTAGAGCAATGTAGAGCTGTCTGTCTGTCTGACCTGAGTGTCTGTCTGACCTGAGTGTCTGTCTGACCACCTGTCTGTCTGACCTGACTGTCTGTCTCTCAGGAGCAGAAGAAGCTGGCGCTGAAGCGGGAGGATCAGGACTGTGTGCGAACTCTTCGTCTCAGAGATGCAGCTGCGGCTCAGGTGAGATTTCATTCCGTGTGTCTGTTTGTGTCTGCGGACTCACCTGGTTACCACGGTTACCTACAGAGGTTGACTGCAACCATATTGGAGGCCCAGACGGTGCATCAGCAGCGTCGCATGGCGAGGCAGAAGTCCCAGCGCTTCCTGAAAGCCTCAAACCACCCGTGAGGTGGCGTCCTCTCGCCATCCTCCTTTCTGAGCGCCTGCTGCACCTCCGCTGACTGCCAGGAGACCGTCTCAACGCCTCCGCTTGGCTGCGCTAGCTTGAAGAGAAGCCATAACTGTTGCACTAAATGATCACTGAGCCTCCGTCTGCTTGATTGAGCTTTAAAGACGGCGGCGAGCAGCTTTCAGTCAGATCAACTGTCATGATTCTACTCTGTTTAATGATTTAGGTTGAAGATTAAAGTCACTTTCTACTCTACAGTCGTGTCTGATGATCAGTTGCTCTTAGTAGTGTCTCACGTGCTCCCGAGGCCGCGGGCGGCAGCGGTGCGTTCGCTGACCTCCCGAGGCCGCGGGCGGCAGCGGTGCGTTCGCTGACCTGCCGAGGCCGCGGGCGGCAGCGGTGCCTTCGCTGACCTGCCGAGGCCGCGGGCGGCAGCGGTGCGTTCGCTGACCTGCCTCCTCGTGCTGATAATCTCTGATTTTGCTCCTAGAAATGTTTGGACACTAAATCAGACGGGTGGTTCCTTTTTTCACAGATGTTCGTCCTGATAGACGCTGCGTTTGTTCAGTCTGAACCAGAACGAGCATATTTTCTGCGGAGCTGTGGCATCTCCGCTGCTGCTGCTCAGTTTTTTATTGCTGCGTAAAGTTGATTCTAAGAGACAAATGTTTGAGCCGCAGCAGCCAGCAGAGAGCGTTTGTTCTCTGCTGGATGTTTAACTCATTAGATCACAATTGTGGGAGGTAAAACACTTCTGACGTGTGTGTGTGTGTGTGTGTGTGTGTGTGTGTGTGTGTGTGTGTGAGTAATAACTTCCAGCTGTTTCCAGGCTCAGAGGGGATGTTTGATTTCTTCACCCTCAGAAACAAACTGGTCTTTTGAACAGTTTGAAGATAAACTTTGGCCTTTTTATTTTTACAAGCTTTGCTTCATATTTGGTGGTGGAAGTCTAGATCAGGATAAACTCTGAATGGGACCAGCTGGCCCCTGACCCTTGACCCCTGCCCCCCAGCTGCTGCCTCAGACGAAACATGAAGATTTTTGTGTGGTTGCTTCGCTGGAACTGAACGATTCCATTTAGAAGTCCAGAACCTGGCCCAGTGCTCTGTGCTGGGCCAGAACGTCTGCTTTCATCACGAGCGCCACCTTTGATCTGCGTTAACCGTGACGTTAAGGTGTGTGTTTGTTCTGCAGCTGCTTCACGTGCGCCTCTGGGAGATCTGAGCGGTGCAGTCCGCACCTCTGGCCGCTGGGTGGCGCCGCCGGGCCACGTTACACAGGTGAACGCGCAGACGCACCTGTGGGGTACCTGCCCTGCACACGCGCTCGAGTTGCAAGAATCTCACCTGTATGCGGACAGGTGCGGGTTAGGGTTAGGGGTTACGGATCGGCTGATCCCGACCCAGGAGCTAGCTAAGCGGCCCAGGTTCAGAGCTCGTTCCCGGAGTGTTCCCAAGTGTGACAGACGACTCGCGGCCAGCCTTATAAACAGGAAATACTTTCGCTCCAAACTCGGAGAAACTTTTTCTTTCGGCTCAGACTGAAGCCAAAGAGCCACGTGACCTCTGAACGACGTGACATCACATAGCGAAACTCGAATTTGGAAAAACACGGACCGAACCCGGCGGGAAAGGGCGGCTCAGGTGCGACCCGGAGCTGCACGTGTCCGGTTTCTCCTCTGGGAGGGGCGGGCCCGGTTCTGGGGGGGAGGGGACAGTTCGGGAGGGGGGCAGTGATGAAGAGGAGGAGCGGCTGGTGTCGGTGAGATCGCTGCAGCCTTTCTTTGTTTCCAGGTGGGTCCGTTTGGACCGGGTTCTGCTGTCTGAGAGCCGACCCGGTTCCGCCCGAGGGGTCCAGCAGACCCGGGTCCGGAGCGGCTCCTTTCGGGGACTGCGGGTCATGGTTCTGGAGGACGGACGGAGCGGGAAACTTCTCACAGCGGTTCCGCCCAGATGAGCCGTTGATCACCTTTCAGCTGCCGATCGCCTGTTTGTGTATCCATCCGCGCGATGGCCGCACTACTTCTGCCGCTGCTCGCGCTCTGGACCTTCGGACACGCGGGAAGCGCGTTCTCGCCGCGACCCGCTTACAGCTTGTACGCCAGCGGTCACGCGCATGGAGCTCGTGCTGCCAGCAGGCACAGGTAGGCAGTGACGTCATGATGACGGCGGAAGCGGTGACGCGCGCGTGCTTTGTGGCGGAAGCTAATGACGTTGAATTTAATGTTAACTTTATCCAGATGAGATGAGATTATCTCAGGATGCTCGTGCTCGTTAAAAATCAGCTGTTCAGGTTTGCTCTTCGGGTCAACATCCAGATTTGTGGAGGAGAAAGATGGAGTTAGAAAAAAGAGGAGGGGGAGAAAAGAAGTAAAGGAACAGAGGAGGGAAAGAAGAGAAGTTTGGTTCTAACTTGGCCAAAATCCGGTCAGTTTGTTCTTAAAAGCGACAAAGTGAATAAAAGTGGAGGCTTTGTCTCTTAAAATCAGCCGCTTGGTCTGGAAGCAGACTTTCACCCTTGACCCTCACGTCTGACCTTGTGACCTTTGACCTCAGTCACAAGTTCTACCAGTTTCTGCTGAAACCTTCAGCCCAACAGCTCCTCCAAGGCTCCTCCTCCTGCTGGATTCCAGAAAAGTACAACAGAATTCAATTTAAATGCAGCACACGCGCGTGTGTGTGTGTGTGTGTCTCCTGATACAACAACAGGTTTATTCACCATCATCACATTCATGATGTCGCTGACATACCGTTAACATTTCTGGAGGTCTGACACACACACACGCACACAGAGAGGCTGGTTGTGTGTGGTGACTGATCAGTGTCGTGGCTCTTCTGGACTCTTCTGTGCTGACAGGAACTGGTGTGCTTTTATTGTGGCGAGGCCTGTGAGCTGCGTGGTTGAAGACGGGGCAGAAACATATGTGAAGGCGGATTACCAGCCCTGCACCTGGGGGGGGGCCCAGTGCAGCAGGGTGGTGCTGTGAGTACTCACACACACACACACACACACACACACACTCAGTGGGAACATTTGGCTGAAAATGCTTAAATTCCAGGAACTTCTCTCTCTAGTCCTTTTTTTTGTTTTTCTCTTTGTTTTTGTTTTTTTTGCAAATGTATAAAAAAGCAACCCTGAGTTTGAGGGTTTGGTTCTTGGTGATGGTTCCTGGTGCTGGTTCCTGGTGCTGGGAACCTTTCTAGAAGGTGAGGCAGGTCCAAGGACACCAGGGCCCACCTGACCAGCAGGGACACAGACCACAAGTTGAGAAGTCTGTTACCAAGACCAGGACCAGGACCAGGACCTGTCTGGAAGAGTGTTCCATTCACCAGGGCGTCAGGATGTTGACCTGTCCCTGGTCCCAGCCTTCCTGTGGACCTGGATCTGGATGCAGGTTAAAAACCAAGACCAAGGGGGAAAGTTCAGATGAGTTCCTGACGCTGCGTCCTCTCAGGACGGTGCCTGAGCCCAGGTCCCAGACCTCCACACCGGACCGCTGGCTCGGTTCTGAAGCGGCAGTAAAGAAGGGCGATCCTCGGGTCAGCCAGCAGGTGGCGCTGCCCGCCCTTCCTCTGTAGCCGAGCCTGGGCGAGAAAGGAGGAGCTTTTTAATTTGACCCCAGGCTCTGAGTCGGTCTGAGGCAGCAGCCAGCGTCCAGGAACCTCCTTCTCTTCCCTGGATGGAGGGAACTGTGCTCATCTTCATCCTCCACCTGTCACATCTGCTTCTCTCCGTCGCCACCCGCAGATATCGGACCTACGCGAGGCCTCGCTACAAAGTGGCCTACAAAATGGTGACCAATATGGAGTGGAGGTGTTGCCATGGTTACGGAGGAGCGGACTGCCAGGACGGCCCGGTTGGCGGTGCAGAAAATCAAGTTGCTGTTGGCAGGACGCCGCCTAGACCGGGCTCCGCGGGTGCAGCCGGTGGTTCGGGAATCGCAGGCGTCCAAAACGGTAAATAGAGTTCAAAAGTCGTGTTGGCTCAAGTCGGTGCTTCACATCGCCTGTCTGCAGGACAAAACGAGAAGATGAGACAGCTGGAGGAGAAGATCCTGATTCTGACCAAGAACCTTCAGGACCTTCAGTCCACCCTGAAGACAAGCAGAGGTGGAGGAGGAGGAGGAGGAGGAGGTGGAGGAGGAGGAGGAGGAGGAGGCGGCGGCGGAGGAGGAGGGAGAAACCCTGCAGATGCTGCGCACCTGAAATGAAAGAGACCATCCAGAACATCCAGACCAAACTGGATCAGCTGGACAGTCGGACGCAGGTGGCAGCTCCTTCCTGTCCTCTACCTGAGGGGGTCACCTGATCCCAGCTCAGCTGTTACTGCTGCTCAGACTCATCGTGTGTGTGTGTGTATGTGTGTGTGTGTGTGTGTGTGTGTGGGGGGGGGGGTGGTGAGAGGGGGCTGGTGAGCATCAACAACCACCTGGTGAACGGCCACGGGAGCGAGGGCCTTCAGCCCGGGGGGCGGAGTCAGCGGAGGACAGCTCAGCGTGCTGAAGGAGGAGATCCTTCAGGAGCTGGAGAAAAGGGTTTCCTTGTCCTGCTCCTCCTGCCAGGTCAGTGAGGACGGAGCAGCGGGTGCTGGGACACGTGCGCGTCCGTGCGCCTCCATGGCTGCGCTTGCTTTCAGGTGGGTGTGGAGGAGCTGCTCAGGCAGCAGCAGAAGGACCAGGAGAGGATGGGGGCCCTGGAGAAGCAGCTCAATCTGCTGGATGTCCGGTCCAGCCAGACTCTCCAGACGCTCCGCCGGGACGTCCAGCGGTCGCAGAGCTGCTGCCACGCCGTCGGCGACCTCCAGAGCCGCGTCGCTCAGAACGAGCGCAAAATCAGCTCGGCCGCGGAGAGCCTGGAAGGGGTGCACACCCAGCTGGAGAGCGCGCTCGGTGGGCCGGGCGGCGGCGCTAATGGAAGCAGTGCGCCTGGGGGAGGAGGCCTTGCTGCTGGGGGGGCGCCGGGCTCTGGGCCAGGGGCCGGACTGGACCAGCAGCAGCTTCAGAGCCGGCAGACCTGCTCAGATATGAGGAACGAGCTGAAAAGCTGGGTCGGCAGAGAGCTGGAGGGCCTCAGGGCCCACGTCCAGGACCGCTTTGGGTACCAGTCTTCCAGAATGACGGCCGCCGAGACGGACCTGGGCCTCCTGAAGGACCAGCTGGACAACCAGCACCAGAAGCTGCTGAGTCTGGACCAGGACACCTCGCGGCTGGCCTGGAGAATCCGGACGTGCGGCTGTTTGGAGTCGGAGCGCGGAGAAGGTGGGGGCTCGCCGCCACGCCCTGGTTTCCCTGGAAACAGGACCGGAGCCTGGTCAGAAGGTGGAAAAGGAGAACCGCCAGGGCAAGTGGGAGGAGCCAGCGGGGGAACCGAGCAGGGAGGAGGAGCAGAAGGAGCCAACGCAACTGAAAAGTCGCTGGAGTGGAGGGTGGTTGCCAGCGAGAACCAGATTCGCCGCTTCAGCACTCGGCTCAAAGACCTGTCCGTGTCCGGGGACTCTCTGAGCAACAAGGTGAGAACCAGCGGCTTCCTCCTCCTCCTCCTCCTCCACCACAGCTTCCTCCCGCTGGAGGAGGCGCCAGTGATCTTCTTCTGTGATCTCCCTCAGGTTTTGGACCTGAGCCAAGATGTCCACCAGATCAAGAGCCTGACTGGGGACCACGGGGAGCACTGGAGCCGCGTGGTGACCCGGGTGGAGCTGCTGGGGCGGGGCTGTGACCTGTGTGGAGCCCTGGAGGCGGAGCTGCACAAGGTCAAGAATCATTCCCAGCACGCCCTGGCGCGGATGCAGAGCTCCATCCACAGCCTCCAGAGGAGGCTGGAGTCAGCAGGCGGAGGCTGCCTCCACACCTGTTCCCAGCTCCAGGAGCAGCTCCTCCTGCTGCGCCAAGACGTCGGCCGCTGCCCCAGCCGGTGCCCCAACACCTCCACCCCGGCTGGAGGTGAGCTCAGCGCTGCTGCCGCCGCCGCCGCCGCTGCTCCTGCTGCTCCTGCTGCTGCTCCTCCTGATGCTGCTCCTGATGCTGCTGCTCCTGCTGCTGCTCCTCCTGCTGCTCCTGCTGCTCCTCCTGATGCTGCTCCTGATGCTGCTCCTGCTGCTCCTCCTGATGCTGCTCCTCCTGCTGCTCCTGATGCTGCTCCTCCTGCTGCTCCTGCTGCTCCTCCTGCTGCTGCTCCTCCTGATGCTGCTCCTGCTGCTGCTCCTCCTGATGCTGCTCCTGATGCTGCTCCTGCTGCTGCTCCTGATGCTGCTCCTGCTGCTCCTCCTGCTGCTGCTCCTCCTGATGCTGCTCCTGCTGCTGCTCCTCCTGATGCTGCTCCTGATGCTGCTCCTCCTGCTGCTCCTGCTGCTCCTGCTGCTGCTCCTCCTGCTGCTGCTCCTGATGCTGCTCCTCCTGCTGCTCCTGCTGCTCCTCCTGATGCTGCTCCTCCTGCTCCTCACCGTGGCTGGCCCTCGTTGGTGGACGTTTGTCCAGGTGGAGGCTCCGTGGGTGGAGGTGGACCTGGGCTGGAAGCAGAAAGAGCTCTGGATGGCCACAGCGTGATCGGAGGCTCCTTCAACAGCAACCAGCTGAGGACGCTGCAGGCTGAGATGTCTGAGGCCATCTTGACCTTCAGCTCCATCAACGACACCTTGGAAGGTCTGGAACACACGGTCCAGAAGCACAGCAGCTTCATCACTGACCTGGGTAGGAGCAGCTCCTCCAGCACGTCTGTCCTTCACTTCTGCACGTTCTCCACCGTTAACTCCTCACCTGTGTCCAACGACTGATAGGAAACACCAAAGACAAGATCATCTCTGAGCTGGACAAAATCCAGCAGGAGGTGAGAGAGCATGTGGAGAACCGGCAGGAAGGTCTGGAGAGCTTGGAGCGTAACGTCCGCAGGTTGGAAAGCGTGCTGCTGCTGGAGACCGGAGACTGTAAGCAGTCTGCTGAAGGGCTGGAGAAGAGGCTGTCCAAGCTGGAGGACGTCAGCGGGAGGCTGGATGGCGTCTTGGCCTCCATCGTTCAGATGAAAGAAGGTAGCCTTGGTCCGCTGGTCCATGTCGCTGCTGTCCTCTTAGCAGATGAAACTGAATCTGAGCTGAGAACCTCTTTAGAGCTGCTGTCAAAGGTGCAGAACATCTGGATCTGGAGATACTCTGACCTTCTCTGACGGACCCTGTCCAGCTGGGTCAGCTGGGACGGGACTGATGCTGCTCCAGGTCTAAAGTCTCTGTGTCCTGGTCCAGGACTGAACCAGCAGAGCTCCAGGTTGTGGACGTCTGTCTCTGAGCTGAACCACTCACTTGTCCACCAGGATGGAGTCCTGGGCTCAGTGCAGAAGAGTCAGGACGACGTCTACAGCAGAATCAAGGGCTTCAACTCCAGCTTGAGCCAGGTCCTGAAGGAGCTGCAGAGGTGGTCTGAGCAGGGCGTCTCTGGTGAGTGGGCTCCTCCACCCTCTGCTGCCTTTCCCCTCCCAGTGATGTCAGACTGGTGCCACTGGGGCTTCATTCCTTCACAGGCCTACCCGGACCCAAAGGAGAAACCGGGTTGCCTGGTCCCAGAGGACCTCCTGGACGCCCAGGTGAAAATGGAGCGCGAGGACTTCCTGGTATGGTTTGACTCTGTGCTAGCGGCTAACAGACTGCTTCAAACGCGTCTTCAAAGGACCGATATGGACACGAGAATTGGGTTGTTGTGCATTTTCTCTCACGTTAACGGTTTCTCCGATCTTCTTCCAGGTCCTAAAGGTGAACCAGGTAGGTGGATTCCTGCGTCGGGTGTGACTGTGGTGACTGTTGAAACATCTGACTGGCTGATGACAGGATGACCTGTAACACCGATGCTCTTCTTCCTTCAGGTCTGCCTGGCGTTGATGCTCACGCACCCAAACTCTCCTTCTCTGCGGCGCTCACGGTTCCCATGGAGACGTCCGGAACCATCGTTTTTGACAAGGTTTTTGTCAATCAAGGCAACTTGTATGATCCAAAGACAGGTAAAAGCTCAAATCTGAGCTTGACTCTCATAGAGACCAGAGACATGAGTCCCTAACCCTGACCCAGCTAGTTGGCCCCTGACCCAGCTAGTTGGCCCCTGACCCAGCTAATTGGCCCCTGACCCAGCTAATAGGCCCCTGACCCAGCTAGTTGGCCCCTGACCCAGCTAATAGGCCCCTGACCCAGCTAGTTGGCCCCTGACCCAGCTAGTAGGCCCTTGACCCAGCTAGGTAACCCCAGACCCCAGAGCCTCGTTTCCTCCCGGTCCCCTGTCTTCTCCAGACAGGTGGTCGGACAGGTCTGGGTGTGTGTCAGCTCGTCCCTGAACGTCTCCTCAGAGCTCTGCTCTCTGTCCTCTCTTAGCGTTCAGATTTCACGCTAACTGTGCTGCTACTTGTGTTATTTTCAGGCGTTTTCAAGGCTCCGGTAGACGGACACTATTTCTTCAGCGCCATCCTGACTGGTCACAGGAATGAGAAGATTGAGGCCGTTCTGTCCAAATCCAATCATGGGATGGCCCGGGCGGACTCTGGGGGCTACCAGCCTGAGGGCCTGGAGAACAACCCTGTGGCTGAGGCTAAAACCACTCCAGGATCTCTGGCCGTCTTCAACATCATCCTGCCTCTGAAGGCGTGCGACACGGTCTGCATCGACCTGGTGATGGGCAGACTGGCCCATTCTGTGGAGCCGCTCACAGTTTTCAACGGTGTGCTGCTGTCTGAGGACGTTGGACCTGAAAACCAAGTTCCCCGAAAAATTACAGTCCCCCCAGAAGTCCAAGGGGTCCAGGCCAGCAGCAACAAACCAGCAAGTCCAGTTCAGTCTTGTTAAGACTGAACTCCTTCAGCACAGCCAGACTCCTCCAGACTCCTCCAAACTCTTCCAAACTCCACCAGACTCCTCCAAACTCTTCCAGACTCCTCCAAACTCCTCCAAACTCCTCCAAACTCTTCCAGACTCCTCCAAACTCCTCCAGACTCCTCCAAACTCTTCCAAACTCCTCCAGACTCCTCCAAACTCTTCCAGACTCCTCCAAACTCCTCCAGACTCCTCCAAACTCTTCCAGACTCCTCCAGACTCCTCCAAACTCTTCCAGACTCCTCCAAACTCTTCCGGACTCCTCCAGACTCCTCCAAACTCCTCCAGACTCCTCCAAACTCCTCCAGACTCCTCCAGCACTGCCAGGTTGTAAAATGGAGCCGAAGAAAGAAGAACCAAGGCAGTGGCCCCTCGACCAGGTTCTCCTCTGAGCTGGTTTGCAAGAAATTCAGCAGAACGTTGAGTGGTTTCATTTCCGCTATCACACCTGCTTAGGTTCCACCTCTCTGGTTGTTTTCTTTTTTCCCCTCCCTTTCTCCTCCTGCTAGCACCTCCAGGTCTGCGCGCAGCCTCCTCTAACATCTACGTGCACGTCAGGCAACCAGAAGTGAGTCCCTGAAGCACTTTTAAAGTCACCTCCCGTTGACACCATTTCTGGGAAAAAAAAAAAAAAAAGCTATTGATAAAGTTCTTTATCAAGCGTCTAATAACACCCCTGGGTAAAGAAAGGAACAGCTATTACATGTAATTACATACATGGTCCACAAAATGAAAGCCTTAACCAGTCATCAGTGTGATGGCTTGGTCAGCCAGGACGTTGTTTACTGTTTCAGTAGATAAATACAGATGTGATGGTGTCTTCTGTACGTTGCATGCCCATAACGTGTACGTTCTCTAATAAGCTATTTTACATTGTGGTGAAAGAAGTGACGTCTGTGTAGCCTCTCTTTCATCCAGATCTCTGAGGAAGGATTCTTCAGTTCCAGACTCCGGCTCTGACTTTGGGAAAAGCAGGGGGTTCGTTAGCGAAGCCGACAGACTTTTAGCTCCTGTTTGCTTCAACTTCTGCTATTCTGATCATTTCTGAACATTACAGGATTAAAAGGAAGCTCCTTTTCTGCCGGTTGTTTTGGCCGTTGGCGCAAGTCACAATAATTAGAGTCAGTGAATAATTCTTTGATCTCACCTGACTTTGATGCTTCAAGTTTAACTTCCAGCTGAAGTTTCTCAAAGGGTTAAACGAACCGGATGATCTGAGATGAACTCTAGTGTTTGTATTGGGACAGACGGGCGCGCGCGCACACACACACACGCACGCACACACACACACACACACACACAGAGCTCCCTCCTAGACTGTCTGCTTTGATGGCAGTGCCCATGAGCCAGTGGCTGTGGCGGTTTCTTCTGTCTCTGCCGTCGGAGGCCTGACAGCAGGTTCCTGTGCTTCTGAAGCTGATCCGGGTCCTGACGTTCCTCAAAGCCGGACTTGAAACTGTGGAAGCGTGAGGACGCTGAAGCCTGCGTCTCCAGACTTAAAGTGTAACCTGTCTCTCTTCTGTCCTTTTAGCTGTGTGGTGTTATAAAAGTGTGCACATCAGACAATAAATCACATCTGAGTGTTAAAGGCTGTTTTCACTGAACCTGGTTGGCTCAGGAGGATGGAGGCAGATGTTGGGCAGATGTTGGACAGATGTTGGGCAGATGTTGGACAGATGTTGGGCAGATGTTGGGCTCCCGTCAGCAGAAGCACTGATGATCAGCAGCTCCAGCAACACGTCGCCTGGAGCTCCAGGCTGGAGAAGATGAGGCTCAGACCAGAGGCTGCAGAGACGTACTGAAGCCCCGTCTGGCTGCTGTCTGTCTGTCTGTCCCACTGTCTGTCTGTCTGTCCCTCTGTCTGTCTGTCTGTCCCTCTGTCTGTCTGTCTGTCTGTCTCACTGTCGGCCGGTCACCAGGACATAAACAGGCTGATGAAGGCTGCACGCTGCTGTGTGTGTGTGTGTGTGTGTGTGCGTGTGTGTGTGAGAGAGAGAGAGAGAGGCGGATCCTCTGGATCAGGTGGAGCAGAGGTGGAGCTTCTGGGTGGAGCAACCCTGCAGGTTGACGCTGCTGCTGTGTGTGTGTGTGTGTGTGAGCGGTGCTGCATCGTGGCTCTCGGGGCTGGCAGGGATCACCTGACTCCTCAGGGGCAGCGAGCTGGTAGCGCGAGTGAAAGAGCCGCTTAGAACAGTGTTATTTTCCGGCTCCGCAGCTTCAGCACCGCCAGCAAAAAGCCTGCGGAGGCCCTTCCGGAAGCGGATGGTGAAGAGGCCGTAGATGAGGGGGTCCAAGCAGGCGTTGAGGAGGCCAAAGATGAACAGAATGTGTGTGAACGCGTGGGAGACCTTCCCCTCCAGGTCCTCAGGGAAGAACCAGTACCACAGGCCCAGCAGGTAGTAGGGAGTCCAGCAGATGATGAAGGAGGCCACGATCACGATGCTCATCTTCAGCGTCCTCATCCGAGCCCTGGGGATGTTGTTCCTGGAACGCCGCAGACACACTTGGTTGGAGGAGGCTGGAAAGAGAAGAGAAACAGAAGAATCCTCTGGTCACGAGCGGAGGTTTTCACTGGAGGACAAGAAGAGTCTGAGCTTCTCCACGGCCAGCAGATGGTCCTCAACCCGCCTGGGTGAGCCCCAGAGCTCCCCGGTTCAGACTGGAGCTCCCTCCCTTCCTCTGTGTGCACGTGTGTGTGTGTGTGCGTATGAATTTGTGTGGACCCTTCTGCAGGGTTAGGGGTGGGGTGACCTGCAGCTCAACAGTCGTCCTTACAGTTGTTTTCCACTCGTTTGGAGATCTCAACGAGGATTCTGGTGTAGCAGGTGACCATGACGACCAGCGGCAGCAGGAACAGGCAGGAGAAGGTGAACATGTTGTAGGCCGTTTCGTGCCAGCGGGTGGGGAAACTTCCACGCGTGGTGCACTGAGTGAAGGCCTCAGGACGGATGATGGTGACGCTGTGGAAGATGAAGATCTGCAGGAGAAACCAGCACAAAGGTCACCTCAGCAGCAGAGTCCAGGTGGACATCTGAGCTCTGGCCAACCTGGGGGAGGGACAGCGCGAAGCTCATGACCCACGCCACCGCCAGCATGACCTTGTTCCTCCGCCCGGCCTCGGTGATGGCCAGAGGGTGGAGGATGGCCGACTGTCTGTCCAGGCTGATCACCACGGTGACGAAGGCGCAGGAGTACATGGCCTGCAGCTTGAGGAACATCAGCGCCCTGCAGGCCAGGTCCCCGGCCAGCCACTGCACCGTCACGTTCCACACGGCGTCCACGGGCATCACGATGAAGGTCACCAGCAGGTCGGCGCTCGTCAGGTGCACCATCAACATCCTGACGCGGGACCTGCGCCCGGCGCCGCCGCTGCGTGCCGCCCGCAGCACGGCCAGGTTGCAGAAGGCTGAGAGCAAGCAGAGGGTCCAGGTGACGGCCACCCTGACTCTGGCTGCAGCACCGAAGGTGGGCAGCAGCGGGGTGCCGCCCGCCACCGTCAGGTTGGACCAGGACCGGGAGTGGTTGTAGGCGGCGCTCAGGGTCAGCTGACAGGGGATGGCCGGCGTGAAGTCAGGCTGAAAAGAGGACGTTCTGCTCATCCTTCATGAAGACGGACAGCGAGAGGAAGCTGCAGCAAATCAGCATCAGAACAGGTTTGTGGAGAAGCAAAGATCCGCCAGGAGCAGGTGAGCAGAGCATCCAGATTCCTGCTTTCTGAACCAGCAGGGGGTCCTGCGGACCTCGGCCAGGGAGAAACCCAGCTCCTCCTGATGCTGGAGGAGTTCCTCAGCGCCCGAATAAAAGTGGAGGAAAGACATTCTGGAATATTCCAAAGACGAGTAAAGTCAACTACTCATTGAGTGGAGACTGTTGTGATTCATTGTAAATTTTAAAAAGCTGCAACATTTCTCAGGTTTTTTCAACATTTTCTAACCAGTTCTCACCAGGAGCGCGTGAAAAGATCCACTGGAACCTGCACCCGGGTCATCTTCTGTGATTGAAATGGCTTAAAGGCAGCCTGACGATAATTCTTTTGAGACATACAACCTGCTTTAAAAACAAATACCACTCGGAACCGCATGAAGTGAAACTACGCACAAGATGTGGGTTTGGCACCTGAGACCGCGAGTCCAGAAGAAGAACAGATGGAGGAGCTCGGTTCAGAGGCTGGCCGTCCTCCCTCCATCCACCTGGGGTGTCCCAAGCTCTGCAGTGGGCAGGTGAGAGAGCTCCTGTCTTTATGCTGCATCCAGCCCAGCCTGGGCTCCAGGTCCTCCTCCAGGTCCTCCTCCAGGTCCTCCTCTGGGTCCTCCTCCAGGTCCTCCTCCAGGTCCTCCTCCGGGTCCTCCTCCGGGTCCTCCTCCAGGTCCTCCTCTGGGTCCTCCTCCAGGTCCTCCTCCAGGTCCTCCTCTGGGTCCTCCTCCAGGTCCTCCTCCAGGTCCTCCTCCGGGTCCTCCTCCGGGTCCTCCTCCAGGTCCTCCTCTGGGTCCTCCTCCAGGTCCTCCTCCGGGTCCTCCTCCAGGTCCTCCTCTGGGTCCTCCTCCAGGTCCTCCTCCAGGTCCTTCTCCGGGCCCTCCTCCGGCTGTCCTCCGCAAACCTGGACAAACGCCGGCTCTTGTCTCCTCAACAAAGAGCATCCATGACAGAAGGCTGGCAGCAGCTTTAAAAAGCAAACGACATCACAACTGTGATTAAAAAGTACTGAATTTTTATGCAGCCAAACTGCTGCAAGGGAACACGCAGCAGCGTCCATCTGATCACGGGGTTCCGTGTCTCAGTGATCTGGGCAGCTGGACTGGAGCTGATGTGTTTTAGGGTTCCCCTGGACATGTGTCCCCAGGACACATGTCCACGTCTCCAGGGAGGCCTTGGTTATCAGGCAGGACTCCGTTCTCCTGCTGCTGCCAGGCCGCTGCTGCCTTCGGGGCCTGCCGGTGTCACAGGATGTTTTCATCCGTCCTCGTGGATTAACGTCCTTCTTTAAAGCTCAGGAAGATAACAGGCAGATCAAGCTGACCCAGAACACGGCCAAAACACAGAGGGCAGCTGGGTCGAGGCTTAAACTGGACATCCGGGATAAATCTCACCAGGTTCTCAGTCTCCTGAAACCTGACGCACTTGTGTGCTCATGGCCCTCCAAGCGGACGCGGGTTTGGAGGGCCATGAGCACCCTCCAACCCTTCAGCGGAAACCTTCTGACCTGTAAAGCTGAGAGTGTACCGGTGAAGGGAGGCTCTCATGCCACAGAACAAGCCAGTGCAGGTGACATGCAGCTAAACTAGCTGATGGACCCTCGTGCTTCTGTCAGGCCTGACGCCACGTCTCCAACATCTGGACGTGATTACTGCTGATCAGTCGGATGGAAGGACGCTGCCTCTGGATCCGGAGCGCCGGGACCTCTGGGCTCAGGAGCTCGGCTGCAGGTTAATGCCGCTGAACAGAGGATCATCTTGAAACGCACGACAATGCCCGAAGCACTGATGGCGTCACATGGCTGGGGCAGGGGGGTTTCAGGTCGATGGTTGAAAGCCCACTTCCTGACCAGGCGGAACAACAGACCAAAGTCTGGAATAAGTCTTCAAATAGAATAAATTATCGTTTGTTCGTCATTTGCCACAAGGCAGAACGAGCCGAGGCCTCTCCGGTGTTCCGCCGCCAGCCCGGGAGACCGGACACCGGTAGAGGGCGTGCCTGGCCGCTAGGGGGCAGTGCCGCGGCGACCTCCAGCTCAAAACCGCAGAAAGACAAACGAGCGTCACGAGCCGATACAGGAAGTAGCCGCTGGGGGGAAAGACGCGGACCTGCGAACCGGTCGGGTTCCTCAGCTCAGGAGCCCACGAATGTTGTTGACCAGAACCTACAACAAGCGAATGTTTCCGGCATGGACACAGCGGCCACAACCGTCGTTTTTGCGCTCATTGTCTCAGCTTCGCAGGTAAGATAATGGAACGTTAAAAACAAAGAGAAACTAAGCGCGCGAGTCCACCCGCTCGTGAGGCACCGTTCACGAGTCTTCCTGTTGTTGCTAACCTAGCTTTAGCTGCGCTAGTTCGCCGCAAATAGCGAAAATGCTAAAAATGTTGAAAACTTGCACTAGGGGCCGTCTGCCTGCCTGTCTGTCTGCCTGTCTGTCTGTAATAAGGAATAACCCTAACCCTGCCTGTCTGCCTGTCTGCCTGTCTGTCTGTAATAAGGAATAACCCTAACCCTGCCTGTCTGTCTGTCTGCCTGTCTGTCTGTAATAAGGAATAACCCTAACCCTGCCTGTCTGCCTGTCTGCCTGTCTGTCTGTAATAAGGAATAACCCTAACCCTGCCTGTCTGTCTGTCTGCCTGTCTGTCTGTAATAAGGAATAACCCTAACCCTGCCTGTCTGTCTGTCTGCCTGTCTGTCTGTAATAAGGAATAACCCTAACCCTCCTTTTACCTGACTGGCTTGTGTGACGTAAACACCGCTGCGTTACTAATAATAGTGTTTCATGGTAATTATGTTGTCACTTGGAACCGGAACAAAAAACCCCTACTACTCACAAGAAAAAACGACTAATTAAAACTGATATTTGCTGAGAAATCAAATATTATAGGGAAGTCACGCCATTCAGTGGAAACAGGTTGGTACACTTGTGACCTTAACATTTTTTGCACATTCAACCAATAATCCTCAGATTAATTCGTGGCCATTCGCAGGTAAATGTGTCATTTAGAATAAATTAGTAATACGTTTTCGAGAGAGACCTGGGCAACAAGGCATCACCATACATACTGCAACACCCTCATGTCAAATACAAACCAGAAAAAAGCAAATTTCACCCTGAAATAAAGAATTACAGTAGATTGATTTATAATCAAAGCCGTTTTGAACAAAGCTGCCTATGAACTTTGAAGATCAAAGGTCAAAGCCTCTCCGGAATCCAGACTGTCACCAAAAACAACCTCCAAAAAAAGCAGACGTCTTAGATTACTTTAGTGAGCTCTAAATGTATGTGTAGGTTCTCAATCATCCAGGTCATAGTTATCCAAGAAAGAAAACCTAAACACGTCCAAATGAACACAAAGTCTACTCTTGGACTCTAAATGTATGACGATCCCAGTTGTCGATCAGGTTGTTTCCCTTAGACCTTTGACCCTTGCTGGTGCGATGTGTGTGACACACACAGCTACAGTCCTCTGGGTGTTTTCACTTTTGGTTTTAACTGAAAGAGTCAGACGCTTAATGCTTTTTAACATGAAATAGAATCCAGCAGAACGAAGACAAGGTCACCGGAGTGGTTTAGGCGGAACACTCTGCAAGAGCGCTGAAGATGTACACGTGCAGTATGAACTGATAAACGAGCACACAGAGTAGGGAATGTTAAAATAATCACACTGCTCTGGTGACCTCAAGGTCTCGTTTATTCCCCCTTTAGAGTAGGAGAAGAAGCTGGGCTGTGCAGAGAAAAGCTTCCAGACTCTGCTGCTTTGTGCACGTGTCTCGTCCTCCTGCTGCAGGAGAATTCATTTTGCCTTTCTTTGTAATTGGACGCATCCTGAGTAAGATTGTTAGTGAAGAAATTCACCCGACACCGGATGAGTGATGTTTCTGTGCCAGCAGATAAACTGTCAGGAGGGAATCTTGCACATTTCTAATGGAGCCGCTGAAAAGGAGTACTGCCTAGTTTACAACCAGTCCTGGACGCCCCTGCCGCCAACCCTCGATGCTGCTGTAAGCTTTCACTTCTCCTTTTAACGCTCTTCTGTAACCGTGGCCTTCACTAGCGCCATGGCTGTTATGATTAAAATACGCGTTATGCTTCTCCTTTTCCTGTGCTGCTTTTCTCTACTTTTGCAGCTGCAGTATCCGCTGGTGAACTTCACCTCCACCTTGCTGTGTGATACCACTGGGGTCCAACCGGAAGTGGTGAAGGGGAAAGCGCTGGTGGTGATGAGGGGCGTCTGTGACTTCAGCCAGAAAGCTGTGGTCGCCCAGAGCCTCGGAGCCGCGCTGTTGCTTCTGGCCAGCAACACTACCTTGGTAGGACAGGGTTCCTTTTAGAGAACGCCCAGATGTCCTCTGCTCGGGTTTTGACAACAGTAATCGTTGTCTTTTTTAAGCCTGTATACTTCTATCAACGTTTCTGAAGGGAAAGAGAAGACAAAACACTGCTCGTGTTTGATTGAGTGACCAGTTTTTGTCTGTCGCACACCTTGCTGGGGTGGAATGTCGCAGCAGGAAGGTTGTGACCGTGCCTGCCTGCCAGCGCTTTAACTGTGTTTCAAGGTTCTCTCCCAGACTAAAGGGTGTGTAGCTAGACGCAGATTCCTGCTCTGAGCTTCCTCATAGCTGCGCTACTAAACACACTTGTGTTTTCTGTCTCACTGCAAAAGCCCAACTCAACTTTATTTATAAAGCACTTGAAGTACAACCACAGCTGACACAAACAGTAAACGCAATGAAACTAATACGGTCTCACGCTGGCTCCAGAGCCAAGGAATGAAAGTCGGTGTTTAGACAGGTTTTGTAAAGGGACAGTGTTTAACGTGAAGAGGTGAGTCATTCCACATAGAGAAGACAGCACCGCACGCGTCCAGCTGACCTCTGACCTTTGGATTTGACTGGATTTGCGCTGTTCCTCAGATCACCCCATCGGCCAATAGCTCTGAATATTCAAAGGTCCACATCCCTCTGGCTCTCCTGAGGTACCGGGACCTGCTGGATGCCCAGCAGGTCAGTGGGTTGTTAACGGCAGAACGATGACGAGGAATCGCTTTGGTTCGTCAATGTTGAACTGCTGCTACGTCCTCAGGTGTTTGGGGACAGCATGCAGGTGAAGCTTTACGCTCCCCCGCTGTCCAAGGTGGATCCCAGCATCGCCGTCATGCTGCTAATTGCTGTTGTCACGGTGACCTTAGGTGGATGGTGGAGCGGAGCGTGTGAAAGGTGAGTCGTTGCTACTCACAGGTGAGCAGAGGGAAGCGGTGAAGGAGACCATCCGCCTAATTCCAGCTACAGTGTGTTCAAACCGTGGGTCTGTTTGTCCCAGGGTTCGACTGGAATGTGTCCCAGAACGAGAAGGAGAGAGCAAAGCAGAGAGTGGCGAGCTCTTCCTCTACTCTCCGCTCAAAGCGCTCATCTTTGTGGCCCTGATGTCCGGGATGCTGCTCCTCATGTACTTTTTCTACAACATCCTCGGTACGAGCAGCGCTTGTGCACCGTAAAGTGGGACTGCAGAGCCTGTTTCTGACATGATCCCTTCTTCTCTCGTCCCTCTTTCCTCACCCAGTTTATGTCATTATTGCTATCTTTTGCCTGGCGTCTGCCTCCGCCTTGTTCAGCTGTCTGGATGCCCTGCTGGACCTAACTGGTTGTGGCACCGTGAGGTATGAGGATCATTAGTGTTTGATTAGTTCACGGCAGCTCGGTCCCCTGTGTGTGAGTGAGCTCGTTCCCAGGCTGGTCCCAGGCAGAAGCTGGTTGGCAGAACCTCTGATGGTCCTACAGCTGTGTTTGCTTGTTTTTAGCTTCTGCATCAGGAGCTGGAAGTTGTCCCTGCGCTCTCTGCTCCTGGCTGCCGTGTGCATCAGTGTGGCTGTGGTCTGGGGAGTCTACAGGAATGAAGACAGGTACGTTTGGAGAGAACATCCCGTGCTCCCGAGCTTGGATCAGAAAAGACCTTCAGAAGCAAATTTGGGCCATGTGGAATCCTGGTTTTGCTAGCTGGAGCTGCTGTTTGTGCTGAAGTCTGAAAGGAGGCAAGAAGCTACGGTTTGACCATATTTGTGACCCGGATCTGCACAGACAAGTCAAATCCAGCCAGCAGAGGGAACCAGGAGCTGCAGGCTGGGATTCCTGTCTGTGGGCTGCTGATTGGGTCTGCAACCCTTGAGATCCTGACAGCAGGGCGCTCTCATGTTCTGTCTCTGTCTGTCAGATGGATCTGGATCTTACAGGACCTTCTTGGAATTGCATTCTGCCTCAACTTCATGAAGACCATCTCACTGTCCAACTTCAAGGTGCGTCTGTGACGTCTGCTCCTCCTCCTCTGCTGTCAAACAGCACTTGTTTGATTGTGGCTATGATTGCCTATACTTGAGGACAGAACGTGTGTTTTGGACACCTCCTTAGAGCAGGTGGTGCTGTGTGGTGAGCGCCTGATCAGCCGTGCAGCAGTTGTGTCTAACCAATGTCTCTTGTAGATCTGTGTGATTTTGCTGAGCCTCCTGCTCGTTTATGACGTCTTCTTTGTTTTCATCACACCGTTTTTCACCAAGGTATGTCCACGCCCGAGCTGGTTTCTCAGCTAATAAACAGCTGATCACAGCTTTCTGTTGTTAGACTCAGATGTTTTACTGGGCAGTTTCTGCCCCTCGCACAGGGAAATGAAATGTTTGCCGACACAGACACATTAACTGGCTCTGTAGTGGTATTCAGCCCGATTAAACTGCTCTTTCTCTGTCCACAGAACGGAGTTAGCATTATGGTGCAGGTTGCCCTTGGCCCTGATGCTGCAGGAGAGAGGGTAAGGGCCATCATTTTCAGTAGTCAGGAGAGACGGGGTGCATGCACCTGGGGAGATTTCGATCCTTTATTGTTAGTCATGTTTAGGTCCCCAAAGAAATTGTTTTAGACAGAGCAAAGATTGAGAGCAGAGTCTGGCGTTTCTCACTGGTCCGGGGTCTGGTCCGGCTTTTTCAACCATCTGCATGTTGTTGATGCCTTCATGGGTAGGGTTAGGCTTCATGGGAACAGTGGATGGATTTACTAACGCCCTGGGCTTGTGTGGGCTCTGTCCTAGACACAGGGTAACATGGTGGAGGTCCCCGCTGAGCCCCAGACTCCCCCTGAAAAAGTAAGCTTTCATTTCTTGCTGCCTTGTGCATACTGTGCATTTTTATACCAGCAGACAGATTTGACAAGTTCAGATGAAGCACAAAATAAAGGGACTTTCACAGAATTCCAAACAGTTTTACACTAATATGTAATCCAGATTTTCCGTGTCTGTTCTTATGTTCCTGTTTACTCCTACAGTCCAGAAACATGCACATTAGCTTGACCCAAGCCTCTAAACGCTCCCTGGGTGTGAGAGTGGGTGGGGGGGCTGGGATAGGTCTGGTTGTAGTCCGTCTGCCTCGTTTGGCTGTCCAGAGGAGAACCAGGTCCACCAGAGCCTCATCCTGGAGCAGAGCTCCAGCTTGGATTTCCAGCCCATATGCTGGAGCATGTTGTCACCTTTTGTTTGACATAATGAAAACAGGTAAAGGGACATGGAAATCAGACGGCGGCTGAAGCGTGCCAGCAAACAGCCGATGAGGAGAAGTGTTCTTAGTTTGCTGCAACCCTGTTTTCCACAAATGTGTCATGTGAGGTTCCTGTTTCCTCTTCTGTGTGTGGCTGTCATCAGTGTCTGCACACACACACACACACACACACACACACACACACACGAGTCAGATGAAGCTCAGCCTGCCATGTCTGCTCCCACGGCGCCAGCAGTCAGTCACGTCTAGCTCTGCTTTTGCAGCTGCCGATGGTGATGCGTGTGCCGCGCTTCTCGGCCTGGGCTCTCAACATGTGTGGGATGCAGTTTTCCATCCTGGGCTTTGGAGATATCATCGTTCCAGGTGGGAGTTCAGGCGTCGTATAGCTAAAATGAAAGCTCTCAGGTCCTCAGCTAAGGCTGTCTTTGTCCTGTGTGGCTCCAGGCCTGCTGGTGGCCTACTGCAGTAGATTTGACGTCCGCGTCAACAGCAGGAAAAAGGTCTACTTCCTCTGCTGCTGCACAGGTACACGGCTGCCCACCTGTCGGTTCACTCGTCACCCTCTGACATGGGCCTTCACTGCTTTTTGCGTGTGTCTGGCGTTTGCTGTAGCTTATCTGCTGGGAATCCTCCTGACGTTTGCTGTGATGCTGCTGTCTGGGATGGGCCAGCCTGCCCTGCTCTACCTGGTGCCCTTCACCCTGGTTACCTCCGCTTCTGTGGCTGCCTACCGGAAAGAGATGAGGCAGTTCTGGACAGGAACCGTCTACGAGGTGAGCCTCACGCCTCTCCTGTCATGCTTTAAAACAGGTCTCTGTTCGGCAGGCACGCCGTTTGCGTTTTCCTTCACAGATCCCACAGTCCTGTCCTAAAGGCTGAAGCCACTAAAACACCTCTTTACCGGGCCAGAAGCTCACAGCTCATAACAACTAATACCATAAAAAGCTTTGATAAGGCCTACTAAGCTGCAAGCCTAACTTGATCCTGGCTACTAACTGACTGGAGTCATTACAGGTGCAGGTTGGGTCTTTAAACGCAGAAACTGTGGCTACATGAGTGGAGCTGAAGTTGGTTATCAGTTTGTTTCCTGACGTTCCAGCTGTGCATTGCTGAGTGTGTTTGTGTGTGCGAAACAGACGTGTAGGGAGGAGCTCTCTCTGACCTGGCTTTATTTTCCACCAGGTCTTGGAATCGTCCAGGGAACCTTTGCTGCCAGGTGTGATTCTCGCCATTGCAGATCCTCCGATGCATCTATGCTGCCGTTGTTGCTTACTGCAGCGCCTTGGCCTTTGTCCCCATATTGTGTTGTCAGACTTCCAGGGTCAGTGTCAGCGGTTCCCAGTGCCTTGGGCTGCTCTAACTGGCCACCAGGGGTCTCTAGTTGACCACAATCGCTCCTCTAAGTAGGCTAGAAGCTCTCCAAGGTGCTCTTGTTCCCACCACGACCCTGGAACAGAAATGATAAAAATAACCCCATCTCTTTGCTTCTACCGTTTCATCATTCTCTGTCTGCACTCATGCACCTCTTCCATCATTGGAATGCTCCTCATCATCAGCCGGCAGCATACTTGTGCATTTCGCTGCATGTCGGCACTTGCAGTTTTTACCTGTGACAGCCGTGGCAAACATTTTCTAATCGCCGATATAAATGGCAGCCTGTCTCCGTCACGTGTTCCTACATATTTTTTTGGTTATTCCAAGAACTAGAATGACTAACTGGCTGTTTTCCTTTGTCCTTTTAGAGGGAAGAACTGACGGCTCCGTAGAAGGACAGAAATGCTGACGTAGTGTTGATCACAGACCAAACTGCTGGAAGCCTAACTTTTAATAGTACATCTGCAGCACAGGGAACCGTGATTTCGCTCACCTGAATGTTAACAATAAAACTGATTTTGGGTTGCTGTGGATAATGGCTATTGGCAAATTAAAAAGCTGATAAATATTGTGTATTTAAAACTAATTTTTTTAAGTGACCAAAAGGCTCCTCAGTGCCTAAAGATTCGTTTCTATAGAAAACGCTGAACTAACCGCCTTGATTGCATAAAGCAGGGACGCACTTTATACTTTTCAGCTTGCCGGATGCAGCCGGGGTGGCGCTGGGACGATGGTTTTAATTCCTTCTAGTCAATACGAATACATTTTCTAACTGTTCTGGCTCTTTTTGTTACAGTTGTTTGTACCATGTGTTTTCTTTCATTGCCTTACATTAAAGTGAGTTCAGATGAGCGCTACTGCGTGTGTGTTTTGGCTTGTTGAGAGCAGCGGCGTGGCTCAGACGAGGCCCTTCCTGAGGACCTGACTCCTCTGAGGACTTCTCTGCTGCGGCAGCCGGAGCCGTCGTCTTTGCCGTTGCATGCTGGGGCAGCGGCGTGAGCATGGCGGACCCCACCAGACTCCGCTGGATCCACAAGGTCACTGCTTAGGGGGGTCCAAGCTCCCCCAGGGCCTTTCTAGTTAAGGGTTCCAAATCACCTTTGACTGAGTAATAAAAACAACTGCAATCTAAAGGCTTCCGATCAAAACACGCTGCAAGTGTGGCTCCTAAAGGCTTGCTGGAACCTTTCAGACGCACAACCAGCCTGAAGCCTCAGCTCGGGATGGGCGGGGTTAACCTGCTCGGGGCTCCAGGTGACCGGGACTGATTGGAAGTCAAACAAAGCGCACGTGTGGTCGCTGGTCCCGCCCACGCAAGTGAGAGTGGGCGGGGCTGGGTGACGGCCGACTCGTGACGCAGCGTCAGTTCGGAGTCGCACAATTATGAAAAAGCAAGCCTCCGCTGGAGCTGCACCCGACGCCGATCTCTCCTACGTCCAACGGGCTTTCCTTCCAGGGCTAACCGGGAGCAGCGCCGATAGATGGCTAGAGGCCACGCCGCAGCTCTTCCTGAGTTTCAACGGTGAAGAGAATGGTAGGGCCGCCCTGGCGCGCTGCTCGGGCTTTCTCGCTCTGTCAGATCGGCGCTGCGGGTCGTCGTGACTGGTCCTTTGACTGGCAGGTCCCCCTACACGCTGCCTCCTGCCTGCCAGGGACCCGAGCGACACCACGGCGGCTCCGTGCTGCTTTCTGACACGCTGGCCGTACTCCTAGACAGTTTTTCTACTGACCTGATTAGTAAAGCGTATCGGCGACCGAGAAAGTTTCTGAAATGACGCTCGGACGCCGCGTTAGCTGCTAAATAGCTAGCTGGCTAGGCTAAATGCTAGACACGTCTGTGAGCTAACTAGCTTCGCCAGCTGCTGCGGCTGATGTTAGCAGCACACACTGGACACGCTTCGGTGAGCCAGGTCAGGTTCAGATGCTTACAGGAGCACCACGATCGGTCTTTAGCGTTAAACACGCTCACTTAGCCTGTGGAATGTGTGGCTGTTTTGGCGAAGTAGCCGGTTAACGTCTGCAGGGAGACGCCGGCAGCTGTCCGTGACAGACAGACCCGCCGATCCCGGGCCAGTTTAAAACCACCACGACGGCTGTGAAATCCAATCAAAGTACCAGCCCTAGTGATCAGAGATGATAGGACTAACCTACCACATCACAAGCAGGTTACGTGGAACTGCGGCTGCCCCAGACTGCTGGTATCGACCTTTTACCCACGGTCAGCAACTTTACAAGAAATACAAGATACACACTAACAGACAGAATTCCTCTGTGTTAATATGTCTGGACCACCACTGCCCTGAATCCAGCGAATCGGGGCCTGTCCTGTTCCGGTCCCTGTCCAACATTCAGCCGCTTCAGTCCCGACCCAACTATGAGACTGGACAGGAGGAGCTCACACACACGCTTCCATGGAGCTTCCATTTGTTGACATTCCTCAGAGACAGCGGTCTCCGTGCTGGAGCCGCCGTCATCCCCAGCAGCAGGTAAATGCCACCAACAGACTGGTCAGGCCGGGTTTGGCTGGTAGAGAAAACGTCCCCTCTCTTCTTAGTGAGCAGATATGCAGCCAGTCTGGCGTAAATGCCGAGTGTGTTCCTCCACTGTTGTGTGTTTCAATGGGCTGAAGTGGCGGTGGGTCAGTGCCCGTCTTTGGCCCCAGTACAGAGCTGTGGTTTCCCACAGTTCTAACTGGGACTGGTCACATGCAGCAGCTTAGCGGTGCACGAGGACGCTCCTGGGCTGCTGCCCACAGGCAGCGGCCATCAGCGTTTGCATGGCGGAGCGTTTTGCTCATCTGACGGCTGGAAAAGGGGCTTCAGCTCTTAACGGAGGGTTGGAAGCCGGCTGGAGCACTGCACACACTCTGAGTGTGTGTGTGTGTGTGTCGGAGCCTGGGGCTGTGAAAAACACGACACCCTGAGTGTGTGTGTGTGTGTGTTTTAGGCTGTGACATGCATTTCTTGGCCTCTTGTCTTGTTTCATCCATTTGCATCACACTCAAGCTAGCCTGAAGGTGACTGATAAGGAGCTCTAGCCGTCCCAAACTGGGTTTGCAGGAAAACCAGTAGCGGAGGCAAACCCGGTCAGGTATGGTATGGTCTGGTCTGGTCTGGGAGGAGTCTGGTCCAGTCCATTCCAGTCCGGTCCAGTCTGGTCTGGGAGGAGTCTGGTCTGATCCAGTCTAGTCTGGTCTGGTCTGCTCTGGTCCGTTCAGGTCCGGGCTTGGGGCTGCTGGAAGCGGAAGCATGTCTGAAGCAGGTCAGGAGCCAGACCTGAGCGGCGCCCTGACCTCAGCGCTTCCCCACAACAATCATCCCGCTTGTTGAGCCAGAGCTCCCACCATCAGCAGCAGCAGCAGGAGGAGGATGGTCATCACGTGTGTGTGGCCACCAGCAGGGAGGGCTTCGAGCGTGGAGCTGTGTCCGGGGGGGTGCTTGTGTGCTGGGAGCTGACACGTGGCTCTCATGACTGCAGAGACTTTAGCTTTCAGAGTATTCTCATCTGAGCACGCCGTGGTCCTTCATAACGGAGGCTAGCCTGCTAACGAGCAGAAATCAGCTTCAGCTTCCACTTGTGTTTGTATGAAACACCTGGATGGATGGATGGATCCGAGTAGATGTGGCAGCTGGATGGTCGCCTAGGTAAACCCAGCTGTCTGGTCACCGTGAGGAGCTGTGCTGAACCGACGAGAACTGAGGATGAAAGCATGAAGCACCTTCACCCTCGCGGTCCAACGCTGATTCTGACCATGCTTTCAGATCTTTTTTTGCTCCTAAAGAACGAGTAAAAAACCCCGATGTTGCACCGTTTAAGCTAACTGAAATGAGCAAAAACGGAAGACGTAAATCATACTTTACAGCTTTGTTGTTGTTGGTGTTTTTCAGCAGCAAGTAAATGAACGTACGTTAGACGAGGCTCAGAAGTCAGGTGTAGGTTCTAACATCGGCGCCGGCCTCGCTGAGCTGATGATGGGACAGGACTCCAGGGGAGCCTCATCCCAACAGGCCCCAGGTCAGCAGAGGTCACCGGAGGTAGAACCAAGAAGAAGCACATCTGCTCCCCGACCCCGGAACTCAGTCCCAGCAGCATCTCCAAGATGGCTCCCATAGAGGAGGCGTGGGTGGAGCAGCTCAGGTATACCGCTGCTGAAGACGGCAGGAAGGAAGAGCTCCGCGGGAACAGTTCAGTGTGGAAAGTGTGTGTGTCAGCGGGGCCGTGTCACATGACACCAGTGTTTCTGTCTCTTCAGAGCTTTGGTTGTGTTTGTGAGGCTCTGCTGCAGGTTTGTCTGTGACCAGCTGTTTGCTTTGATCCCTGCTGGCGTCCTGCTGCAGAAGCGGGTCTGTTTCTGCTGCGATGGATGGCGTTACAGCTGGTTAAGCAGCAGAAACCAGGCTGCGGACGGCATGAAGACTCCTCTGGGTGGAGACTGCTGGTGTTTGCTCCCTCCTGAGGAAACACTGGTTTTATTCCGCAGTGGGCCAGCAGCACACAATGTTAGAATAAGTCTTTATTCTGTGAGTCTGACTAAAGCCAGACTCACACTAAACAGAGCCCTTCCGCTCAGACTAACACACCCACACTAGGTGTTTAAACACGTCTGCACCTGCAAAGTCTCTTATGCAAAGTTGTGGAGGTGCTGCATGTGGGCCAGGCTTTGCTACGAGGACAGCTAGCAGTTAGCCCGCTAGCCAACTCCCTCAGTCCAAGATCCGGGCCCACCAGCGTGAAAGCAGCTGTATCAGCCGCCAGCAGAGGGTCAGGAGAGCCAGGCTCTAGGGTCCGGCAGGTTGTGGAGCACGAAGACCTCAACAGAGCTCACTGCTTGGTCAGGTGGCTGACTGGTGAGGACGGAGAGTTTGAAATGTGTGTAATTCTGTGTGCTTACTCACTTCCTGGCAGAAGTGTGTCTGCCATGTTTGAGCGTTAGATAAGAGGCTGGAGAGCCCACACCTTCCACTTAGGGGAACTTGGAGTTTGAAAGCAGCAGATCAGCTGATGCTTCAGCTCTCCGAGCGGAAACCCTGCGGCCGGCCGCTCTGATGCCGGTGCTAAAGTCCGCTCAGCGTTTCAGGTGAATTCCAGCGAGGCGCCCGTTACAACAGAGTGTGTCTGTAGGTGCTCACAGAAGATAAAGCTGCAGAATGAAGGCTAGCATGCTAGCATGCATGCTGTTGATCAGCTAAATACCCACTCTTCTCGTCTTCGTTTTCCAGGGACCACTTCCACTGATGGCCTTGGAGTAAACCCACCATTTTTTTGGCTTTTGTTGATGATTTGCAGTCTTTGCTAGCTGTCCTCGGTGCTGCTGTCAGGAGGAGAAAGTATAATGAGCGGTGCCGCCGTCTTTGGGAGGTTTCGTGCGTGTGTGGGATGAATCACGATTGTTAGTGTCTTCTGTAGCCAGCTAGGTATCTATCATGGAGGCCATCCTTTAATCCCGTCCCAGCCCGCCTCCCTGGGCTCTGCCTCTGCTATAATATGTGCTAGGGCTCAGACACATTCATCTGGGCCAGCAGAGCCGTCTACACATTAACAGTGGATGGAGTCATCGCTCAGCCTTTAACTGGGCCCCACTGAGCCTGCTGGGAGCTGGACTTGGACTCCAGAGCCTTGAGGAGAGCAGTGCTGATGGGCCGCTGCTCAGGACCAGGCTGCACTAACTGAGCTTGGGTCTGGACATGCTACAGGACCTCTGACATGTTCCTGTACAAGAGTCTTAAACAGAGGGACGAAGAGGAGGACGTCCAGGTAGGCCCGGCCAGGCTCTGCTTTTACTGCAGCTTTTCCCAGAGGATGAAGCCGCTGGTCCAGGTGTCCCGTCTCTGTCTTAGAGGCAGCTAATGAAAGTGCTGCCGGAGCTACGCCCGCCCGGCTCCGGCTCTGGCTCCGGCTCTGGCTCTGGCTCCGGCTCTGGCTCCGGCTCCGGCTCCGGCTCTGGCTCTGGCTCTGGCTCCGGCTCCGGCTCTGGCTCCGGCTCCGGCTCTGGCTCTTGCTCTGCCGGAGCCAGAGCTGCCCGGCTCGCTCTTTCTCTGTTAGAACACCTCCGTGGCAGTGTTGGGGAGCGGGTGATGGTCGTTGACGCCAGTTTATGAAATTGGCCCCATGCTTGGGGGGATTAATGTGCTAATCCTGGTGGCTGTGCGGGCGGAACAATCAGGCACGGGGCGTTGGGAGAAAACTACCCTGACTTCAGCCTGCTGCTGGGACAGTCACAGAGGCTTTTCCTGCTGCTCTTAACGTTGTCGCTGGCTCTTCTGGTTTCGTCACCAGTGGTTGGTGTGAATGTGCTGCTCTGGGGCTGGTGGCAGCAGCCCGAGGCTGACCTGCAGATATCTACAGCAGGATCAGCTCAGGCCTCCGCTCACATGCTGCTTCTGCTCTTTGTTCACAGTCCAAGAAACCCTGGATAGAAAGCACTTTCAGCAAGAGGGAATGTGTGTACATACTTCCAGTGTCAAAGGACCCCCACAGGTATGTGCCTAGCCCTTAGTATTGTGCCGGCTGGTTACCATGGACACCAGTAATTAGACGGTGTGCTGGCAGGCCCAGGCCTTAAGCACTGCTCTGCTCCGAGTTAATGAGTCTGCTTCTGTAGACGTCCAGTGTTTACGTCTCTCCCCGTGATTGCAGCGTTAAAGAGAAGAGCAATCACCAACCTTTTGTAGTCATCCACATGTATGTTCTTCAGTCCCGGTCATGGAGGTCCTCCTCCAGTCCTCATCCTTCCTTTGGGCTCTGGAAGCTCCGGACGCTCAGTAAATTCTACGTCCTGGTCTCAAGCTTGTCCTGGTTGCTCTTGAAGTAAAAATTAAAAGGGGAGAGACGTTTCTTCCTGTGTGTGGTTTCCTGGCTGGTGTTCTTGGTTATCCTTTCACAAATATTCCTCCTCTCCTCTAAACTCTGTTTTCTTTTGCATCAATAATCTGCCAAAAGCTTTTCTCCAACAAGGGCTCTACGTGATAATTCTCCAGGTTCATTCAGACGTGCTGGAGAACACAGGTCCGTTTATCACTGTCCAACCACCTGCATGTGACTGCAGTGGTTGCACGTGAGCGTGCCCGGGGCAGCTTCGAGGGCGCCGTCCTGGTTAAAGACCAATCTCGGCTGACAGGCTGCCCGCTTGACTGATGGTCTTCCTGTCCTTAGCAGCATAAATGAGCAGGTCTTTCTGTGTAAAAGCTCTGCACGTTTCCGTGCGCTGATCACGTGCGCTCTGACACTCTTGCAGATGCCTTCCAGGATGCCAGATTTGCCAACAGCTGGTCCGGTGAGTACTCCTGGGCTCCTGGGTCGTGCTTAACCTTTCCTACCTGCAGGATTAGCCTGAAAGAGCTCTTGCTAATGGCTTACTTTCCAGCGGAAGAGATCTGCCTCGGAACAGTTTCACACTGCCCTTCCTCCTCCTTCCTTAAGCCATTAACTTGAGGCCTCCTGCCACAGGATGAATACTGACGCTGATCATTGCATTGAAAAGTTGGGAGCCACGGCTGCAGCTGCAGGAAATCACTGCTGCTGCAGATGCGTGGCCTCAGACCTGAGCAGATCTCAGCTCCCACACAGGAACTGGGAGCCTGAGTGGCTGTGGGCCTGCTCTTTATCCTGGTGGCTTCATCCATGCGCTGTGAATGTGTCAGAATAACCTCTGCTCCACCAATGTTGTTGGAGTTGTGTGTTTTCCACAGTTCCACATCTGGCTGCTGCCTAAATAGAAGATCTGATCTAAAGTGATCCTGCTCCCTCCTCAAGGTGCTGCTGTGGGCGCCTGGTCCGCCAGCATGTTGGCTTCACAGCCAGCTTGGCCTCCAAATACTCGGATGTGAAGCTGGGTGAGAACGTCGGCCTTCCGACTCCAGCGGCGGAGGAATGGTCGGTGGAAAAACACACAGAGGCCAGTCCCACCGACGCCTACGGGGTCATCAACTTCCAGGGAGGCTCTCATTCCTACAGGGCCAAGGTAGGAGGTCACCTTCTGCAGGCTGCAGCCCCAGGGCATGTGTGTGTTCAGGTCTCAGCAACGCTGCCCTCTGCCTGTGTGTGTGCGCGTGCGCGCGTGTGCGTGTGCGTGTGCGTGTGTGCGCTCTCTCTCTCTCTCTCTCTCTCTCCTCCAGTATGCGCGCTTGTCCTACGACACGCGGCCAGAGTGCATTCTGAGGCTGATGTTGAAAGAATGGCAAATGGAACTCCCCAAGATCCTCATCTCTGTCCACGGAGGAGTTCAGAACTTTGAGCTGCACCCACGCATCAAGCAGGTAGTGGGCAAAGGTCTCATCAACGCTGCAGTCACCACCGGGGCCTGGATCCTCACTGGAGGGGTCAACACTGGTGTGTAGTCCGTCTGCTTGTGTCTTTATCTGCCCGTTGCTGCTCCAGGTTCCTGCTGGGCTGCTTGTTTTTGGAGCATACCTAACTGAGAGAAGCTTCTGGTGGTTTCCAGGGATACGGATCCACCAGATCCCATTGTATTCAGCCGTCCTGACTTGTCTGGTCCAGCCTCCAGTCACAGTTTAAGTTCCTGTTGCGTGCTAACAGGCTAGCTATCAGCCGTTTCTGCACTTTTCAGAGGAAAACACTGATTTCATGGCTGTTGGTTTTCTACGTTCAGTTAAAGGTTGAAACCTGGTCCACAGCTCAGTTATTCACACCTTTCCTGAAATATGAAACCCAACTCTGAAGTGCCCAGGCTGAGCAGGTCAAATGGCAGCAGGCTCCGTTCCAGTCCCTTTTCCTGTTATGGTGTCCGTCCGGTCAAGCCGGTGCCACGAACTGAATGGGACCATAAACTGGGTGTCAGCCTCTAGGTCAGAACTTGGGTTCTGGGTTTAGGTGCCTTGGATTCATTCAGTTTCCTCCTTTTCCTAATAGTGAAATACAGAAGAGCAGGCTTTATGTGAGTGAAGGTGTTGACAGCGCTCCAGGCTTGTTCTTCTGTGTGCTGAAGGATCGCCTGTGTTGTTATTACATGCTTACGGAGGCTGATGAGGCTTTCTGGCTGAACCTGCACAGAAGCCTGCACAAACAGGTGTGGATGAGCACCAGCAGGGCGGTCTGCTGATGGGGCAAAGGTGTAATTGCAGCTTCCCAGTGTGTCATTTAGCTGTGCAGCAGCGTGCTGAGATGATGTGGTCTGATCATAGTCTTTAAATGGTTACTCACAAGGGTCAATTAGCCAGGCCAGTGATTACTGTTAGCACGCCGGCCTCGGCCTGGCCTTTCTGACCAGAAGAGCCGTTAGCTGTGGCCGGGGTCCTCTGGCTTCCTCCGGGCCCTCTGGACCCTTTTCCCTTCCTGAACTGGGAGGTTTCAAGCGCTCTTCAGACCTGGGCGGTGAGGTTCAGGGACACACTGGGAAGAGAGGCTGATTCTCTGCTCAGGAGTGATGGGTTTCGCTGCTGCTTCTTGCAGGAGTGGCCAAGCACGTGGGCGATGCTCTCAAAGAGCACTTCTCACGATCCTCAAAGAAGATTTGCACTATTGGGATCGCACCCTGGGGGGTGATCGAGAACAGGAACGACCTCCTGGGCAGAGACGTGAGTGGCAGCGTGGCCTGCTCTCCCTGCTGGTCTGGGCCCGTCTGGCTGTAACCGGCTTCCTCTGCCTTCTGGCCTGTCCTGCAGATCATCGCTCCCTACCAGACGCTGCTCAACCCGCTCAGCAAGTTAAATGCTCTCAACAGTCTTCATTCCCATTTCCTCCTGGTGGACGACGGGACGGTAGGCAGGTACGGCGCCGAGGTCAACCTGCGACGGCAACTGGAGAAACACATCAACCTGCAGAGGATACATGCGCGTGAGTGGAAGCAGCCTGCACACGTACGCAGCTGCACCTTTCTGTTTGTGCCCTTCACACGCTGCCAGAACAGGCTGCAGATCCTCCCTGAGCTCAGGCTCTGACGACATTCACCTTCCAAAGCAGGAAAACAGGAGCCTAATTATGTCCTTGCCTCCTTCCAGCCACAAAAACAGTCCTGGGCCACTAAAAGACGCATTCATAACGTCACAGGAACAGACTGTTCAGGCTTTATTTCGCTCCTCTAACCAGTCTTGTTTTGCCAGTTTGAATTGAGTTTGTCAGTATGTCAGCTGAAGGCAGAAGCTGTCACCATAGAGCAGAAGAAGCTGCAGGGCTGTGGACAGCGTGTGTGTTAGGGGGAGCCACATCTGCAAACGAGGTCAGCGAGGCGCGAGAGCCTGCACAGTAATCGGTTCAGAGCGTCTGGAGGGGCCCACAGCGGGTTCCGCCTGTGTTCATGGAGCACCTTTACCCTGAGGGGCGGCGTGTGTGTTTTTGGTCAGGCTGGGGGTTGGAGCCTAACCAGACCCTCTCCTTCCAGGCATCGGCCAGGGCGTTCCTGTTGTGGCCCTGATCTTCGAGGGGGGTCCTAACGTGATCCTGACTGTGCTGGAGTACCTGCAGGAGAGTCCTCCTGTCCCTGTGGTGGTGTGTGAGGGGACGGGCCGTGCTGCTGACATCCTGGCCTACGTGCACAAGCAGACTGAGGAACGAGGGTACGGCGCATGTCAACACAACCACAGAGGAGAGCTTCTGGTTGCTAGGAGACCATCAGAGAGGTCAGAGTAAGCAGTCGCTGCTCACCCTGACCTCTGTGGCGAGCCGGGAACCGTGTGTGTGACCCTGACCCTAGCCCAGAGTGTCCTGATGGTCCCCTGATCAGACACCTGAAAGGCTCCGCCTGTTGCGGGAGCCATGGAAATTTGAGGGTGCTTGTGATGTGCTTCTCCACAGACGCCTTCCTGACGGGGTGGAGGCTGACATCATCGCCACCATCAAGAAAACCTTCAACTTCAGCCAAAGCGATGCCATCCATCTTTTCCAGACCCTGATGGAGTGCATGAAGAGCAAAGAACTGGTACATTTGTCCGTCCAGGTCCTGGGTGCAGCGGTGAAGTTAGCCTAGGTGCTAAAATAGTCAAGAGTGTCAGGCAGACTGAAGCCTGGAGCCCCTGGTCTTTCACTCCTCTTCAGTTCCTCTGACAATCGTTCTGTTTTCTTTGATAGATGGATTTAGCACATATCAGAAGCTGGCGAAGCATGTGAGAATGCCTGTGGGAACTAGTTGCTTACTGCTGTCTTGTGTCATTGCTAACAGATAACGGTGTTTCACATCAGCTCGGAGGAGCACCAGGACATTGATGTTGCCATTCTGAGGGCCTTGCTGAAAGGTTGGTGAGCCTCGTCCCCCCCTCAGCCTCCTCTAACCACTGCTGACTCAGCTCCTTGCTGGTCGTTCTGAGGGAGGTGTGCTCTGGGAAGGCTGCTCCCCTCAGGTGGCTTGGCTCTGAGCTCCTCAGCAGATCGAATGTCCGACGTTCGCAGGGCTCCCGCGCCAACACTCCTGCCGTGCGTGTCCTTCTCCTCCTCCTCTGCTCTTCTACTCTGAGCTGAATGGAACCTTTCTTTAATCCACCTAGGTATCTTTTTGAAAGAGGAAAATTGTCTTTTTATCATATTCTTTTAGCATTGACGTGACCGTCAATGCTAACCCTCTTTAATCTTGCTAGCTGAAGTCCTTAAAAAGACCAGGACACCCCAGACTACAGTCGGTTTGGAGGCCGTTCTCTGTCTCAGATGCCCACGGGCTCCCTGTGGTTCTGGACTCATAGCTGCTGGAGCGCTGAGGCAGATCAGCGTGGAAGAGAATGCGAGCCTGAATGGGGAGGGCTAGGGTTGGGTTAGGTTGGCTGGCTCCAAGCTGCTGCGCTGCTCTATTAGTGTGTAATTGACTGTATTACTGCTGGGCTCTGTTCCACTAACCCTCTTTAATCCTGCTCGCTGATAACTGAACATACACTTTCATGCCTATGAATTGGCAGCTGTGTGGTACATGCCTACGAGGAGAACCCTCTGTCTTCTGACTCTCTTTCAGGAACAAACGCGTCTGCCTTTGACCAGCTGGTGCTGACGCTGGCCTGGGACCGGGTTGACATTGCCAAGAACCACGTGTTTGTCTACGGGCAGCAGCTGCTGGTATGTCCCTGTGTTTATTTGCTCATGTGTGCGTGTGTGCATGCCTCAGAGTTGTTTGCCTAGCTTAGCATTAGCTCCAAACCTTTGGACTTGGCCCAGTGACCCCAGGATGCCCCGTGACCAGGATCTGCACTGCGCGGCGCCGATGGGGCGGCGTGGGCAGGCTGCCGTGAACAGCTGGTTTTAAGGGAAACGTGAACCCTTCCTAAGTGTTTTTAGAAGCTGCCCTTACTCTTGTGTTTATTTGGGAACTTGGGGATTCCTGCTTGGTGTAACAGTGAGAAGATGAATAATATTAGCGTTTATTATGTGCATGGGTTTTATGTCCTTGGCTTCCTCCTTCACGTGTTCATTGGGTTCCAACTAGTTTGTTCTAAAAACCGCTGAACAAATTGTTCCTCTTTGTTGCGTAGGTGAGCTCTTTAGAACAAGCGATGCTGGATGCACTTGTGATGGATAGGGTGGACTTTGTGAAACTGCTGATTGAAAATGGTGTTAGCATGCACCGCTTCCTGACAATCAGCCGGCTGGAGGAGCTCTACAACACAGTAATAACACAACAACCACACAAACAAAGACTGTGGATTGGCCCTTGCCAACCAGGAGACTGTTCTTCTGTTCCAGAAACAACCTGGAAACAACCCAAACCTCCTCCATCTGGTCAGAGATGTCAAGCAGGTAGGTGGGCGAGGCCGGAAGCTGGTTTGTACGCGGGCGCCAGAGCACACTCGCACCTCACGCTCCTGCCTGTCTGTGTCGCCCCACAGAGTCATTTACCTCCAAACTATAAGATCACGTTGATCGACATTGGCCTTGTTATCGAGTACCTGATGGGTGGGACCTATAGGTGCAATTACACCAGGAAACGCTTCCGCATCATCTATAACAATCTCCGTGGCAACAGCAGGGTGAGTCAGAACTCTGCTTCGGGCCCGTGCCTGTGCTGCCCGAAGCCCTTCCTTCTCATTCCGTCTCACTTCTAAGCTCCTTCTGCAACCTGAAGCGGTGTTTGCTGCTCTTCCTGGCAGAGGTCAGGGAGGCACTCGGCTCCTGGCTCTCATCTGAGGAGGAATCACGAGACCTTCAGCATGGAGGCTGACAAGAAGGAGAAGACCAGGCACAATCAGTTCATTAAGACTGCACAGCCATACAAGCCCAAGGTAAAGCACCTCCACCCAGGAGGAGGAGGAGGCGGCCAGGCCTGCTGGGTGAAAGCGAGGGCTGAGCTGAGTGTTTATCTGCGCCCCTAGCTTGAGTCCAGCAGTGAGCAGAAAACAAAGAGAAGCAAAGAGGAGATTGTGGACATCGATGACCCCGAGACCCGGCGCTTCCCCTACCCTTTCAACGAGCTGCTGGTGTGGGCTGTTCTGATGAAGAGGCAGAAGATGTCACTCTTCTTCTGGCAGCACGGTGAAGAGAACATGGCCAAGGCGCTGGTGGCGTGTAAACTCTACAGATCCATGGGCTACGAGGCAAAAAAGAGCGACGTGGTGGACGACGCGTCAGAGGAGCTGAAGGAGTACTCAAAGTCCGTGGCTGGTTAGGCTTTCAATGAGCTGGAGGGCAGCCGAGTTCCTCGTTGATGAAGAACTGAATGTGTGTGTGTGTGTGTTGCAGTGAGTTTGGAACCTTAGCGGTGGACCTTCTGGAGCAGTCGTTCAGGCAGGACGAGACCATGGCCATGAAGCTGCTGACCTATGAGCTGAAGAACTGGAGCAACTCCACCTGCCTGAAGCTGGCCGTGTCCTCGCACCTGCGGCCGTTTGTAGCTCACACCTGCACCCAGATGCTGCTGTCTGACATGTGGATGGGGAGGCTGAACATGCGCAAGAACTCCTGGTACAAGGTTCAGGCTCCTCTTCTCTTGGATTAGTGTTGGAAGCAGAGGCGGGCCGGCCTGGACGCCAAGCTCAGCAGCTGCAGCTGTAGTGAAGAACGTTGCTGTTGTTGATGGCGCAGCCGGTTTTCTCTTGAGCGGAGTGTGTTTGTTTCCAGGTGATTCTCAGCATCCTGGTGCCTCCTGCCATCCTGCTGCTGGAATACAAATCCAAGGCTGAGATGGCTCACATCCCTCAGAGTCAGGACGACCACCAAATGACCATGGAGGACAGCGAAAACAACTTCCAAAGCGGAGCGGATGACATTCAGATGGTGAGGCTTGGCAGTCTCACATTCCCAGTAATAAAAGTCCTCCTTCCTTAGTGACGATGTTCTAGCGTCATCTACTGGACCCTGATGCTCTTAGTGTTCCAGGTGTGCAGAAAGAGAAAGAAGCGATGAATGATTTTACAGCAGACTTTAGAACCTTTTCTTCCAAGTAGTCTCACTATTTAAAAACTCGGGGCTAATTGTGCGTGTTGGCTGTGCGACTCAATTTGAGCCTCTGATCTCTCCAGGATGTGTTCAAAGAGAGCAGATCCCACGACCACATGGAAGCCAAGAACGAGGCGGAGACCCAGTTTCGCTCCAGGAAGCTGCCTTTAACCAGGAAGATTTATGCCTTCTACCGTGCTCCCATTGTCAAGTTTTGGTCCAACACGGTAGGCAGATTACAGCAGAGCACAGGCTCATGCACACAGCCGGGCACCGTGCTTGTTACTCGGGGACGAGCTCCTGGTGGGAGGCTGTGGTGGACATGCTGCTGGAGACGTGGATGGGCTCTCCTTTGTCTTGGATAGGCGTTTTGGTGCTGCCAGGTTCACGGGCAGGTTGAGGACTACCAGCCCCCACGGGCTCCCATGTTTATTCCTGTTCAGCAGCCCCAGGCTGGTTCTCAGGAAGACCAGGCCTCGCTCACACCTTTACGTGCAGCAACAGGACTGTTTTTCAGGCTGGACAAGGCAGCAAGCAGCTGATTTTATCAGTGCAAGTGTTTGCATGTGTGAAGTAGGCTGTGTCCTGCTTATCTACATCTGCAGCGCCTCTTTCCAGCCCCTGATTTTACCACATTAGTGCAGCACAGCATGACCCCTCACACCAGCTCTAATGGCCCACTTTCCAGCAGTTAGCAGCCATGGCCAGCTTCCACCTCCTGTTGGCTCCTTTGTAGCCTTCTTCCCAGCGATAGCGTGTGTGTGTGTGTGTGTGTGTGTGTGTGTGTGTGTGTGTGTGTGTGTGTGTGTGTGTGTGTGTGCGTGCGTGCGCGTGCGCGTGCGTCTGCTCAACCAGAAGGCTTTGCTGGTTTCTTCCTTGCGATAATAAAATCCTTTTTATTTAAGAGACGCGTGAGTCAGAAATTCCCATGTCCTACTTCAAACCCTCGCCTCTTCCATGTAAGAGCAACCTGAGCTGGGGGCTGAACTTCTCTGTCCTGATCCAAGCAGAGCTCCAAACTGGTACTGGTAAAACCTTCTCTGGTGGGTTCTCCCCCTCTTCCTGGTCAAAGTAATCAGAGCAGCGAGCACCTGAGCTCCTCTCTGTCCAGTTCCTTCTTCACTGAAGTGTGAAACGTAAAGACATGAGTCTTCTTTTGTGGAACAATTTTGTGGAACCTTCTTATGTTGCCCCCCCCACCAGCTCTTCTACCTGGGCTTCCTGATGCTTTACTCGTATGTGGTCCTGGTGAAGATGCCTGAACAGCCTTCTCCTCAAGAGTGGGTGGTCATCCTCTACATTTTCACCTCTGCCATTGAGAAGATCCGGGAGGTATGTGCAGCTGAGGTTTTTTTTATTGCCTGGGTCTAATTCACCGCTAATGACGGTAGCTGATGTACTTCTGTGAAAGCGAGTCTCACCTTGGCCAGGCGGTGTCTCCTACTTACCACCAACTTACTTCTCTTGTTTGGCAGATGTTTATGTCTGAAGCTGGAAAAATAAGCCAAAAGATAAAGGTGTGGTTCAGTGAATATTTCAACATTTGTGACTTTCTGGCCATCATTACCTTCTTCATCGGCTTCGGGCTTCGTCTGGCCGGAGGAGAAGTCTTTACCCCCGGGAGGCTGGTGTATTGTCTCAATATCATCTTCTGGTACGTGAGACTCATGGATATCCTGGCCGTCAACCAGCAAGCTGGACCGTACGTCATGATGATCGCTAAAATGGTGAGGAGGAGAGGTGTGTGTGTGTGTCTGTGTCTGTGTGCGTGTCTGTGTGTGTGTGTGTGTCTGTGTCTGTGTGCGTGTCTGTGTGTGTGCGCGTGTGTGTCTGTGTCTGTGCGTGCGTGTGTGTGTGTGCGTGCGCGTGTGTGTCTGTGTACACGTCTCTGCTCCGTCTGTGCACTTTAGTTTGTCCACCGTGGGCTGAGATGGCTGCAGTCAGATTTCCGTCTTGAGGAAAGCTGAGCGTGAACATGTGATGGGATCCAACCCTTTTCAGAGGCTGCATTTATTCTCCCAAAACCTTAAAGCAGGGAATGGGCTCAGGGGACGTTTCTGAAGGTTGTTGGAGCCGTCTCATTTTTAGGCAGCAGTTTGCTGCTTCCTGACGTATTCAGATGAAGTTAGCTGCTGTTACTGAGGTCACGGTCTGTCCTGACCAGGTGTTGGAGGCCATCTTCACATCTCACCGGCATCTCTTTCAGGTGGCCAACATGTTTTACATCGTGGTGATAATGGCTATAGTCCTGCTGAGCTTTGGCGTACCCAGGAAGGCCATTTTGTACCCAGACGAGGAGCCCAGCTGGACGCTAGCTAAAGACGTGATCTTCCAGCCCTACTGGATGATGTATGGGGAGGTGTATGCCTATGAGATCGATGGTAAGGATGCTGAGGACGTTAGGAGGGATTTTCAGGGTAAGGCTGCTGATATTTCAAGTCTTTCCACGGCATGACGACTGATTGGCACTCCAAACCAGCACTGGAATCAAACCCACAATCGGCTAATCCTAACTCACTCTCGCACACTCAGAGGTGGGGTGTAGTTAGAAGGATGCAGGTGTCCCGGCCAAAGCCGCAGCGTGGTAGGCAGTCACCAGCTCTGGAGCGGTGGCAGAGGCGCCCTGGATGCTTGGTGTCAGGCCTGGTGACCTTCTCCAAGCACCGTCTTCACACAGGCCCGTAGCTCCAGTCACCATAGCAACTGCTTTCGGGCTCTCAGCCTGGTTCAGGAGAGGGGTACGGATTGGAAGGGTTTATTTCCAGATTTAAAGGTGTTTGAGGGAAAACCTAAAGCAGAAAATTGCATTGATAAGCCTAAGATACACACAGTTCTGCAGCATTAGAGACAACTGGATGGACGCTCCACTGGGATGAAAAGCATCTAGGTGCTCTGCACAGACGTCAGGTGTAGGTCTGGGTGAGTCGGGCTTCTCCAACTGTCCGTCTCCCTCACGCGGCTTCCCCACCCTGATTATGGCGGTGTAGTAGCGGGACATCAGGTCCTCAGTGGGAACACGTGATCAGGGAATGGGAGTGAAAAAGGGCTGTTGTCTACATCTTTGTTGGTGTGCTAATGCTAATGGTGACGGTAGTGCTAATAAACGCTGTCAGAAGAGGGTTGGCTGGGTAGACTCCTGGCTCTGGAGGCATTTGTCTGGACTGGATGGGTGCATGTCATGTCGTCTCCTTCTTTCAGTGTGTGCCAACAATACTGAACCATTATCTAAGCAGCTGTGTGCGACGGGAGTGTTCCTGACCCCTCTGCTGCAAGCCGTCTACCTCTTTGTACAGTACATACTCATGGTCAACCTGCTCATCGCCTTCTTCAAGTAAGAGCCCCCCTCCAGCCTTCAGAGCCTCTCCTAGGCCTCCTTCCATCATCAGTATTGTTTGTGGGCTGTTTCTTTAGCAATGTGTATCTGCAAGTGAAGTCCATTTCCAACTTGGTGTGGAAGTACCAGCGCTACCACTTCATCATGGTTTACCACGAGAAGCCTGTCCTCCCGCCGCCCGTCATCCTGCTCTGCCATGTTTACTCCCTCTTCTGTATGTGCAGAAAGAGGAAGAAGGAGAGCACCTATGGACCAAGTATGGCTGAAGATCAGGTATCGCCTCCGGAACCCAAACCAACCACACCGCTGATCAACGCGCTCCTTTTCCTTCCAGAGCTCTTTCTAACTGAGGAAGACCGCAAGAAGCTCCATGACTTTGAGGAGCAGTGTGTGGAGGCGTACTTTCATGAGAAGGATGATCAGTTCCACTCAGGGAGTGAGGAGCGCATACGCGTCACTTCAGAGAGGTGAGGAGCTGCCAGCTGTCTGTCAACTCTTTGCATATTCTTGACGTTGTCGGCCAGGGAAGTGCACGTGAAGAGCACGAGTGCACGTGCTGCCGTCCTCCTTGTGCAGAGCGCCTTTTCCGACCACAAACTAGACGGAAAAGTGAGCCCACTGAGGAGCGCTAACGTGCTCTTTGTGCTTGCAGGGTGGAGAGCATGTGCATGCAGCTCCGAGAGGTGGGCAACAAGGTGACCTTCATCAAGCGCTCTCTGCACGCGCTGGACTCGCAGATCGGCCACCTGCAGGACCTCTCCGTCCTGACCGTGGACACTCTGAAAACGCTCACTGCCCAGAGGGCCTCGGAGGCCAGCAAAGTCCACACCCAAATAACCCGGGAACTCAGCCTGTCCAAGAACGTGGTCCCCAGCATCGGGCCCGTGGCCCCCGATGCTGCGCCCCACTCCAAATCCTCCGTGATTGGAAAACGCAGCGCGGGGGCCTTCTTCGGCTCCTCCTTTCCACAGCCTGGAACCACCATGGCGGATTCTCTGTTTGGGACGGGTGTGGGGAGTGGGGCTGGAGCAGAAGGTAGTCGGAGGTTGGGGCTGAGCACCGGAGGAGCCCAGGGCCCGGAGCCCAGCCTGAACAGAACCCTGAGTCCGGACAGGAGGGGCCTCTTGGGGCTCGGGCTCCCGTCTGCAGGGGCCAGCAGCGGCTCCAGTGCCTTTGGCCTGCCCCCTCCTGAGCTGCACCTCCGGGGCCCCTCCCTGAGCCAGAACAAGCTGAGCCGTCCACACGAGCCGGGCCTCTCCGACTCGCCCTCCAGCCTGCCCAACGTCCCCTCCCCAGGAACCCACTTCCACATCAGCAGCTCCCACCTGCAGCCCAGCGGTTCCAGCCACCCGCAGCTGTCCCTGGCGGGGCTGCACCCGCTGCTGCCCCCAGCAGGCGGCGGCTCGGCGGAGTTTGGGGCCTTCGTAGGTGAGTGTGAGGCTGAGGCCGGCTCAGGACTGCAGGAGTGTGAGAGGCGTGTGTGTGTGTATCCCACCGTTGTGGTGACCTCTGAGACTTCGGGCTCAGCCCAGCCTGCCGGCTTGCCTGCATGCACCGACGACGCACGAGCTTTGGGACGGGGACGGGGGGCTCCAGAGAGGAAGAGGAGCTGGGCATTCGTTAATGAGGCCTTCTGCGATGACGAGGGCAGCTCAGCACCTCCGCGCAGGCAGGGCAGAAGCAGCCGAGCCCCGCCGGCTGCAGAACGGCAGCTGCGCCCCGTCTGCGGGGAGGACGGCGTGCTGGGTTGTCCAGGCGACTGCGAGCTGGCGCCCAGGAGGCCCCCCAGGAGACAGAGCGGAGACCGGGACGGGCCCGGACCGCCTGGCTCTCCAGCAGCCCGCTGCGAGGATCTGAGTGGCTCTGAAGTGCCACATGACCAAAGCGACGCCGAGAGCAAAGCCGAGGCGACCAGAGGTTCGAGGCTCGGTCCGGCTGTCCGTCCGCCTGGTGGTTGGGTCTGTCCCTGTCCAGATCAGGAGCCCAGCGCAGCCTGACCTTTCTGCCCTGGCTCCTCCAGCCTCACCAGCCGGCTTCTGTTGGGGGTGGTGCTGCCGGACTGTTAGCGGAGCACTGATGGATGAGTGAGTGAATGATCGGCTGAGTCGGGCTTGTGACACGCTTCTGTCTGGCGGAGGGCGTCTGTGACACGGGTGAGGGGAGCAGTGGGAATCCTTCTCCACACTGGCCCGGGAGTGCTTCCTGTCTCCTTCTGAATGTTTGAAATCAAATCGGAGTCGAGGCTTGAACTAGTTCCCTGACCTGTGACCGCATGTGTGAAAGGACGTTTGTTCTTCTTCAGGACATAAAGACATTGTGGAGCTTCAGGACTCCGCCCCTGAAGAGGCCTCCAGCGGACAGCCCAGCCCAGCCACCAGGCCCAGGTCCCAGGTGTGTGTGTGAGTGTGTGGGAGGGAGTCTCTGTCTACAGAGACATCTAACATCTCTCTGTGGTCCTGCTGTCCTCAGATCCCCCCCGAGAGCCGCGGTCTCATCCGAGCGGTCAACTCCTACGCCGGCTTCACAGAGTTTGGCAGAAGTCCGGCTCTCCTCCATCCTGACTCCTGTGAGCGCGCTCCTTCGCGGCTGATGCTAGCATGTGTCCAGCTGCACGTCAGGCTGCTAACCGCTGACTCTTTGTGCAGCTGTGCTAAAGCGGGACCGGAGCAGAGTGTCGGCCGAAGACCTTCACGCTCAGCAGGAGGCCCGGACTCCGGCTGTGGTATCCACAACCTCCTCCTCTCACCTGCCAAGTCTTTGTAGCCTTCTTGACTTGCGCTTTCCTCAACAGGAGAGAATCCAGGTGAAATCAGCCCAAGCCACCAGCCTGTAAGTGTCCTGCAGGACGTGCAGACGTTCCTCCAAGTCTCCCACTCTGCCTGATCTGGCCTCTCTGTTGCCTTTTGCAGTCAGACTCCTGAAGACTCTCCTAACGGTGAGACGTTAGCGTTGGTCCGGCCTGCGTTTGGACGCCTCTCTGCTGCGTCTGGACTGAGTGTGGTGTGACAGGAAGAAGACGGACGAGCGTCTTCTCTGCTCGAGTCTGTTGTCAAGTTCTGTCTTTGCAAGTTGACAGTCGGTGTCAGCTTGTACGCTGGAGCCTCGGTGTGTGTTTGCTGCTCTTCCTGGAAGGAGGCGTCAGTTGTGCTCTTTGTGGTTGCAGCTGCAGTTCCAGTCTACACGCCGAGACACGCCCACCTCGGAGCCAGGAAGGACTGTGAGTCCCACACAGCCAGGAGGAAAGCGCCCCCCACCGGCGTGTCCAGGGCCTCTCCTGGTTGGCTGTCTGTGAATGTGGTGGTCTGGCTGCTGCGGGGTGATTCGTTCTCCTCGACTCCAGCGACCTGCGTCTGTGTGGCTGCAGGATGAGCTGGTTCGCACCGAGACGGCTCACTTCCTGTCACATCTGAATCAACTCAGAAATAAATGAAGGCCACGTTAAACCAATGAATTCCCCAGCAGCAGTCCCACTTTGAGGGCTGGAGATGTTTTCCTGAGGTGGGGGGTGGGGTGGGGGGGCTGTGGCAGGCCTGGATCTGCTCCGCTCACGGCTCTTCTCTCTGCAGCGATCGGCTCGCCTTTCAAGCCCGTGGAGAACTACCACTACTCAGGTGAGACCTGAGCGCCGCTCTGCTCGCCCGCCTTTTTCTCTGCTTCTCTTCTTGTGACTTGACGCGTCTGCTGGTTCTTCCGGCTGCAGCTGTGGAGCGCAACAACCTGATGAGGCTGTCCCAGAGCATCCCCTTCACCCCCGTGCCCCCAAGAGGTGGGTGTGGGCCCCAGGGCCAGCCCCGCTGGGGGGCTGCCTCAGTCAGAGTCCTCCCAGCCCCGGGCGGCCTGCTTCCGGAGCCTTCCTGGCGGGGCTGCGTCCTGCTGCGGTTTGATGCGTGGGTCGGGCTGCGAGGACACCCCCCACCAGCACAGGCTGCTCACACGGGGAGCCTGCAGCTGCTGACCTTTGACCTGCTGCTGTGTCCTGTCAGGTGAGCCGGTGACGGTGTACCGGCTGGAGGAGAGCTCCCCCAACACCATCAACAACAGCATGTCTTCCTGGACCCAGAAGGGCCTCTGTGCCAAGATCGAGTTCCTGAGTAAGGAGGAGATGGGCGGGGGGCTCCGCCGGGCCCTCAAGGTGCTGTGCACGTGGTCCGAGTACGACATCCTGAAGCCAGGACACCTCTACATAGTCAAGTCCTTCCTGCCTGAGGTGGTCCAGACCTGGCAGAGCATCTACAAGGAGGACACCGTGCTGCATCTTTGTCTCAGGGTAGGACGCCCCCCGTCTCAGAGCAGCGCCGAGCCCCTCTTGTGGTCTTCCTGCTCCTGCTCGTGCTCTCTCTCTTCTCCTTCACCGTGTTTGTGCCGCTGTAGGAAATTCAGCAGCAGAGAGCTGCTCAGAAGCTGACCTTCGCCTTCAACCAGCTCAGGCCCAAGACCATCCCCTACTCACCCAGGTGAGATGGCAAACGGCAGCACGCCACCGTCACGCCACCAGCTCCAGGTCCAAGCAGCCTGCAGTCAGCGGAGGACCAGTGATGCTCTGCTTCTCCATCTGTCTGCAGGTTTCTGGAGGTGTTTCTGCTCTACTGCCACTCTGCCGGTCAGTGGTTCGCCATCGAAGAGTGCATCACCGGCGAGTTCAGGAAGTTCAACAACAACAACGGAGAAGAGATCAGCCCCACCAACCTCCTGGAGGAAACCATGCTGGCCTTCAGCCACTGGACCTACGAGTACACCCGCGGGGAGCTGCTGGTGCTCGACCTCCAGGGTACCAGCCCCAGCAGAGCAGAGGCCCCTCCCCCAGCCCACGCTGCTGCTCTAATCACGTGTGTGTGTGTGTGTGTGTGTGTGTGTGTGTGTGTGTGGGTGTGTGTGTGTGTGTGTGTGTGTGTAGGCGTTGGGGAGATTCTGACTGACCCATCAGTTATTAAGAGTGGTGAGAAGGGGTGAGTTCTCCAGACAAGAACACGTTTCACCCTAAAGATGTGTGAGTCAGTGGCTCCTAACGTGTGTGTGTGTGTGTGTGTGTGTGTCTGCAGCTCCTGCGACATGATCTTTGGACCTGCCAACCTGGGCGACGACGCCATCAGAAACTTCAGAGCTAAACACAACTGCAACTCCTGCTGCCGCAAACTCAAACTGCCTGGTGAGCGTTTCCTTCGTGAACCTGAGAGAACGTGACCAGAGAGCCGGACGGCTTCACACACGAGCCCTCTCACACGCTACCAGCACACCTTTACATGTTCTAGTTCGACAATCAAACGACTAGCGTGCATGGTGGTGACACGACGACCTTGTGTCTCAGATCTGAGGAGGAACGACTACACGCCAGATAAGATGACGTTCCCACACGAAGACCCTGCACACCCAGGCAGCAAAGAGTCGCACCAGTCAGTAAGGCTGATGCTCTGAGGGAAGCAGGCAGGAGAGCAACAGTCAGAACCAGGAGGAGCCCAGAGGAGCCCAGAGGAGCCCAGAGGAGCCCAGAGGAGCCCAGAGGAGCCCAGGAGCCCAGGAGCCCAGGAGGCCACCGTCCTCCCGGAGCGTTGGGGCTGGGCTCCAGTCAGTGCATGCACATCGTTATTACTGGCATTCACCAAAACAACCCTTTACCATCTTAACCTGTTTGTTTTTACAAGGCTGGGGAACAAAGATTTATAATATATTTTGTACAACTTTATGAAAATGCATGTATATATATGTATGTATGTATGTGTGCGTGTGTGTGTGTGTATACACAGACAGATATATACCTAACACACACCCCACACGTATGTGTGTGTGCGTGTGTGTAAATGAACTGGAAATCTGGGCGGGTACACTCACCACTGAAGGCTCTCATGTATCTGAAAGTGGCCAAGTTGCCTTGGTTCAAGAACGACCGCCTGGCGGAGCTTCCTGGAGCGTCACAGCTGCTTCTAGTCAGGAGACAAACATGAGGTGGAAAGACTTGATGGAAAATGGGCAGATTGCAATGCAACTTTCCAGAGCCGCGTATGTCCTTTTATTGTCTTTATCATGTCCGCCACAATCTTGATCGTTTTTATTGTTGCAAAGGTACTATTGTGATATCTTTGTCACCACCTGTTGTATGAGCTAATTACTATCTAGAGTGTATCTCATAGATACTGTTATCTTACAGGCTGAGCAGATTCAATCTCTTATTCAGGGGAAATGATCGATGACCTGGGTGTTACACGTACACGCTTTTGTACTGGATATCGTCTTAAACAAATAAAACTGGAAAAAGCTGATTGTGGCTCGTGCTGCTTTGACTGGAGAAGCTCTGGCGGGCGGACGCTCGCCTCAGCGGCGCTCAGCGGCTCCCTCCGCCGGGGAGGCCGCCGGAGCGCCTCCTCCTCCGCCGGGGAGGCCGCCGGAGCGCCTCCTCCTCCGCCGGGGAGGCCGCCGGAGCGCCTCCTCCTCCGCCGGGGAGGCCGCCGGAGCGCCTCCTCCTCCGCCGGGGTCTTGGACTTCAGCCTCTGGGCTGGTGCTCAGCGCGCGCGCGGAACACAGGTGCTCAGCGCGCGCGCGGAACACAGGTGGGCTTCACCGGGGGACAAGCGCCACCGTGACGGTCGTCTCCGTTGAGCGCTGGTAGGTTGGCTTCTTCGGGTCTTTGGTTCCGTACCTTTAGCCACCAGTGGCGTGTTTCCGCCCACTGCTTCCACGCCTGTCCCGTCTGTGTGCCGCCAGTGGCGGGCGAGGGGACGCCTTCCGCAGCCGGGTTTTGGAGACCGAGCTGGGTCGGATTCCTGGCGTGCAGGTCGTGTCCTTCCGTGGGAGACGAGGTAGGCTTGTGTGATCCTCCAAAGGCCCGGAAAAGATTCAAACAGGAGCAGGACATTCACAGCCTATAAGGAGCAACGAGTCCCGGGCCGACAACAAAAGAGAGAAGTCCAAAGCGAACCGGAACGAATTTATCCTGCGTGCACGCGGTGTGTGACGTGAGGCGCGGCCTCCACAAGGAGGCGCTGTTTTCCTCGCGTTTTTGTTGCTTTGGCACGTCAAACTGCACATTAAGCGCAACACACGTTTTAAACATTCATCACAACCGAACCAATTTTAGCAAAGAGGTGGCTCATGGTGAAAATGGTCAACTGTTTTAATCTTTTAGCAAGACCACATTTAAGTACATTACCGGACAAACGCTAGCGTCCTCTGCCGAAAGACCACGGCGGGTTTCGGTCCGAAACAAGCGGAAGCGAAAGCAAAAGTTTCCCCTTTTCCTCAAATATACCTAAACTTTCGTTCAGTTTTCGTTTCCTTTTGCTTGGAACTGTCTTTATTAAACGTTGGCAGTCTTTTTTCACACATTTGAAAATTAAGAGGAAGAAAGAGGCGGAAGTAAAAATGGCTAAGTTTGGAAACGCGGAAGTGGAGGAGCGGCGGTAGGACGAGGGAGATGAAGATGAAGACGATGGTGGAAGCGGGTTCTCACGCTCGGACACGCGCCTCTGTGGTGCACGTAGACTCGTCAACGGTAAACGTGCCCGCGTTAAAGCGCCTCGTGCTCACAAAAGTGTGATTTCAGGATCCTTTGAGGTGTCCGCGGGGGGAGAAGGTGATCTACTCCAAACTCGAGTCAGGGCGGTTTCCTGATGCTGCACAGGTGAGTCCAGAGGCCAACGTGTGCTTCTGAAGCATCCAAAGCTGCTCGGGTTGCTGCTGAGAACCTGCTCTGGTTCCTGCTGAGAACCTGCTCGGGTTCCTGCTGAGAACCTGCTCGGGTTCCTGCTGAGAACCTGCTCGGGTTCCTGCTGAGAACCTGCTCGGGTTCCTGCTGAGAACCTGCTCGGGTTGCTGCTGAGAACCTGCTCGGGTTCCTGCTGAGAACCTGCTCGGGTTGCTGCTGAGAACCTGCTCGGGTTCCTGCTGAGAACCTGCTCGGGTTCCTGCTGAGAACCTGCTCGGGTTCCTGCTGAGAACCTGCTCGGGTTCCTGCTGAGAACCTGCTCGGGTTGCTGCTGAGAACCTGCTCGGGTTCCTGCTGAGAACCTGCTCGGGTTCCTGCTGAGAACCTGCTCGGGTTGCTGCTGAGAACCTGCTCGGGTTCCTGCTGAGAACCTGCTCGGGTTGCTGCTGAGAACCTGCTCGGGTTCCTGCTGAGAACCTGCTCGGGTTCCTGCTGAGAACCTGCTCGGGTTCCTGCTGAGAACCTGCTCGGGTTGCTGCTGAGAACCTGCTCGGGTTCTGAAGGCCTCTGAATCGGCTTGGATGACG
>CAAE01014611.1:146241-167332 GCA_000180735.1 Tetraodon nigroviridis
CGCGGTCGCTCTTGCCCCGGGGCCACGGCCCCACTTTAAAATATATAAGCCCCCTCAGTGGTAGTGCCCCCTTCCATATCACACACGCGCACACACACGTATGCGTATGTGCGTGTGTGTAAATGAACTGGAAATCTGGGCGGGTACACTCACCACTGAAGGCTTTTATTTATTTTAAAGTGGCCAAGTTGCCTTGGTTCAAGAACGACCGCCTGGCGGAGCTTCCTGGAGCGTCACAGCTGCTTCTAGTCAGGAGACAAACATGAGGTGGGAAGACTTGATGGAAAATGGGCAGATTGCAATGCAACTTTCCAGAGCCGCGTATGTCCTTTTATTGTTTTTATCATGTCCGCCACAATCTTGATCGTTTTTATTGTTGCAAAGGTACTATTGTGATATCTTTGTCACCACCTGTTGTATGAGCTAATTACTATCTAGAGTGTATCTTATAGATACTGTTATCTTACAGGCTGAGCAGATTCAATCTTTTATTCAGGGGAAATGATCGATGACCTGGGTGTTACACGTACACGCTTTTGTACTGGATATCGTTTTAAACAAATAAAACTGGAAAAAGCTGATTGTGGCTCGTGCTGCTTTGACTGGAGCTCTGGCGGGCGGCCGCTCGCCGCGGAGGCCGCTCAGCGGCTCCTCCTCCGCCGGGGAGGCCGCCGGAGCGCCTCCTCCTCCGCCGGGGAGGCCGCCGGAGCGCCTCCTCCTCCGGCGGGGTCTTGGACTTCAGCCTCTGGGCTGGTGCTCAGCGCGCGCGCGGAACACAGGTGCTCAGCGCGCGCGCGGAACACAGGTGGGCTTCACCGGGGGACAAGCGCCACCGTGACGGTCGTCTCCGTTGAGCGCTGGTAGGTTGGCTTCTTCGGGTCTTTGGTTCCGTACCTTTAGCCACCAGTGGCGTGTTTCCGCCCACTGCTTCCACGCCTGTCCCGTCTGTGTGCCGCCAGTGGCGGGCGAGGGGACGCCTTCCGCAGCCGGGTTTTGGAGACCGAGCTGGGTCGGATTCCTGGCGTGCAGGTCGTGTCCTTCCGTGGGAGACGAGGTAGGCTTGTGTGATCCTCCAAAGGCCCGGAAAAGATTCAAACAGGAGCAGGACATTCACAGCCTATAAGGAGCAACGAGTCCCGGGCCGACAACAAAAGAGAGAAGTCCAAAGCGAACCGGAACGAATTTATCTGCGTGCACGCGGTGTGTGACGTGAGGCGCGGCCTCCACAAGGAGGCGCTGTTTTCCTCGCGTTTTTGTTGCTTTGGCACGTCAAACTGCACATTAAGCGCAACACACGTTTTAAACATTCATCACAACCGAACCAATTTTAGCAAAGAGGTGGCTCATGGTGAAAATAGTCAACTGTTTTAATCTTTTAGCAAGACCACATTTAAGTACATTACCGGACAAACGCTAGCATCCTCTGCCGAAAGACCGCGGCGGGTTTCGGTCCGAAACAAGCGGAAGCGAAAGCAAAAGTTTCCCCTTTTCCTCAAATATACCTAAACTTTCGTTCAGTTTTCGTTTCCTTTTGCTTGGAACTGTCTTTATTAAACGTTGGCAGTCTTTTTTCACACATTTGAAAATTAAGAGGAAGAAAGAGGCGGAAGTAAAAATGGCTAAGTTTGGAAACGCGGAAGTGGAGGAGCGGCGGTAGGACGAGGGAGATGAAGATGAAGACGATGGTGGAAGCGGGTTCTCACGCTCGGACACGCGCCTCTGTGGTGCACGTAGACTCGTCAACGGTAAACGTGCCCGCGTTAAAGCGCCTCGTGCTCACAAAAGTGTGATTTCAGGATCCTTTGAGGTGTCCGCGGGGGAGAAGGTGATCTACTCCAAACTCGAGTCAGGGCGGTTTCCTGATGCTGCACAGGTGAGTCCAGAGGCCAACGTGTGCTTCTGAAGCATCCAAAGCTGCTCGGGTTGCTGCTGAGAACCTGCTCGGGTTCCTGCTGAGAACCTGCTCGGGTTCCTGCTGAGAACCTGCTCGGGTTGCTGCTGAGAACCTGCTCGGGTTCCTGCTGAGAACCTGCTCGGGTTGCTGCTGAGAACCTGCTCGGGTTGCTGCTGAGAACCTGCTCGGGTTCCTGCTGAGAACCTGCTCGGGTTCCTGCTGAGAACCTGCTCGGGTTCCTGCTGAGAACCTGCTCGGGTTGCTGCTGAGAACCTGCTCGGGTTCTGAAGGCATCTGAATCGGCTTGGATGACGGTCTGGTCTTTTCTGAACAGGTGGTGGCCAAAGTAAAGCAGATGATGAAGGAGTGAACGAGGATGGAGACAGTCCTCATGCTGACAGAACCGGGCTCAGTTCCTCTCAGAACACATTTAAATCTATTTTCCAGCCCTACGTTAACGGACACGTTGGTCCCGGAGGGCTTTCCTGTCTGGACTCCTCAGACTTCCTGTGGAGCAGAGGAACGACCTCGCCTGGTCAGTGTGAGTAGACGAGTGACGGGGCAGCTTCTGTTTATGACTGCACACACACACACAAAAGAGAGACGTGTGTGTGCACGAGGAAGTCCAGAAGCTGTCCTGCTGAATGGATCCTGAAGAACCTCTCCCGTCACTGAGGCCTCTTCCTGCCGCGCCTCCTCTGGAAGCTTCCTCCTGCGCTTCAGTCCTTATTTAGTGGAACGCTTTGGCTTTTTGAGTCTAGATGACAGCCTGGTTTTAAAGCGTCAGCTCAGTCTTCACCTTGGCCCAGATTCACTCGCTCATCTGCTAGAAATGATCCAATATTGGGCTCCATTTATCCAACATTTGACCTTCAAAGACAACCGGTTGTAGTTCCCTGTGAAGGTTGTGTAACTGGTTTCAGCTGCAGACAAACCCAAGTTCACCTAAAGAACCTGCTAAACTGGGTCTGAGGCCACACTGGGTCAGGGGACTGCAGGGTTTGACCAATCAGCTGTCTGGGGGCTCCTGGAGGAGTTGGGTGCCAACGTTCCCGAATCCTTTCGCCGGTTAGCGCGTCCTCCCCGGGGAGCAGCTAGCCTCCAGCGTCCAGCTGTTCACGTCCAACAATGCAATAAAAAACCGAGCCGTTGGTCGGCTTGCGTGAAGCTAGTTTCCTGTTTGCACATGCATTCTTGTCTGGGATTGGTGCAGCAAGAAAATGGGCTGAGGGGCGTTTCCCAGACGAGCCGGAGGAACCGGTGTCCCCCCGGCTCCTGGCTCTGAGCTGTGGTCGCGTCCACCAGCCAGACGACGTGACAAACGTGCACTAATTCGGCCACGGCGGCTTCCAAAGCGTCTGAAAGTCAGGAGGCAGCGAGAGGAACGTGCACGTTTGCATGCGCAAAAAAGTGGCTGCGTGTGCGCGCGCTCTCCCCTTTTCGTGCACGTGCGACGATGAGCACAGAAGGTGGAGCCGGAATCGAGGAGGCCAGACTGCGCCGCTGCTTTTATTAGAAAACGCCACAAATAAATTAAAGAGAACAATGTAAAAAAGATACAGTTGAAGAGATCTGAGGGCGCCAACTGGCCGTCGCCGGAGCGTCCGCAGGGCCGCTGGACCTTCGCTAGCACCGCGGCTCTGCTAGCCTCTGGAGATCACTCGCTGAAATGTAGGACAAACTTCGAGGTTCCCTCCATCAGCGGCTGGGGAAAACGGCCACGTTTACCTTCCATGTCATATAAATATAATATATTAATTTATACATTGTACACTGGAACGCTCGAAAGCACACACACACACACATCAGGCAAACAGCTGGATCAAAGGCAGCCGACCACTTTGAAGACCAGAAGCAGCGGCGGGAGACGTGAGCCTGCAGGTTCCGGCTAACCGGACCCAGAGCGCCCCTCAGATCCCCGAAGGCATCCAATCCTTTCCCTCCGTCGGGGAGGAGCGGGTGAGGGTGGGGCTTCGTTGGTAGGAGCGTGTGCCAACATTCCCCCGATGGCGCCAGATCACCAGCCGGAACCCCCCACGTTCCGCAGCAGCCCCTCCCCACCTGAACATCCACGTTAGCGAGAACAAAGAGCCCGGCTGTAGCGCACCAGGAGGAAGGTGAGCCCGGCCAGACCGACCCCGGCGGCGGCAAACAGCGCCGTCTTCATGGATGAGTCGTGACTCACCTCCCGGGCGGAGAGGGAGAACTTGGAGAAGCCCTCCTGTGACGGAAGCAGGAGAGGAGAGGTTAGAACGAAGAAGAAGAGCTCAGACAGAAGCGCTAATGCAGGCGCAGCAGCTCCTCATCTCCACCTCTTTAACCTAGCCCTGCAGCCGCGCTGACCTGTGACCAGCTCTAACGGCTCCACCGGTACCTGCCCCCCAGGAGGAGGGAGGAGGCCTCTGAATCCAGCTCCTCCTCCTTTAGTCTCCCTGCCGACTCCAAAGCCTCCCTGTCTGGTTCCACAGGTGCTGCAGCTTGCTCTCCTCATCCCCACCATTCCACCATCAGAGGAGGAGAAGGAGCAGGAGGAAGAGGTAGAGGAGAAGGAGGTGCAGGAAAAGGAGGAGGAAGTAGAAGAGGAGGGGGAGAAGGAGGAGGCAAAGAAGAAGTCAAAGAGGAAGAGACTGAGGAGGAGAACTCCTGCCATCTCCAAGGGGAAGAGCCAGGTTGGTCACTCCAACGCTAGCAGGAGGTCACGGTGGGCGGAGGAGGAGCAGCGAGCTTTCCTCTACGCTTTGATCTGTAGCCGCGGCGCTGCTAACCCCAGCCCGTCGCTACCACTCACCCATCCGCCATTCTCCAGCAGCCAGTCCTTCCTCTCCTCCCCCAGGTAGTCTGCTATGGTCTCGGCGAGTGCCCTGCAGGCTCCAGGCGCCTGTCCCAGGTCCTGCTCCAGCCCGGGGTCCGGCCCCGGCTTGGTGCTCTTCTGCTCCTGCATCAGTCTGGCCAGCACGCCAGTAAAGGCGAAAAGGGAAACAACCCTTCCCCAGTTCAAGTGTCCGTCTCCCACCAGCTCCTCCATCACCGTCCTGAGGCCGGAGCAGGGGTCCAGCCCGCACTGCCTCAGGAAGCTGTGGGCCAGCGAGTGGAAGCGAGCCTGGTGCTGCTGCTCCAGGTCCTGGGCCAGGCTCCTCATGGCCGCGGCCGGCTCGCCGGGCGGCGGAGGGGCCGGACGCTGGCTGGCGCAGCACACAGACAGGTAGTCCTCCGCCAGAGCCAGGGTCTCTTTCCACAGCCCGCACGACATTTTCTACCAGCAGGGGAAAAAAGAGAGAAACCGGATAAAGAGCTTCCAGGACCGCGGTCAGAGCAGGAAGAGCTGATGTAAAACCAGCTTTGTTCTTGTCAAAACAGCTTTGAACTTGCCTCAACCCATTCGTTCATTTTAAGACTAATCATTTTAAGTTGTTCGGCTCCTAATCAGAACATCCCCGGAAGGACCGCGAGCGTCAGTGGAAAGTCCGTCCAATTTCCACAATATTCTTTCGGTAAAAAACAGCTGGACGATTTCTGTGTTTCGCCGTCCGAGCTGATATTTGCGATATTTCCCGATGAAGATGATGATCGCAGGCTGCCCAGAAGATGGTGAACAGCTCCCGGTTACCATCAGATCGGCAGGAACCGACGCTAGCGGGAGCGGCGGCGCGATCACCGCGAACCGAGCGACGAGAGAAAGACGAACATCCCCGCAAACCCAGGAGCACAGGCGGCTTCGAGCGCGTCTAAGCGTCCCCGTTAAAAGCAGCGTTTCACCGGCACACCTCGGCTAACCGGCTCCGTTTGTCATCATGGAGGACACAAAGAAGCAGCTTCCGAGCGGGCGCCCCATTCAGGGGTTAGGCTAGGGTGGGCTAGGGTGGGGTAGGGTGGGTTAGGGGAGGGTAGGGTGGGTTAGGGTGGGTTAGGCCGAAACAGGACGCGAGTTTAGCGCGTAGAAGACAAGTTCGAGGCCGGTGGAACCTACGGTTGTCCGTCCAGAGACGCTTCAGCCTCCCAGCGGGGACTAGTCTGCTCGCGACGGCGGAAGCAGAAACTCGCTGCGGCCTCAGCGCCTCGTCACTTATCACGTGACTCCGCCCCCGGATCCCCCGCAGAAAATCCCGCAAAATCACCCCGATCGAAAGACGAAGCCCACGTGGGAAGTTCCGGAACAGCCCAGAAAGAGCCGAACAGGAAGACAAATGTGGACAAGTGGAGGCTCCTCGTCGCTTTTACTGGCGTTGCCTGACTGTTACCGTTAGCTTGCTGTCACCACTGCTACCTGGAGTTAGGGTTAACCAGGGTTAGGGTTAGGGTTAGGGTTAACCAGGGTTGGGCTTAATGTTAACCAGGGTTAGGGTTAGGGTTAGGGTTAACCAGGGTTGGGCTTAATGTTAACCAGGGTTAGGGTTAGTCTAATTTTAACCAGGGTTAGTCTAATTTTAACCAGGGTTAGTCTAATGTTAACCAGGTTTAGGGTTAGTCTAATGTTAACCTAGGTCCTACACAAGGACTACCCACATGTCCATAACTCGCATATTCATATTCATATTCCACAATTCATGTAAAGCACCTGTATAAAAACACTTTATTTTTCATTTTGTGTACATAATGTAACATTCTAGCAGAGAAATATTTTTATTTATCCTGTCTTCTTCTCTTATATTTCAAAATTCTTTTTTCGCCAATGTTTTTACTGCCGGAACAGTGAATTTCCCCGCTGTGGGATGAATAAAGTCCTATTCTATTCTGTTCTGTTCTGTTCTATTCTTAGGGTTATTTTGCTGTTAACTGGGTTAGGGTTAACCCTAAACTAACCCTAATGTTACCCAGGGTTAGTTAACCCTTTAGGGGTCAATCAGACAGCTGATGGGGTTCTGTGTTCATACTGTAAAACAATAACGTCCATCATGAAGTAAAAAAATAGGTGCAAACAGTCATTTTAGTCCAACCATCTTTCCAGTCACGCTGTTGGGTGTTTCAACGTTTCAACAAAAAAACAAGTTAAACTGTAAAAGAGGTGTAGAACAGCTTTCTGCTGAGAAGCCAGTGGCTTATTTTCAGGTTCATTTGTCGGATTAACCAGCCTCAGGAGGAAGTAAAAGCAGCAAATGTCAGTTTCAGTGATGGGTTTTTTTGTTTTTTCCCGGACGGTCCACCTCTGCTTTTCAGGCCTTTTTTTAATATTCTCGTTTGTCACTTCGCCTGATGTAATGTGGTGATGTGGAAGGTTGACCTTTGACCGGTGGTTGGAGAAAGAAGATGGGTGACAGTCAGCATCTGAACGTGGATCAATACCAGTTGAACTGCTCAAAATCAGTTTTTTTTTCAAGGTTTTAGTGAACACTGACTGAAACTGTCGAAACCAGGGATGGCAGAAATGGAACATTGATGAGAATGAGTAATTTGGAACAATTCATTCAGAAAAAGAATAGATCGTTTGGAATGTTCGCAACATCTCCCCACAGTGACATCTGATGACATTCAAACAGTAGAACGGTGCTGCCAACTTCACAGCGAGGAAGATTAGCTGTCTGTTAGCTGTCTGCTCGCCTAATTCACACAGTTAGCAGACATCTGTAATTGTAATGGATGTGTAGGAGAGAGAAATAACGCACTCCATCTCAAGTTATTCTCAAAAGAAAAAACGCTCAGTAAAATACGAAGAGGCAAGACTTTGCAAAAAAGAAAGCACTTATCAAAGGACTTTAAATGTTTTCGGTGTGTCAGGTAATGAATCAACAGCTAACAGGGTAAAGACACGAGAAGTGATTATACCACATGACTGAGTCCATCAGTACCGCCAGTGACTACAGTAAGCGCCCCCCCAAAAAACCACCAAAGTGTTTCACTTTTTCCACCCCAGATTGTTTATTATATATGTCTGATTTCATTGTTTGATTGTTCTTAAATTCACACACACACAACAGTTTGTTCACGTCTCCTCTTTGAATGCAGCCTTACTTTGACTCTACACTTTTATACTCTTCACCACGTACAGGTAAGTCTGGAACCATCCTAGGAGGAGCACTGCTACAGCAACCTGCAGGCCAACACGCTCCAGCCGCAGGCAGAAACCTGCTGCACGACTGCCGTCACTCTGGAAGAAACTCTAGGCCCAAATCTGCAAGACAGCGCCAGGGAATTAGCGAACGAGAATCAAGCACGTCCACAAACCGACCACATGAAAGCAGATGGATTTACGCCACCGCCAGGAAATCGAATGAGTCGCAGCGTCTGGCTCCGGCTCACCCGTAAGGTGCTGTCCCAGGACGCTGAGCAGAGCGCCGTCCCGTCAGGTGACATTCTGACTCTGCTGATTCGGTTCTCGTGGCCAAACAGAACCGACAGCCGAGTTCCCTTCAGGACGTCCCACACGTTGATGGTGTAATCATTATAACCGGTGAAAAGAAGACGACCTGGACAAGGAAGAAGTGGTCCCAAAAACAAGAAGCTGCATGGACAAGTCTTTGTTGGGACGTTCTGTGACGGGTCTCCTTCCAAACAGATGATTTATCTGTTATATAGTTTAAAAAGGAATGAACTGAACGGACAAATGTTACTGTTTTCTGATCATCCTTCAACTCACACGTCAAACACAACGATTGAACTTGTCCATCTTGCGTCCATCAAGCGTGCGATAGCAGTTATGGTGAAATTAAATCATTGAGTGGAGGAAAACGTGGTGGTTCATGTGCTCCAGTAGATCTCTGGACCAGTGAGCTGTTCTACAGGTGAAGGTTCTCACCACTCAGAGAGAAATCCAGGGAGGAGGCCCCGAAGATCACGCTGTCCTTCTGGTAGACGGCAACCTCCCGGTCAGCACGCAGGTCGTAAAAACGGCACTGGACCAGGACAAACCAGTCAGCCAGGCCAGAGAGCGAGAGAGCAGCGGGCACAAGAGAGTGAGAGAGCGTGCACGCGTTTTAGGACGCTTTCTGACTCACCGTGGCATCATCAGAAGCAGAGGCGAACGCATCTCCGCTGGGGTGGAACCTGAACACACACACACACACGCGCGCACACACACACAGCAGAGTTAGCCTGCTGCACCAGTGAGGACAGTTTCAGCAGGTTCGATGAGAAAGACTCACTTTACACAGTTAACATCAGACACGTGGTTCTCAAAGGACTGGATGTTCTGTCCAGAGCGCATGTCCCACACGTTGGCCTTTTTATCGCAGCCCTGAGGACACGCACACGCGCACACGTCAACACTCTCCGTGACAGCACACGCTGCTGCCGTTGTGTCTGAAATCAAATCTCACCCCAGAGATGAAAATGTTTCCAGTCTCAGACGGGATGAAGTCCAGCGACAGAACATCAGCTGTGTGAGCGTGGAAACTCTGCAGCAGCTGCCCGCTCTCCACGTCCCAGAGCGCGCACGTGCCATCTCCGCTGGAGGTCAGGATCTGACACACACACACAGCAGCATAAACATTTCATGATATTGTGCTTGTTTGGTCTCCATGGAAACCGTTCAATCAAGGCTCCTCAGGTTCCAGGAGTGAGAGATTCCAATGGGAAGGAAGCTGCTCGTCTGTTTAACATCCTGAAACTCTCTGTCCGTTGGTCTGTTTCACGCCAGAAAATCAGGAAATGAAAAACTTGCAGAAACAAGAAAAGAATCAAGCTTGAATGAAAAAAGGAAGGAAGAGGAATAAAAGGAAGAAGAGGAGGAGAAGAAGGGTGTGAGAGAGAAAGAGTTTGTCAGCAGAGCTCAAACCTGCTGGACGATGGCCGCATACGTGCACGTCCAGCCCTCGTGCACTGATGCACGCACGCATGCACACACGCACACACGTCAGGTACAGCACAAGCACGCACACACACACTTCTGAGCTAGCTCTGGTTTCAGTGTGTGTGTGTGTGTGTGAGAGAGAGAGTGATGTGTTGAATACCTCAGATTAGTTTGTTCCACTCATTTCTAGATAAAAGGAGATAAAAGCCCCCCACTGTCTATTAATACTCAGAGGACCTCTCTCATCTCTTCCACCTCCTCTTCCTCTCTCATCTCTTCCACCTCCTCTTCCTCTCTCATCTCTTCCACCTCCTCTTCCTCTCTCATCTCTTCCACCTCCTCTTCCTCTCTCATCTCTTCCACCTCCTCTTCCTCCCTGGAGGGCCCAGGGGGCCAGGCCCCGGCTCTTCTGCAGGTCTTCGTCATGTCTCACCTGCATGTCGGTGTTGACGAAGCTGCATCCGGACACGTAGTTGGTGTGCACGGACACCACCTTCTTCTTGGCCACCAGGTTCTCCTGCTGGTCCAATGAGAGGGGGACGACGCAGCACTTGTTGTCCAGTCCTCTGTGGGGAGACGAAGAGCTGAACACCTTCCTGGTTGCAAAGATGCAACCAGGGGGGAGGTTGGTCCCACTCACCCACACGCCACAGCACAGCCTGACGGAGCGTAAGCGCACGCCAGCACCCACGTGCACGGCAGGGACACGACGTGCTCCTGTCACATGCACACAAAAGATTCATTCTGCAGGTCAAAGAGCTGAACGTCGCAGACGCAGCTGATCTGGGCCTGAGCAGCAAGGAGGGCTGATTCCAGGGTTAGGGGTCACGCCCACGCTCACAGCCGCACTATCAGCAGGCACACGTGAGTGTCTGTGTGACGTCCTGCTGTCAGAGGACAAGTCCAGCAGATGCTTCACATCTGCAGGGACACAGCTGGACGTAGCCTCTGGCCAACATGGCTGCCCACGGCTTTGCTCCCTTTCAGTGGTCACACATTTGAACCGATTTGTCTTCCATTCAGAGAATATGAAGCCCAACATCAGCAGAAATCTGATGGTTTAATCCAACTTTGCTTCTTTTCACTACAGTTCACCTTCCAAATTTCATATAAAACACATGAATCAGTTCGTCCCACCTTGTTAAGAGTGAAAGCATCCCAGACAATCACTTTCCCATCCTGGAGTAGAAGAAGACAATTTTAGATTGGTTGTGTAGTGATGAATCCTGCTCTGTGTGTGTGTGTGTGTGTGTGTGTGTGTGCGTGTGTGTGTGTGTGTGTGTACCTGAGAGGAGCTGACCAGACGACGTTTGTCTCTGCACCAATCCATACACAGGACTTTGTTCCCATGACCCTTCAGCACACGTTTGGTCTTCACTGAGAGCCCAGCCAGAGTCTCCACCTTCTCAGCAACCTGATGCACTGAGAGCACACACACACACACACACACACACACACACAAACAGTATCATAAGAGAAATTTACAACAACACGAGGAGCAACTGACCTGTTCACACCAGAAAACTATAAGGCAGTTCTTAAGAAAGAGAAAAAGACAAATGACAAAAAGACTAGTATAGTTTAGCTACTTGTTACTGTTTAGGAGGAGCGGCCAGGTAACTGTAGGCTTCTCATTTATGGATGAAATATGAATATTTGAATCAATCAGTGACTCACAGGGGAGTTTACTTAAATAAGGTCACAATTTTGACCAAAAAGAGGAAAGAAAGCAGCAGGTACAAGAGGTCAAAAGGAAAATGGTTATTTAAAGAACCTTTGGGCACAAAAAAGTGCTTTTGTCAAAAATTAGCACTAAAATGATGGAAAATTGTTGCACTCACACTCCACATCGTTGATTTTGCCCCGCTCCTCCTCCAGCTTCTTCTTTAGGGTTTCACTCTCCCGCTTCAGGCTTGCCAGAGTTTCTCCCCTCTGGAGCTCCTGACAGGCCATCTGGGCCCGGAGAGGACAGCAGCAGCACCGGGGAGCAGCGGCACACAGCCACAGGGTCCCAGGGTCCCAGGGTCCCAGGGTCCCAGGGTCCCAGGGTTCCAGGCCGGAGGGAGACACAGCGGTCGGTCAGTCAGCAGAGTGAAGATGAGGAGCTCTGGCTCTCTCCCTCCCCCTGCAGCCATCCCACAACTAGCGTCTGCATGCTGACGTGTTGTTGATCACTAGGATTCTGTTACTAATTCTTTAAACACACTTTAATGCAGAACCTGTTTTTTTTTCAGTCTCTTTTCTCCCACACACCAAACCCTCGTTTGTTGGGCCAGATTAGGTCTCACGCTGCCAGCTTTGATGACTCCTAATAAATGATGAACCAGCCTGTAAAACCTGCAGGCTCAGAGCCGCTTTTCTGTTGATCGTGATGAACCAGTAACCTCTACATTTGCCTGTTTAGTGAATTCTTCATTCAAATCAAATCAAATCAAACTTTATTTATAAAGCACTTTTCATGCATAAAATGCTGCTCAAAGTGCTTTCCAATGCAATAAAACAATCATATACCCCCCACCTTTGCACACACATACACATGGCCCAAGAACACCCCAATTAAATGCTTATGCCCCCCCCCACACACCCTCCCATAACCATGTTAGAATCCATATTATTAAAAAACATATGAAAATGGACCTGAGAAAGCATTTCATTGACAATGAAAGATAAGCATCATTCATATATTCTTATGGGGCAGAAAAAGGAATAAAAGGCTCCACTTTCTTAGATTTCTTTTCTAATTTCAGACTGAGAGGCGATGTCTGCTGATTGGTAGAAACATTGTGGTGAAACGCCTGAAATCCCTTAGGAACTCCTGAGTCTGAATGGACCAGGTACCATTTCCACGCAGAAGGAGCAGTAGTTGATGGGCTCGTTCTTGATGTAGATGTTCATCAGCGGACTGGGGTTGGCACAGCTGTCACAGGGGCCAAAAGTGGCCGCCACAAACGTCTGATCACACATGGCTGCAGAGGATCACCGACACGCCTGTGGGCGACAGCAGCACAGCCATCAGCGCACCCCGCCCCTCCCCCTCCCTGGGTGGGGATGAGTAGCTGCTAATCTGCTCCAGCCGGGTCGGGGTCAGGAGCTCCAGAGGAGCGCAGCAGCTATTCTGGGACCTGCTAAAGTCCCGTCACATAAAAAAAAAAAACATTCAGGTGAGTCACAGCTGAAGATTCCGATCTGGAACCATTTCTGTCCCTCAGAAATATTTATCGCACATCTATAACAGCAACTTCACAATCAGACCTAGGAGCTATCACCGAAAATGTGTGGAAAAGCGAGATTAGCTGACACAGCCGTGACCCACAGGAGCAGCTCCACTGTCACCTTAGCAGCAGATCTTAGCCGGGAAGCCCAGGAACACCCGAACGGTCAGCAGCCGAGTCAAAGGAGTCAAACCTTACCTGGCGGGAGGTTTCTGCTCTTCGGTCTGCAGCAGCTATTTGACCTGAAAAGCTGAGTTTAGGGTGGAAGAAGATTGAGGAGGAGGAGGAGGAGGAGGAGGAGGAGGAGGAAACACTAATCTTCTTAGTTTAAGCTGCTCCAGACGTTGAGTGTTGGAGTCCAAACCTGTGGAAACATCCCAGCGAGCCAGCACCGGGCCGAACCCATCTGGTAAGCGTCAGAACTGGGATCAAAGCAAAGAGCCACCAGGTTGTAGCAGCCAGTGACCTCCAAGTCATGTGACCAACCACACCCAAACTGCAGAAAAAAGGTTGGGTTAGCCTGACTGGACGACTGAAAACTGAGACGATGGCTGCAGGCAGTCCAACAGTAATCAGCTTTTTATTTCACTTTTACACATTTGACACTTTATTCCAAGTTTCTAAAGGGTGAACACGTTGACTAATCACAGCTAGCAGAAGACCAACAGTCCAGGCTGTCAAATGTACACACGGGTAGGAGGGAACGTGTCAGCGGCTCACACCAGCCGTGCTGATGGCTTCATATCTACAGAGACGTTTGAAGAACGGCACAATCAACTCCAGAAGAATGAGGATGATGTAGAACGTCTAGGCGGTGTCTACACAAACTCTCCTGGGTGGAAAACATTCCAGCTCAACTGATGGTGGAGTTCTAAGCAACCATTAACGTGCACGATGAGAACGTGAGCGTGGAGGCTGCTGTGAGGAAGAGGAAGCCTGACGGGGAATCAAAAGGACCGACAGTTTGACTGAATTACTCCAAAAAAGTGCACTTGAATGAACCAGTGCAACTGCTGAATGCCAATCACAGCTGACCAACAACAACAACGTCCAACCACTCAAAGGTGAAACAGAGAAAGAGGAGGACGCAGCAGCACACAGGCGACTGTCATCTGAAACCAGTGACAGAGCAGGTCCAGAGAAGGCTGGTCCACAGGGAGCAGCTGGGACCAGGAGCGTCCAGCCTCAGCCTGCAGACCTGCCCGGTTCCACCACACACTCACACACAGACAAGGCAGGGGATGACACCATCCCCATGGCAACAGGAGAGCATGGTCACGTTCCTCAGCCACTGGTTTGGGTTTGGGTTGGGATCCCAAGGCTGCATCACAACTCCAAAGAGTTTTGGTCTCTTTCACATCTGAGCGCCTTAAAACCAGCAGACCGAGACAGGCAAACATGGCTGTGTGAGGAGCAGATGAGGAGGAGTAAGTGCCAACAAAAAGCAGCCAGAAGAGCAGGCGGGCAGGAGATGATGAGGCTGTTGCTGTTCCTCTGGCAAAACGCGAAGCGAACAGGCTCCTCGCTGCCTAAGTAGCCAAGCTCACACAGGTCCCGCCGCTGGTCCAGCCCTGAGCACCAAGCCTCTCACCCTGGTGCTGCAGACAGGAAGGCAAACGGGGAGGTGAAGGATAGAGAGCCTGGGGCAACTCTGTGATGAGGCTGGAATGGAGACCCTCCCAGAGGCGTCCATGAAGGTCCTGAAAGAATTAGCTGCACTACAGCAGGAGAACATCTGTACACCTTCTGCTTAGAGCTGCCACCAGAGAGCAGCAAAGAAAGCTGACCATACACCACAATGTGTGTGTGTGCGCGCGCGTGCACGTGTGTGGGCGAGCTGCTGGCCCTGGTCTATGAACAGCAGCAGGTCCCAACTCTTCCTAAATCTCCTCTTGGCGAAAATTTGCTGTCCATCCAGCAGAAATGGCTAAATGTGCTGAAACGCTCCTGAAAGTGGGCGGTTCTCCTGACACCAGGTGAAGGTGAGGATGGAGCTGAAACCTGCCCAGAAGCAGGCTGGAGGACACGTTCTCCAACCTTCAGAGGGGCAAAAGCGGATGCAATAAATTAAACACATCAATAATCAGAACACACACGTCTAACTGGTACATGTCTAAATAACTTGGTCCACGGTCTCTGCCTGGTCCAGGAAGTGATCTTCTTTGCGTCTCAGTCCTCCTCATGAGCGGCACGTCCGCTCGGTCTCCATCCTAAGTACATTCTCCCGCCACAACCAGACAAAGCGTCCATCTAGTGTGCAGAGACAGCAGACTCGGACAGAAGCTGGGACAGGACGAGGGTGTGTATGTGTGTGTGAGAGCAGTGTGTGTGGGTGTGTGTGTGTGAGAGCGGTGTGGGGCAGGAATGGGGGGACGGTTCGGCGGCTGTTGAAGATGTCGCCTCTCCCATCAGATTCTTTGATGGCCTTCCTCACACGCGCGTGAGGAAGGCCAGGTTGAGCGAGGTGGGGATCTGGATGGTTTCCAGGGCGAGGGAGGACGGGTTGAAGGGGAACGTGACCGGGTAGATCATCTTCGTGTCCATCAGCAACTGAGGAGTCTCGCAGCGGTCCCGCAAACGAGTCTGCAGCAGAAAGAAGGAAGAAATGAGGGAAGTTGGGTGAAAGCTGCTGGGACAGACAGAGCGGGACTTTCCTGAGCCTGGAGCCAGAGGGGCCCTCAGCCTGGACTCACGTACCTGGATGGTGCGTATGAAGGCCACAGACACGCGCTCCTCAAACTCGTTGACAGGAGTGTACAGGTTCAACACCTTCACGATCTGTGAACAAACATCACATGTTTTTCACCAAGACAAGCAGGAAGAAAGTGTCACATGACTCCAACATTCACTGATCACCCCCCCACCAGGTCAAGTCAAGTCAAGTGAGCTTTATTGTCATTTTGGAACATATCTAGCTGGTGTGATACATACTGAAAACAAAACAGCGTTTCTCCAGGACCTGGTGCTGGTAGGACAACACAAAAGGACACAAAAGGACGACAGGGCTACACAGAGACGACACGAGTCGCGTACGACAGTGCAACACGACATGTAGCAACATGCAACAGCACGGGTACATAGATGTGCCTGTGTGTGTGTGTCAGGACTACCTGAGCGGTGGTGAGGGCGTGGCACATGGAGCAGATGGCCTCGGCGTCCTCGTCGGTCTTCTTCTTTACCTGCAGCAGCTGAGCAGCCTGGATCAGGGGCTCCAGGGTCTCCTTGGCCCCACAGCTCATCAGACCTTTGTCTCTGAGCCACTCCTCCAGCTGGCTCACGTTGTACCTGGAACACACACACACATGGGTCCAGAAGCAGTGATTGCGGGGGCGGAGCTGCTCCGGAAGCTGGTGATCACCTGATCTGCATGCCCTTGCTCCAGGAGCACATGTCCTTGCGCAGCAGCAGGTTGTTGAGGGTGACGGCCCCGATGATGTAGAACTGCTGCTTCACCACCTGCTTGATGAGCTCGGGGTCGGTGCCGTGCTGGCACATGATGGAGTGGAAGGCGCTGAGCTGCCGCAGGATGGAGTCCAGGGTGTAGGTGCCCTCGTCGGCGATGCTGGACGTACGCTTGCGCAGACCTGTGGGCTTCACGCCCGACACGCCCTGGATGGTCTCGTGCTCCAGCATCCCAGAGACTGCAGGACAGAGACCCAGTGAGGACGGCGCTCCAGCTAGGCGCAGGTGGTGTGTGTGATCGCACCGATCATGGGCTGCAGGATGTTCTCCATGCATTTGATGAGCTGCTGGTAGATCTGGATGGCCAGGTCGCTGATCACCTGTCTGTACTCGGCCAGGTCAAAGTTGGACAGGCAGTGCTCGTTCTGTCTGGACGTGTTGTGCTTCATGAAGGCCTGAGAGGGACACGCAAGCGCAGATGAAGCCCTGCGGCGGTATTTACAGGCAGCAGCGCGGCTGCATCGGCCGTGGCTGCGGAGGCGGCGGACTCACCTCGTCCCCGCTGTACTGCTTCAGACAGTGTAAAAAGCGGCAGGTGTTGGCCAGCCAGAAGGAAACGGTCTCAAAGTCATCTCCTCGTTTCTGTAGGACACAGAAGAAGAAGGTGCAATCAGGCACAGAGACCCGGGTCACGGTCCAACATCAGCCTCAGACCAACCTTGAGGATCTTCTTAATGCTGTTGATGGTGGAGGTGAGCAGGGTGCGGACCTTCTGGTCATCGTTCACGTAGTCTGCGTGTCTCAGACACATGAACAGGATGTAGGCTGGCAGGCCTGGGATCAGATTGACGGCTACACCTCGAGGCTTCAGCTCTGGAGGGACACAAGCAGAGAAGGTCAGTGATGGAAGGAGGAGAAGCACATTCACCATCTACTCTCACCCTGAACCGCTGGTGAAACCCCGCAGACATCATTTCAACCTCCTCTGGCTGCTTCTTACCCAGGATCAGGTTCTTGATCAGTTTGAGCTCATCCTCCTTCTTGTACTCCAGCATCCCCTGGAAGTCTTTCTCCCTGCGAGGGATGTTGACGGGGTGAACGGGCTCCTCCGCCATCTGACCTGGAGACGTCTGTCCCTCGGCTTGACCAGCTGCAGGAGAACAGGGGACAGAGCCTCAGGGTGCAGCTTGGACAGCAGCTCTGGGGACAGAGTCTCCGACAGCAGGCCGCTTCAGCACAATCAGACAGGATTCCTTTTATTCTGAAAATTTAGCAGATGTTTTATTCGGCCTCCTCACGCTGGACTCGATCGCTACCACCCTGCAAGAACAAACGTTCTTGGAGGGCTCCAGAAGGTCGGAGCTGGGAAGCAGAGGAGCAGTGGATGTACACACACGTGTACACACACATGTACACGTATTGATTTAAATATTCCATAATTATACTCATACTCCAAAATTCATGTACAGTACCTGTATATATGCTATTTCTTATCTTTCCCATGCTATTTTATTATGTGTATATAGAGTTTGTCATATTTGTATTTTCTTATTCCTTTCTATTCTATCTCTATTCTTATTTTCCTGTAAATTTTTTCTAATATTTACTATTGTATTGCTGCTGGTACAGTGCAATTTCCCTGTTATGGGATAAATCAACATATTCTATTCTATTCTATTTTACCTCCCATTTCTCCAATCCTCTTGGAATAAAGCTTCAGCTGCTTCTTTAGCTTGCGGATGGTTCGGTCCTGCTTCTCCAGCTGCTCCATTAGATCCTGAAAGGGGATTGAAATGAAATGAGCGAGAGACCAGTGGGGACAGACCGGGAGGCTGCTCCCGTGACCAACACTGCCCCACTGGGTTGAAGCGGGGAACTGAAGCACCATGGAAGCAAACGTTTGTTTCTTTGGAAAAAGACATTGGTCGGTGGCACAGTCTGAATCATCACAACAGCTACTGATCTAGATTAATTAGGAAAAGGAAGTGCTCCAGGCTGCTGTGAGTTAAGAGTCCGCAGTCGAGGGTTAAAGCGACACTCGGCGCTATTTCAGTCGAAAGGACCTTCGTTAGTTCAGACACATGCAGGCAGGCGTGCAGACAGCCTCCGACTCTACATACAACCATCCGCCGCAAGATGATGACTCGAGCTTCTTGGTAGGCTGTGGGGTCATCGGCCAACAGTTCCTGTCAGGTGACATCATTCAAACCCGTAAGTGTGTGTGAGAGTGTGTATGCGACAAACGCTGCACCTTTGGCTCTATGCGTAGGAATGAAAGACTACATTTCTATGACAAGAAAGATGATGATTTCAGTCGTTTTCAAAGCGAGCGTTGTGCTGACGTAGAGCAACTCCTGCGTTAACAGGGCCCTGCTGGTTTTTCCTTCTGAATCCTCATCAAGGAGGAACCATCAGAGATGTCGCCTCTCCTAATGTTGGACCTGAAAGCCACACTCAATACTGATGAAAGATGAAAATGTGCCGCAGCGTTGTGGATGTTGGCTTTGGATGCATCCTCCAGCTGTTTTCAGGAGAAGTGGAGCTCAGAGTTGGGACGAAGGCAAATGTATTTTGTGTTTCTGCTGTTTGTATTTGACCTTCCAAGGACCTTCCACATCTGCAGCAGGTGTGGCCTGTTTGCTCTGTGTCCACGTGTGCAGAGGCCTACCAGGTTCTCGTTGGTGAGCCGTGTGATCTCGTGCTGCAGACTGGCTTCGATCCGAGCCTCCGGAGGCAGCTGAAGGTTCTGAGCCAGGAGCTGCTGCTGGCGGTTGTTCTCCTCTTTCACACTCTGCAGCTCGCCACGCAGCACCTCCACCTCTATGTCGTAAGATCGCTTCTGAGTCTGCAACTGGTGCTCCAGCAACCTTGGAGTTGATCAGGTGGAAGAGATGAAGAAGGGAATGGGGAGGGAGGGCCAGAGGGAGACGTGATGTGTGAGAGCAAAGAAGGACCAGGAGGAAGAACAAGGGAGAACACCAGTCAGTGACAACGCCTTCAGCCACGATGGAGATGGAGAGGAGGCTTCCACCAAAGGAAAAGAGCATGCTGGTGCAGCCCAGAGCAACGTCTGCTGACAGCCCAGAAGAAGAGTTGGCTCAGGTTAGAGGAGGTGGAAGCCTGAGCCTCAGCAGGCACTTTCACCAACTCTCTCCCTTCAGCTCCTGGGATAGACGTGGACGTACGTCAGACAAAAGCCAGTCTTCATGCTCTCCTGGATCCACCAGGCTTTAAAGAACAGTAATAACGGAATAATGTTAAACCCCGGAGAGATGAGTGAGGGGCTAGAAGGAGAAAGCAGCTCCAGCTGGAGCTGGTCTCCCCTCAGGCCTGAGAACAGACAGCAGGAACAGAAAAAGCAGCTTGAGGAGCAAGTGAAGGAGCCGCGCTCCCTTCCTCCCTCCCCGTGAAAAGGCCAAAGACTCATGCTGGAGAGTCGACACCTGACGGTTTCTCTTAAGCCCTGATTCACCAGCCACAGCTCCCCGTCCTCATTCAGCTTCTGGAGGTCTGGAGCAGCAGATCTGACCAACACACAACAGAGGAACACCAACACGTCACAGAACAACAACGGCAGGAAGCTGGATGATGGGGGGACATGCGCAGAGAGCCAGACGCTGGTGTCAGGCTGTCATGGTGACGCCTCAGCTGGTTCTAAACGTCTGTTTTTATGGAAACAGAACAAACCTGGTAATGTCTGAAAAGAGATAAAGACCACAGAAGCAGAGGCCAGCGAGCTGTCCCTAAGGCTGCCTGGCACAAAGATCCGGTTTTCATGTATGCAGACTTTTAGGGTCCTGATGCAGAAACGTCCCAACAAAGAAAACATGCTGGACACGATGGTGTCAGCTGTGGAAACACGAGGAGACACCTTCATCCCCGCTGCCTCCATGGACACAGGTCCTCTGGCTAAAGGGACAGAGAGTCTGAATGAGTCCTGACCCGAAACTATTCTGCACATCCATGCAAAGAAGCGACTCTCCAGCCCTACTGGTTAGTACAGACTGAGGAATCCACCTGGTTCAGGCTTTCGTTTTGCCTGGTTTCTGAATGGAAGGGGAGCAACAAAGCTGAAGAGCACTGCTGCTGAAGCGCCTTCAAACCGTTTTCCTCTCAGGCATGCAGAAGGACAACCCTGACATATTCCGTCCTCTTAAAGAGCAGCTGGAGAAAACAGAGAAGATCTGAAGTCCATGAGTCCACATGCTGTTGGGACACAGATCTGCCCATCTCACATCAGCCCATTCCAGCTTTCAGCCTCAGTCACATCTTTAGCATCAGCGTGGCCAAGCAGGTTCTGCTGCATCACGCAGGCTCTGCTCCATCATGCAGGTTCTGCTCCATCATGCAGGCTCTGCTCCATCACGCAGGCTCTGCTCCATCATGCAGGCTCTGCTGCATCATGCAGGCTCTGCTCCATCATGCAGGTTCTGCTCCATCATGCAGGCTCTGCTGCATCACGCAGGCTCTGCTCCATCATGCAGGTTCTGCTCCATCATGCAGGCTCTGCTCCATCACGCAGGCTCTGCTCCATCATGCAGGCTCTGCTGCATCATGCAGGCTCTGCTCCATCATGCAGGTTCTGCTCCATCATGCAGGCTCTGCTGCATCACGCAGGCTCTGCTCCATCATGCAGGCTCTGCTCCATCATGCAGGTTCTGCTCCATCATGCAGGCTCTGCTGCATCACGCAGGCTCTGCTCCATCATGCAGGCTCTGCTCCATCATGCAGGCTCTGCTCCATCATGCAGGTTCTGCTGCATCACGCAGGCTCTGCTCCATCATGCAGGTTCTGCTCCATCACGCAGGCTCTGCTCCATCATGCAGGCTCTGCTCCATCATGCAGGTTCTGCTCCATCAC
>CAAE01014611.1:174088-203238 GCA_000180735.1 Tetraodon nigroviridis
TTATGTCGTAGAAATAAGCCGCTGGCCACAGCTAGCTGTTCTGGGAGAACAGCTAGCTGTGGCCGAGACATCATTAGTGTGGGATCATGTGACACCGATGTTGCATGAGGAGGAAGCTTCAGGTCCTCCTGCTGGTCTCTTAGAGTCTCTGTCTTCACAAAAAAACACATGCGGCTAACAAATCCACGCACATCCACACACACACACACACACACCCACACAGAGCCAACCTCCACCATGTTGTTTGAAAATACAAGTCAGTGTTAGACAGAAAGAAAGAAGAATAGAGGGATGATGGCGGGATGAGGGAAAGGCGAGCACAGCCCAGGGTTGTAAGAACTCCTGTTTACCTTCTGCTGGCAGGATGTTTTCATGATGAGGACACAACCAGACATACACAGACAACATTGAGACACAGCAACAAAAGAAAACACGGATGCATTAATGATGGTTCGAGTTCCAAAGGTTTAACACAGTAGCATCGACACGAGCGATGGTGGAGCTGGGGTGGGATGAAGGTACATGATGGTTCTATTTGTAATGGCCTGACTGGTGTGTGTGACTTCTATCTAACTTTTCTCCAGTGGACTTTGCAAGTCTGTGTTGAGCTCTCTAGGAAATATCTTGTTGGTGAAATGTGTTTTGCTTTCAATCAAATAACGTGTGTGTGTGTTCTGCTGTAATAAAACTGCTCATGGAGCAAATTTCCTGAAGCAGCAGCAGTTCACTTGGCCGGTGGGGGGCGCTGCTTCCCATGAGGAAGCGGGCAGGTACCAGCAGGCCACGAGTTCCCTGAAGAGCTAAACTGCTCCTGGCATGTGCGAATGTCCGGACACCTTCTGCTCTGACTGGGTTGACATACCGTTACGCTGTCTGTGCTCACCTTGCTGGCCTTCAGCACGTTGATCTGTTCTTCATTCACCGTGTCCTTGTTCTTCTCGAGGAAACCTTCACACTGATATTCAACCTGCCCAATAACAAAGAGTCTGTCACAGTCTGTCATTCTTTCTCAGGTCACTCACTGCACTTCCAAAAAAAACAACCTTTCCAGGTGAGAAAATCTGTGCGATGGGAAGGCCTGGCTTAGCTCTTGACCCATTTAACTGTAATCTTATAGCTAGAGCCTAAAAACAGCCCTGAAATCTAACTCTGCCTTCTGCAGCTTCTCTCTGGCCACACTTGCGTGGGCGACGCAGCACACCTTCGAAAAACTTCACCGCTTAAACATTTTCATTGTCAAACACTGACAAACAAAAGTCGTCCCGCCAAACTAAAAATACACATGAACACACACACTGCAGCAGACCGACCTTGAGCAGTAAAACACACCTTGTCAGCAAAATGTTGGATGATGAAAGCGCGGTTGGACATGCGGGGCTTCTCAAAGAGCGAGCAGGTCTTCAGGTGGGTGTTGTAGAGCTTCTGAGCCCACGAATCATCTGACCCTTTAGGCATCTGCCAATGTGAGAGACACAATGGAAACGATCATTATAGAAACATGGAGCATGTGCTCTCTGGGGCACCCACAGGCTCTCAGTCACTACAATGATGGGAAAAGCTAGTTATTGGAAAGGCTCCCAGGCCTCGGGTACCTTGCACTCCTCATCCAGAAGGTCAAGGACACCCATCTTGGCTTCTATGAGGTTGATGCACGGCTGGTTGTCATAGAAGTCAATGAGAGTCCAGGGAATCTGCTCCTTCATGTACTCCTCCTGCTCCAGCTTGAACACATGCTGCACACACACAGACACATCTGCAACACTCACCAGACCAGAAGCTTCCTGATGTCTGAAGACTAGCTTCGTTTTCATGTGAACTCGTGAACTAGTGACCTCGCATCGGCGTGACTGCGGCTCACCATGTTGAACTGCTGCTGAAGCTTCTCGTTAGCGTAGTTGATGCAGAACTGCTCGAAACTGTTGACCTCAAACGTCTCAAACCTTAACGGGAAGAACAGATTGATTATGTACATGTCTACGATGGTGCAGATTTACAGGGGTGCACAGACCCGTAGATGTCTAGAACCCCGATGAAGGAGTGCTGCTTGACGCTGGTGATCAGAGCTTTGTTGACGTGCTCCACAATCCAGTTGAACAGCTTGGCATAGATATGTTTGGAGAGAGCGTCGCGGGCGTTGGTGGCTTGCAGACGTGGGAGGGGCTTGATGTACGTCTCTGTTGCCGTCTTCAGCTTCCTGTGGCACAGCCAGTGAGACATGTCCTGGTAGGTAACGCCCACCAGGTCGCAAAACGCCATCAGGTGGAGATTGTTGGGCTGCACAGAGAAAAGAGCATGTTGAATCCAAATGAGGATCCCTAAAGACCAATGTTAGTAACACATTCATTCGTGTGTGTGTGTGTGATGCTGTTATGGGAAACACAGATTCTTGTATATATCTTCATTTGAGCCCGAACCACTGCCCTCCAAACCAGACGTCAACCCTGCCTCTAACGTGCAGCGCTGCAGTATGTGTCATCCTCACTGCGATGGTGCTGCTGTCAGAGTCTTTGTCTCTTATCTCCACGTTCCCCAGGTGCAGAATAGCAGCTAAAACTCGGAACACGCCCATCTGAGCGCTCTCGTTGATCCCTGCAAATAGAGACAAAGATCACAACGGCTGCTGAAGCGGTCGTGGTCCAGCGTGAGCTCAGCGACAGGGTTCGGGTTAGGGTTAGACAGACTCAGGTTACCGAGGAGGGCGAAGGCCTGGCGAGTGGTGCTCAGCTCTCTGGTGTCATCCACACCCTCGATAACGGGGCTCCCGCCCTGCCTGGTGTAAAGGAATTCATTTGCGCTGCCTGAGTGGAGACATACAAGTGTGATCCAAGAGTTTGACATCGAACTCTCCTCAATACGAACGTGCATTCTCAGGAGGCTCTTTCAAATAATGCTGAAAGCACCGAAGGAGCTGGGCTCAGTAAGTCACCAGCTCAAGGATGGACCTTCACAGGGTCTGAGACTCAGATCAGCAAAGAAGCACGTGTGTGGTTTCTCCAGGATTATGACAGCTCAGATTCTCCAGAAAGAAAGAAGGAGGCTCCACAGCATCCACAACAACAGCTCCTTTAACTGAGCCAGGAAGTAGCGCGAAAGGAAGCCTGTGTGTGTGTGTAGTGTGTGAGTGTAGTGTGTGTGTGTGTGTGTGTGTGTGCCTAGCAGGATGAGCAGGTGCAGGTCCACAGAGGGAGTCTCTGTATGAGTGTGTCCACCCACAGCGATAAATCCAAGCGGACTGAGAAGCTCCTCCGAGCCTCCTCTGACTAACATCTGCCAGAACTCCTCTGAGTGCTCTCAGGTCTGAGGAGCCTGGAGAGCATGCCTCTAATCCTCTGGGACGGTTTGGCTGAGCAGATCTCTGCTTTTCCGGAGCAGGCTGTCTGCTTCTGGATCTGCTGCTGACACAGCGGTCAGACACTGCCTGACGCCCCCCTGGAAGGACGTTGGGTGTAGATGTGTGGAGGAACGGTACGGAGAGCCTTACCCAGCTTCAGAGGCTTGAACTCCGGCAGATGGGACGAAGCACAGAGCTGATAAAAGATGTGATAATTCCGCTCTTCATCCGCCTGCAAAGAGCAAAAATCCTGGGATGAGTAACCGAATGCTCGCGTGTCCTGTAGCACACGCCCGCCCCAACGAAACCAACCCGGGACGGCTTGAATTGACACCAGCGCTGCTCAAGCTGCAGCTGCTTCAGATCACATGGGCCAACCCTAAAGCTGGCTGGGTAAAGCCTGGAGCAGCCCAGCACCACCCTTCAGGTCTGCTTCCCAGGAGATTCCGAACATCTCGGCTGGCCCAGAAGGGGGATGGGTCACATGACTTGACAGAGACACCGGCACCCTAAGGAGCCCTGGAGCCAGGAGGGAATGTTTACCAGCAGCGTCCTCATTCCTTAGTGTGTGTGTGTGTGTGTGTGTGTGTGTGTGTGTGTGTGCATGTCGTGTGTGTCTCAACAACTGCGAGGAACAAGTTGGGAAGGAAACTAAAGTTGTATAACCGACAACAGACGAGCAGATGGACATGCAACAAGGAAGAGAGTAAAACCAAGCTGTGGGGCCGGAGGCAGAGACCAGGGACAGAGCTTCCCCAGCAGCCTCCAACATGGTTCTCCACTGGCTCCGTCCTGAAGGCTGCTTCATTAATGTCATATTTACCGTCGCCGTCAGAGGACAGAAGAAAACAGGAGAATCCGCTCTGACTCCAGCTCCAGCTGCTGTCACACAAACCTTTTTCCAGTGAAGCTTTTCCTTTTAAGTTTTATGTGTGTACCTACTTGAAACACCACGCGAGACTTCTCCAGCAGATATGTCCTCATGTTGGCGCCGATGATGCGGTAGCGACTGTCGAAGCCAATCTCGATGTATTTCCCAAAGCGACTGCTGTTGTCGTTGCGTGTTGTCTTTGCATTCCCGATGGCCTGCGTGACAGACGGCAACAGATGCGTGAAAACAGCTTTTCTGCCTCGGATGTTACACAAACTGGCTCAGAACATCTTTGTTCCATATGATGACTTTACTGCTGCTGCTGCTGTTGGGCAGCTTCGTGTGTGTGAGCAGCTGATGCAGGACTTCTTACTGGGTCGGAACACTCAGCCATTCAGCGCAGACAAGGAGCCCTTCAGCAGAGCAGGTATCCCAGGCTCCATCAGCCACGTAAACACACACATGCTTGTCTCCGCGGAAAAGGCTGACGCAACCATCCGCATGAACACTTAAGACGCAGAAATGACATCACCACAATAAAGGAAGGCCTTCTATTCCTGCAGTCAGGTCATGTGACTGGCTTGAGGTGAAAATGGTGGCTGGGAGGAAGACGATGAAGAGCGGCAGAAGCTGGCGGGGGGGGAGGTAGGACCTGGAAAGAGGGGTGGTAACGGCATATGGACACAGCAGAGATCTCTACCTCCCTGTCCTTTCCTCCAGGAGGAAACGCAGTACACACACACACACACACCTCCTTTGTTACAACACAGAAGAGTTGCATAAGGTGAAGCAGGAAATGAGGAGGAGGGAGGTGCAGGTCTAAGGGGGGGTGCAGGTCTAAGGGAGGTGTGAGCAGCAGCCCCACTGATGTTCAGCTGAAATGATCCATGTTCCCTCAGGCCAGCAGACAGGAGATCAGCAGCAGTATCCACCTTCAGCTCTTCTGTTCCTACATATTCTCTTAAAGAGAAAAGGCTAAAGAGAGTCCCCACCTCCATGATGGGGTTGGAAGCCAGGACCTTCTCATCGATGTTGGCCTCGCTGGCGGAGCCGCTGACCGTGGCGAAGTATCTCATGGCGTATTTGGCAGAGACCGTCTTTCCCGCTCCAGATTCCCCACTTACAATGATGGACTGGTTCCTTTCATCCCTGATGACGGAGAATTAAAAAGCAAAGGAGAAAATGGATCATCTAGGTAAAACGTCCAGCCAACAGCAGGAGTTTCACCCTCAAACAGCTGGAGGAAAACAACAGGCATGATTTCTGCCTGGAAGACTGCCCCCACCTCCCCCTGCTCTCGTCCCTGGGGTTGCCTCGGTCTTCTGTTGTCCACCGTTCAGCTCAGAATAAACCTCAGCTGTTGTTTGCCACCTTAACCTTAGCCTTGGAAAGGTCAAGATAGAAGCCCCGACCTGGTTCCACTGTGGTCCAGCTCGGGTCTGTCTGACAGCATCAGGTCAAAGGTGAAGACAGAGTGGTGTGAAGAGGAAAGAGCTGCCCCTCGCGCTGCAGCCCACGATCGGCTACATGTGACGGGCAACAGCAGAACAAGAGCAAAGTGTGAGTGGAAGTGTGGAGGAGCCATGTTGGATGCTGCTGGCCCAGCAGGTGCTGACCCATCCCGCCTGCAGCCGTCGGCCCGGCGGAACCGTCCTGCAGCTTCAGGTCATAGCTGGAAATCAGAACTGAGGCTCACGGCGAGACTATTTCTGGTTCTGCAGCGACCTACAAACGCTGCAGAGTGGAGCCCACTGGGGACGGAGCACTGAGCAGACCTGCAGAAGCAGGCGTCCGCTTCCACACGCTCACCTGGCCATTTGTTTGAATGCCTCTTCTGCCACAGCAAAGATGTGTGGGTCCATGTCGCCCATGTTCTGGCCACTGTAAGCATTGATGATGTCTGTCCCGTAGATGGGAAGGCTTTCATACGGGTTGATGGCCACCAGAACGATTCCTACAAGCCAAAATGCAGGTAAGATTAGTGTGTGAAGGTTAAAGGCTCATCAGCTCAGAGGAGACAATCTATGAAAACAAGTTTAACAGGCTTGGAAAACGTTGCCTCGCCAGTAGTGCAACAATACTGGTGTAGGCAGGGGGTACTGCCCCCTACAGGTCTGGAGCACATGGCTCCTGACAGGAAAAGCAAATGTGTGTGAAAACAGTTGCATTTAAACGGCGAGGACCGGCGAGGACAGAACGTTTAGTAATTATTACAGACCAACTACAAAATAATCCAGAGACAAGCGATTCAAACATCAGCAAGAGCGCTCTCCTGTTGGAAGGCACACGCCTACGCTGCTGGATCCGTCCAAGGAGCCACGCCTACCGCAGTAGGTGTAGATGAGCTTGGAGTCCACGAAGCGGACTTTGAGGTTGTGCAGCACGGCCGGCTCGTGGAGGTAGCTGAGCGCTGTGAGGTCGTTCTCGCCCACCAGGATGTCAGGGTTTCGTAGATAGGGCAGGTTCTTTGTCTTGGGGTCCAGGCTGTGCTCAAGACTCTGAAGATCAAACACACAGACTTTTTATACGCTTTGATCCCCCCAGAGCATCCATCCATCTTCCAGCAGTTTATCCCCCTCGCAGGGGCACTGCGAGCCAGCCTCAGCGATGCCAAACACCCTCCGATAGTTCCTTTCTGGAGCTTGAGGAAACTGCCAGCACAGAGGGCCTTTCATCAGCAGCATCTCCGTGTGCTTCTCAACGCTCGTCACCGTCACGTCTTCCTCAGCAAACGATGATGGTTCAAGAGCTACATCAGGGAGGCTGCTTCCTCCCCGACCTGCTCAGTTTGATGCTCACCGTTCCATCCTCCAGCAGCAGCTGAAGGGAGGCGTCGCCATTCTTGTAGTCCTTGGTTAGCTCAGCAGACCTCCACACCTCCTCTGCATCAGGGATCCACACCCGAGCAGTCTGAGGAAGACAGGGACAATAAACACAACCATCAACCCAGGCGCAGGGTTCAGGGTTGACACCATGTTTCTAGTGGTCAGGAGACCACCCAGGAACCAGCTGAGCTGACGCCAAGTCACGGGGGTAAGTGGGTAAGTGTCACGCACACTTACCCACCGTTTGGTGGTGGGTAAGTGTGCGTGACACTTACCCACTTACCCCCGTGACTTGGCGTCAGCTCAGCTGGTTCCTGGGTGGTCTCCTGACCACTAGAAACATGGTGTCAACCCTGAACCCTGCGCCTGGGTTGATGGTTGTGTTTATTGTCCCTGTCTTCCTCAGACTGCTCGGGTGTGGATCCCTGATGCAGAGGAGGTGTGGAGGTCTGCTGAGCTAACCAAGGACTACAAGAATGGCGACGCCTCCCTTCAGCTGCTGCTGGAGGATGGAACGGTGAGCATCAAACTGAGCAGGTCGGGGAGGAAGCAGCCTCCCTGATGTAGCTCTTGAACCATCATCGTTTGCTGAGGAAGACGTGACGGTGACGAGCGTTGAGAAGCACACGGAGATGCTGCTGATGAAAGGGCCTCTGTGCTGGCAGTTTCCTCAAGCTCCAGAGAGACAAGCGATTCAAACATCAGCAAGAGCGCTCTCCTGTTGGAAGGCACACGCCTACGCTGCTGGATCCGTCCAAGGAGCCACGCCTACCGCAGTAGGTGTAGATGAGCTTGGAGTCCACGAAGCGGACTTTGAGGTTGTGCAGGCACGGCCGGCTCGTGGAGGTAGCTGAGCGCTGTGAGGTCGTTCTCGCCCACCAGGATGTCAGGGTTTCGTAGATAGGGCAGGTTCTTTGTCTTGGGGTCCAGGCTGTGCTCAAGACTCTGAAGATCAAACACACAGACTTTTTATACGCTTTGATCCCCCCAGAGCATCCATCCATCTTCCAGCAGTTTATCCCCCTCGCAGGGGCGCTGCGAGCCAGCCTCAGCGATGCCAAACACCCTCCGATAGTTCCTTTCTGGAGCTTGAGGAAACTGCCAGCACAGAGGGCCTTTCATCAGCAGCATCTCCGTGTGCTTCTCAACGCTCGTCACCGTCACGTCTTCCTCAGCAAACGATGATGGTTCAAGAGCTACATCAGGGAGGCTGCTTCCTCCCCGACCTGCTCAGTTTGATGCTCACCGTTCCATCCTCCAGCAGCAGCTGAAGGGAGGCGTCGCCATTCTTGTAGTCCTTGGTTAGCTCAGCAGACCTCCACACCTCCTCTGCATCAGGGATCCACACCCGAGCAGTCTGAGGAAGACAGGGACAATAAACACAACCATCAACCCAGGCGCAGGGTTCAGGGTTGACACCATGTTTCTAGTGGTCAGGAGACCACCCAGGAACCAGCTGAGCTGACGCCAAGTCACGGGGGTAAGTGGGTAAGTGTCACGCACACTTACCCACCACCAAACGGTGGGTAAGTGTGCGTGTGTGTGTGTGTGTGTGAGTGATCAGCACAACTGACTGACTGACTGATGGTCTGAAAAGGTTCCTTCTCTCCTCTGATGCCCCAAAAACGCGTCTCAACAAAACAAAAGAGGCAGATCAAGATGCAGAAGAACCAGCTGCTGAAAGAACATCCACCTGACAGGTGTCCTCCAGGCCGCCGATCTGATCTCAGCCGATCCCAGCTGATCTCAGAGCTGATCTAAATGGTCTCAGCCTGAACCTGCTGAGAAAATCCAGAGACTTTCAGTTTTCCCTCTAGTTCAGGAGGTTGGTAACAGTCTGGACCTGCTGAATACTAGAGAGGAATGTGGGTGTGACACACACACACACACACACACACACACACACACACACACAGATCAGCTGATCAGACATGTGCTGGGAGCTGACGAATCCTGGCAGTCACATGGCTGAAGAATTCAGATGGAAGAAAAGACACGAGCTGGTTACAGGATGGTGGAGTCAGACCGAAGCTGAAGGTCTGGGACTTGGTTCCTGAGGAACCGAGTCTGGCTTCAGGAACCAGATGGGTCTAGTTTCAGCTGTGCGTCTCCCTTCCACCTCCATGCCAACAGAAAAAAGCTGCTGTTCAAGGTCAGGCTTTAATGCTGCTTGATACTGAAAGGATCCAGATTAGCCTGCTGTGATCTTCAACCTGGCCTAATCTACCTGAAGCCCCAGGACACTGGTCCCTCACAGCTCCAGGCCGCTGCTGCACCAGCAAACGATGCAGTGAGCAGGTGAAAACCACGTTAAGTTCCAATTCCTTGAACAGCAGCCGATCCAGAGACGCCTGGGATCAAAGCAGATCAAAGCAGACGTAGACTTGCTGATGTCAGGCGGTGAACTCAGCCCTCTTTATCCCTGATCCTCCTGGAGCAGATCATCAAGCCTGAGAACAGGAGTTGGCATCAGTTTGCACGCGTGCGTGCGTGTGCGTGTGCCTCCTGGCCTGCTGGGAACCTTCTCGGCTGTCTGACCGCAGCAGCCAGGATTTCACAGGTAAAACCCGGCTCACGCGTGCTCACGCGTGTGCACGTGTGTGTCCACCGGACTTACACTGAGCTGGTCACAGTAAGGAGCCAGCTGTGGTCCCCAGAGACCATCTGGTTCTCAAATGAGATCTGGAACCAAGAGGACACGGGTGAATCAAGTCACGCTCTGACTGATAACATTTGGGCTCCTGAAGCTCCCAGTAAAGTCATGAATGGAGTCCCAGAGAGCTGAGGCCTCGTCACATGATGCTCTCATGTGAGCATCTGCTGTTTTTCTGCTCCGCTGGAGGAGCTGGCTGGTGGAAGTCCGGCCCTGCTCTCGCTGCGACTCCCCCCTTCAACCAGCACGTCCCCCGACCAGACACCAGAGCTGCCCAGCACTTCTGCACGTTCCTTCTGCCGGATCCGGGAGAACCAGAGAACGCTGTGAGCAGCAGATCTCCACAGGCCTCCAGCTGGACGCTGGAATGGACCAGGTGTGACAGCCTGAAGTTGTCCCAAACTTCAAAAAGTCAAGGTTGAGTGGAAAATCCTGGTGTGTGCAGCCGGCATCCCCGATTAACACCTACAGAGGTTCCTTCAGACTGGCTCCTGACAGGAAAAGAAACTGTTGCTGCCACTGGGACCAGTGGAGTACGGGTGTGCCAGCACTGGGATCCATGCTGCACCCACAGCAGGAAGTTTTCTTTCCAGCCAAACCCATTGGTTGGTGATGAAAAGGCTGAGGAGAAGCAGACTTACGTCAGCGTACATGTACTCCAACTCCCAGTTCATCCTGTCTCCGCCAGGTCGCTACCTCATGCTCGGAGTCTTCTGGACGCTTCCAGCGGCACCAACGCCAGAGCAGACGGTGGCTGCTGGAGCGCTGGGCTCCAGCTGCAGCTGCTGCAGTGGAACCTCCCCCTGACTGCCACCTCCAATCACCCCCCAGCTTCCTGTCACGTGACAGTTGAGTGGCCGTCCCAGCGGTCTGTCAAACATCTGGACCTTCTCCCTCATCACATGAGCCCAGTGGCGGCAGACCATCTCGAGACAAGTTGAAGAAGTGGGGAAAATGTTGTGGTTTATGTTGGGTGGAAAGTGTCCAACGGTTTGTGAGGAGCGGCAAATATTCGAGAGATTAGACAGAACTCGGTAAAAATCCTGAATATTCTAACAGCTCCAGGTGAAACCAAAGAAGGTTAAAGACACACAGAAGCCTGGAACAAAGCATAACATGAGCAAATGTCTATTTCTGTCACGGCGCTGCTAACCAAGTGTGTCAGGCCAGCGTGTGCTAGCTCTGCCAACCGCAGGAGCAGCGCAAATTACCTAAACCACATCAGGTCGCTAACCGAAGGCACATGCTCCTAGGAGCAGCCGAAGGAGAAACTAGGAGAAACTGCAGCAGATTCGATCACATTAACCGACTGAAGAATGCTCAGAGAGCATGGCCCCCCAGATCTGCCTCCTGCCAGACATCGGGCTCAGCTGGTATCATCTTCCTCAGCAGCATCAGGTGTCCAAACCTTCAGCTGCTGGGAGCAGAGGTTTTCACGAGCTGCTAGCCCTTTGTGATGACAGATCTCCTGTAAGCTGACAATTGCTGAAACAGACTTTAAAGGTAGAAAAACCGCCTTGAACGCCAACCACAGGCTTCATGAGGCCCAGCTGTCTCATCAAGTTCTCATCATCCTTCATGAGCGTGTCCCCATCAGCCAAGCACAGCCCGTCCACGCTCGTCCACCTCCCAGCTGCCCGAGCTGCAGCTAAGGACAGCTCACCTATTTAGAACCGCGCCCAGACTCGAACTGCACCTCTCCGGAAATACAGTCCAGCTCCAACACACGCTCACACACACAGATGCTTTTCACGCTGTCCACGCGTCAGCCGCATCCAGCGCTTTCATCTGCATCCAGCGCTTTCATCTGCATCCAACGGTCTCTCACCAAAATCTTCCCTGATCTGATACTGTGAGTATGTGTGTGTGTGTGTGTGTGTGTGTGTGTGTGTGTGTGTGTGTGTGTGTGTGTGTGTGTGTGTGTGTGTGAGAGAGAGAGATGACGCCCAGCCACGATCTATATGGCTAACTCACACACACAAAGACCGGAGTGTTTTCCAGCCCAAAGGAAATTGAGGAGTCAGGCATGAGAGGCGGAGTTTTCCGAACAGACGGTGGCATTCAGAGCAGTAACCTTGATTCTGGCTACGCTGACGTGCAAATCCAGACGGTAAAGATGGACCTATCGGCCACTGTGGGACATCCAAATATTTATTTCCAGGCAACTTCAGAGCCTACAAGCTAGTGTCAAGCATAAAAACACTGGCCAAATGCAGACCTGAGGTTTGCAGCTTTGGTTTCCTGAGATCAGAGCTCAGGGTGAGATGAGAAATCAGCATCTGACGCGCTCAGAACTTTCAGCAGACTTCCAGGTCCAGAGTTCAGTCCTCTTCCAGGTCCAGTTCAGTCCTCTTCCAGGTCCAGAGTTCAGTCCTCTTCCAGGTCCAGTTCAGTCCTCTTCCAGGTCCAGTTCAGTCCTCTTCCAGGTCCAGTTCAGTCCTCTTCCAGGTCCAGAGTTCAGTCCTCTTCCAGGTCCAGTTCAGTCCTCTTCCAGGTCCAGTTCAGTCCTCTTCCAGGTGCGTTACAACTGCTCTCTCAGCAACTGTCTTCACAAATGTGACCCAGGGGCCACCAAATCCCTCATCTTCAAACTTATTTCATCAGCTTTGAAGCAGGAGACAGGTGACTCATCTCAACATGCACACACACACACACACACTGAGGGCCCAGAGTTCACACATGCTGATGTGACCTTGTGAATGTGCAACCAAGCACCGGTGTCACGGTGTTACCAGGGAGCATCTGGGGCTTACAGGGAGGCCCTGGGGCCTCTGCTGCTTCAGTCATCCTGGATGCTAAAGGATGAAGCTAACGGCTGTAGCTAAAGTAGCTAAAGGAGGAAGCTAAAGGAGGAAGCTAAAGGAGGAAGCTAAAGGAGGATGCTAAGCTGAGGATGCGGCGCTCATCGCAGCATCTCGGCGGTACCCAATCTACAGGACTCGACTGTCAGTCCCACAAACATGCACGTAAGCCCGAGGAGGGACCCGGGGCGCAGTAAACCACCCACAAAAGGGCCTCTGCGTGCGCAGCTCTGGACTAAAGACGAGTTTACAGCAGAAAATCGTCGAAGCGGAATCTGGCACCGCCTTTGCGTCATCACAGCCTCCGGTGGGGGGAGATGAAGCTGAGGCCCGGGGTATTTATGTGCTTTTAGTGAAGAAAACATGGTGGCAAATGACAAATATATATTACTTAATGACTAAACGAAACAATGTGTAAGAGCGGCACAGCTGTCAGCGCACGCGCCTGGCTGCCGTGCGCGTGTGAAGGCTCTATTTTTAAATCGGTCCGACTCCCAACAGAAGGTTTTACTGCGGTTCCAGCATCACTGTCATTCATTCCAAGCCCCAACAGAACTGGTGCCAAAGGCTGTTTCTTTGATTTCCCAGAACCAATCCGAACCGACCCCAGAGCATTTAAACGTATTTTAGCACAAGGCTAAAAGCTCGGGTTTGACCGACATGCTAACACCAGGCTAGAAAACAGAGAGAAAAATCCACTTTGGTTCACCTTTGTGTACAGTTCCGAGGCTGCCATGGCGATCAGTCACTGGGTCCTCTCTCCAATCTCGACGCGAAGCCGCCAGGTGTCCACGCTGCGTGGGACTGGGCGAGTGTTTTCATGGAGCGGAGCAAGAAAATCCTTGGTAGCGTGTCAGGAATCAAGAGGAAGGTGAGTCTCCCATCGTCCTGATGATCTGGGAGGACCGAGGCTGCTGCCGCCGAGGTTTCGGCGTCTCACTTTGCATTCTGGGAACGATGGACGAGATGATTCAGCCGACACCCGCTTCGGGGAAACAGCGCCCCCGGGTGGCCAAGACGCAGAGCTACATCAACAAAACAAAGGTCACGTTTCAGATCCAAACAATCCTAACAACCTGACGCCTTCACGATTCAACATGTTTTTTCTTCTTTGTTTTTATTAAAAACTGTGCATACTATATGACTGCTTTGGCGCATGTGGCCCAGGTTCTACACTTGTCGATCACGTGGAACTCCCTCGTTCGCTGCTCTCCGATGGCCATCCTGACCAGTCCCATTTGCCAGGACAGCCACTTTAACGAGGAAGGACAGAGGGCTATGCCTACACATTTGCTTGGAGAGCCGCTCCTTAGGTGCTTTTTCTGCTGCCTTTGTGTTGCAGACATGTTTGTCCATGTGGCCCAACTGGTTCATGTATGAACCCACCAGATTCTGCTTGACCAACATTCTCCCACAGCCCACAAGCATAAGGAAATATGGGGAAGCATTTGTGAAATCTGTGACACCTCTGTAGTTCAGAATCTTACAACTTCAGTTTACCCAGTTATGCAGCAACACTTTTGAAATAAAACGACATTAAAACATTTGTGCAAAACTACTTTATTTACACCAAAATGGCACCGAGTGACTGCAGAGCGGCCATGTTGATGCCTGACCAGGTCTTACCTTCACTTCATCACCTCTTCAGCGCCGTCCAGTCAGAACGGACCCCCAAGCACTCTGAAGGGTTAGTGGGAGAAGTTTAGGGTGATTTACATGTTGTCAGTGTCGGATCAGAATCGCCAGGTCTGCTGGTTCCCAGACAGCGGCTCCCGCCTTATTCTCTGCTACAGACCGAACACTCCCTCTGGCCTGAAACGGGGGCAGGGCCGGAGCCCCTCCACTTCTAAGGAGGCGTCATCCGTGTGAAACTCCGGGCCTGCATGCGCTTGTTTTTGTCCCCCAGCAATTGTAGCCAAGCACCTTGAATTGGAACAAAGCTGTGTGAGCTTGGTGTCACCAGACGGCGCCCCGGGGTTTCTTAGGGCCGTCAGGCATCATGATGCCCTCCTAAATAATCCTACAACTCCAAAAGTCTGTCTGCTCCTGTTCCGAAATGAACATTGGAAATATCGACAATTCCACGTCAGAGGATCCTGCTGAGCACCGAGGCCCCCCAGGCATCCAAGGACATCTTCAGGCCCCTGACGCCCATCAGCTGTAGCGCAGCCTTGCAGTGCTGTTGTCACCATCACACAGACACCCCCTCATCATACATCAAAGGGAAAGGAAGTAGCATCAAAGCAACATGGAAAGGTAAGAGGACAAGAAGTCCGTTTGGACTGGGGGGTCGACCGAGTGCCTGTAATGGGTGGGGTCCTGGAGCAGACCGGTGGGCAGGCTCTGTCCACATCAGCCCGCCAGCTTGCTGGCCACCAGCGATGGCTTCCTCTGAGGGAGGTCCTGGGGGGTGGGGATGTGGTCTCCCGTGATCTCGGCCTTCTCCGGTGCGGCCGTGGGCACCTGTTTGTTCTTTACCTTGGCTTTGGCCATGTTGTAGTCCCCGGAGTCAAAGTACTTTTGCTGGAAAGGAGACCAAATGGAAAAGCGTAGAACACAAGATTGTTATCGCTTGCTTGTGACACACTGGAGCCTTTTCAAAAGCAACCTGCACCACCATGATGACCAGACTTTTAGCAAACTCCTGAATAAACAGTCATCAAAAATGTGGTAGTCAAACTTGGCTGTTTTTTTGGCAGAGATGAGCAAGCTGAAAGTCCGTGTTATTAGAAAGTTTACGAGTCACATGTGAAATTTGCCATTTTCCTTCGTTCATAACGGGCCCACATGGTTAAAACCAGTTGGTGTGCGTCACTGAAGACTAGTTAATGGATTTGAGTGGACAGGTCTCAGTCACTAGTGTTGCTAGGGACATGTACTGTTGTGGCTGTCGGTACAGGCGCTCCACTTAACTGCTGGTGTCCAAGCATAGCTTCCATTGCCAGATTACAATCTGCTCCATGTCTAACAAAAAAAAAGACTTGGAGCAAATTTCAGATGTCTAAATATTTTGTAAAAATACAACCATTAGAAATGACTCACTCCTTTTTGGAGGCGCTTCCGGAGAAGATCGGAGCCACCTGGCTTGTTTCCTAAATGTGGGTATCTGGCCTTCAGTTTAGCTTCCTCTGCTTTTTCAGGATGGAGCACCTTGTCCTGAATCTCCTGAGAATTAAAACAACAAATAAATACATTTAAAAGAAAAAGGGAGACATTAAAAAAAATCACCTCAATAAATTTCAACTTAATATATTTTCAGCTAGAATCAAACATTTCCCATCAAATTGATGGCATGGAGCATTTACAGAGCCAAGACGCCCCTCATATTATAACCACTTCACAATTAGAATGCCAAAATCCTGTCAAAGTAAACATTATCAACATTTTTGAAACATTTCTTTTGTAATTTGTTTTTACCTTTTCGAGTAATTCTGCTACCAGCCAAACCAACACAGGCTGTCATGTGACCTCTTGGCGGCGGTAAATCCGACGGAAGTAGCTTAGATCATGTTAGCACCGGTGCTAGTGGCTAACCGGTGACAGTTAGCTAAGGTTCTATTTACACGCTTGTGTAGGAAGAAAAGTACTACGACATTATTAAAAGCTTAAATTTATATCTTAATGGTAGGTTTCAAGCGTCATTTCTCCCCAGACGTAGACGTCAAACTCCTAAAGTAACTCGCTAGAACCCCTAACAAATACGCAGTCTATTAATGACCGTAGACTAAATATTCCAGCCCCAAAATGGCGAGCTGCTAACCTTACCGCTACTGACACTCAAACCACCTGTTCCAAAAATCATATGCGAACAAAACACGTCCAAGGACAGCAGCAGCACTATGTCTTTGCAGGGTTCAAAACCTATCTTTTAAACATGCGGTTTGTAACTACCGGTTGATCCGTCGACTCAAGCGCGTACGGAACGGCAGGGCTAAGCTACGTCTAACGAAGCACCATCACTTGGCGCTCCTGTTGCCGCTCCGCGGTAATGAATGAGACAATGATACCTTCTCGTCGGCGGGCGACTCTTTAGCCGGCTGCGTGTCTTCGTTGTCCCCCGACATTGTTTCAGAGACGGCGATCTGGAGGAGCCACGAACGCCCCGCTGCCAGGACCTCCCTTCGCCCACCCGCTACGTCACTGGCGGAGACACCGCGCACGCTCACGCACGCGCGCCCCAGTCCTGGAATCGGATTGACGTTGCGTAACGCGCCGATCAGCTGCTGGAGCCACGCGCTGGAACAAAATCCAGATTTGTAAGAGCAACTCTTATGTAAACATGACGTGATGCTCGCAGGCCACCGTACGCCTTGTTTGTAGATCGTTATTGAATATTCGTGACTTTGTGTTTTACATCAACCTCTGAAGTCTGCGCCACCATTACCATAATAGAACTATTCCCATACTTGGATAAGTAAGATAACTAATAGGATTTCTCTGTAGAAAACACAAGTGAATGGAGTCTAACTATATATGCATGGGATATTTTCTACATTTCTTTCCCTACACGAGTGGTAGAAATACAAGAAAACAAAAGCCCAGGCAACCTGTGATGATTGCTTCAGAAGATATATTTTGTCATATTTGAATATTAATGTCAAAAATACATACTATGATATACAGTTTGCACTACATTACCTTAGCATGACAGACGTCACAAGTAGTAACTGAAAGAGTGATTTAAATAATAAATAAAGTGATTAAGTAAACTGAGTGAAAGTGTAAACACTAAACTAAAGTTACACTTCTATTGCAACACTTTCATGAAAGTGGTTCTGTAACAGTACAAAAGTATTAGAATATTACTATTTTCTGATCCATTTCCAGTTAAAATGAGAAAAAGAATCCACAGTGCACTTCTGATGTTCCGCATTGATGCTTTTGACTCTACTCTGCTTTTATAGTGGTCCCTAATAATTCATTTGTTCTTTCCATTCTTTTTTTTTTGTTTTTACTGTGACGTTATGGCTCGTCCGTCTCGTTCTCCCCTGCAGTCTACGCACTCTCCGCCCCACAGTGAGAAATCACAGGGTCAAAAAAAGAGAGATAATTTTAAGTTCAATCAAACAAATTGTTAAGGGTTGAAAACAAAACGTTTTCTCTTAGAAGGCCATGTTCTCTATAAATCAACAGGAAAAATAAAGATTGTAAGGTCTGATTAACTTTTCAGGTTTTTTTTAGACATAGTTAAAATGCCTAAACTCTGCAAAAACATTTCAAGGGTAAACAAGCAGTGTTGTCTCTCCTCTCCTGCCAGACGCTGGAGGGTGTCACACAAGCAGGGAAAGGATTAGCCACCATGTACAGGACCCAGCAGGTTCTCAGCCACTCAGACCCATGTGGACAGCAAGCTTGTTCTTCTGACCAGCGTCTTAGCTGTCCCGCGTCAGTTCTGCGAGCCAGATGGATGATGGGAGAAACTGAAGGTTTTGTTGACTGCTGTCCCTGCACCTGCTGGCTTTTAAAGCCTTGTCCAGGGGCCATGGTCGGGTCAGGGTCTGTCACTGGCCCAGAGGAAGAGGCGGCGGCCGTCTCAGCAGCGTGGAGAAAATGGAGGATCAACAGGGGACTCTGTGAAAGACTGAAGCTCATAGGCAGCACCACTGTCCACCTCCATAGACTTCCGAGAAAACAACAGGCGGATGTCACTATGCAGGTAGATCTTCCCAGACTTGGAACTCTGGAACCTGGTAGGGATTGGATAAAGAGGATGAGGAGGGTGAACAACACAGGAAAACAGCAGGTTTTAACTCAAAGGAGAAAATATGTCAGCCAGTTCACCTCAGATGAACGAGGTAGCGCAAGGTGCGTCCATGGGAGAGGGGCTTCTTGCTGATCTGATTGATTGTGTCGCGGCGGACCGGAACAGAGAAGGTCCTCTGGCGTAGGAAGGTCTGATGCCCGGCTGGCATGGCTCGTAGGTCGTACATCACAACAAACATCTTCACCACCGTTTTGTTGGGGTTAAATAAGGTCTGAGAAAGATAAAGGTTAAGCACATACTGTATGTTCCAATACTTGAGAAAATACACTAAAATCACGCCTATACGGCAGCATGACAGTTCACCTCAACAGCCGCTACAGGCCTCTCTTTTCACCATTACTGGTGTCTGCTTTATTGTGCAGTGTGACAGGCAAAAAGACCTGAAAATATCTACACTTGTAACATAAAACAAAAAGGTTCCCTCACCACTTGAATGGTTCCTGATGGCGGTACACGGTAGCCTCTTTTCCCTAGAGACTCCAGGTTTATCACACCCTGTAAGAACATACAAAACTGCTTTAAAATTGGAGCTGAGCAAACCAAACCAATATACTGATCAAACAATTAGGGAAAATACTCTCACCATATATGGTGATGGAGCGTTGTCATCTGAGACGCTGTAGAAGGACACATCCACAGGTAGGGTCAGGTGGCTGGGACAGAAGGAGCCGCTGGCACCCACCTCTGCAGTGAAACCCTCCACTACACCTAAAGGCTCCAGGCGGTAGTTCAGCACACATTCCTATAGTTTTTAGTTCAATCACATACTTGAAATCAGCTTTTTTAGCCAAGTTTGATTTTGTTTAAAAAAAAAAAAAAAAAAAAAATTTCCCAGTGACCAAACAAAAAAGAGTGCTGACAACAGCCTGTTAGCGCGTTAGCGTCCATACTTCAGATATGGCTGCGGTTAAACTGAAGGCACCACTGTGTTTGGCTGCTGTACCTCAAAGTTACCCAGCAGGCTCAGGCTGGCAGGTGGAGCGCTGGCACTGAACTGCTGCTCTGGCTCCTCTGAGTAGCCCTCTCTCCTTGTACACACCCTGCAAACACGACAACACACACACTTGGGCTATGCGTTTGAAGTACAGGCACAGCCAGAGAGCATGATATTTTTGGCATGTGTACATACAGCCTTTGTGTACTCTTATTTCTATGTAAATATCAAAAAATATGTCAAATGATACGCGATGCCGCAGAAACATGTCAAACTCTTCAAAACAGAAGGACAAACACATAAAACAGACCTAACCTTTTCTGAGGAACAGAAAAACTGACCTGAACTCATCTGGGGTCTGACTGACAGCTAAAATCTTACATCTGCCTTTAAAGCCGCGCTGCATCACCACCCACGAGCTGCGTGTAGGCAGAGCCACGTGTGCACCAACCCGTTGTGTCTGCCATTCTTAGCTAAATCTGCTCGGTTCTAGATAAACAGTCCAGCAGAGCTTCAGCAGGTGGACCAGTCAGCAGAACAGGGCTGACCTGACCTTCGCTGCCAACAACAATGCTCCTATTGTCCGACCTCGACACACAGAGACAAGGTTTCTAGAACCAGTGGCTGATCCAAAGCCATGCTGGGGTGTCAGGGTCTGAATAAAAGCTGTATCAATTATCCCCCATCGTGTCTCTACCTTTGAGTAGTTCCGTTAATGTTGGTGGTGGCCCTAAACAACTTAGATCTTAATACTAATAATTACGATGTTGCCAGGAAGCCTGACAATGGTCATGGTCAACATGCAGAGTTGGAAGACTAAAGAAATCCCAGTGATTGAGCAGGTACCTTTTCCCAGCGGCCCATGGCAAACCCTTACAGCTGAGCAGGCTGTCAAAGTAGCCAGTCTGGTTCTTCCTTTGGGGAACCTGACACACGCAAGCACATCAAAAGTCAGAGGTTGTAACACAAAATGTTTCAACTCCTGTTTGAAACTCTGACACTGCCGAGCCTGGAAAAATGAAGGGTTAGAGCAAACTGATGCTTCATGAAAGAGGGTTGGAGGTGGGCTGAGCTGCAGAGCGCGCGGGGGGGGGGTCTTACTGGACTGGAGAGCAGAGGCAGGCCAGTCCGGGGGTGGAAGGCCTTGGTGGCTGTGGCGTCTAACGAGTGGCGATTTTGTTTCTTCCAGCTGTTGCACGGACGCAGAGGGGAGGGGCTGTGGGCACGCTGGTGCAAAGGGAACAAGAAAGCTTGATTAGAACTTTAATCAAGCTCCATCATCAGGGTTCCATCCTCCCACCAGCAAACCTCACACCATACCAACAACACACACACGCACACAGATGTGTGAGAAGCAGTCCTCTCTTACCAGGAAAGAAGAGTGAGCAGCATCCAGACCCACGGAGCATCCAGACTCTGCAGGAGCCTGATTCTCATCCTGGGAGGAGGACGAGGAGGAGGACGAGGAGGAGGACGAGGAGGAGGACGAGGAGGGAGAGGGGGAGGAGGAGGAGGGGGAGGGGGAGGGGGAGGCCTGGCCACTCGTACAGATGTGTGTCTGCGACTGGCTCTGAAAGTGAGGCTGGTGGTGGTTGTGGCTTGTGTTGGAGTTCATGGCTGTGCTGGAATCAGCACAAGTCCCATTCGAGGTCTGGCTTTTCCTTCGGCTCCTCCCAGGGACAGAGAAGGCAGAGGGGGCGTCATGGCTGCTGGGGCTCCTGACCCTGTCCTGTAGAGAACTTTGTAAACATGGAGCAACCTGGGGATGGGGCTGCCTCCTTAACAAGGGGTCTTCAAGTGGAAAGTGAGCACCATTGAGAGCCGGGGCTGAGTGGCGTTCGCTCCCTGGACCGTCCTGGGGCTCGTCAGTGCAAATGGACACGTGGGGGACAGAGGCGTGTGTGCTTCCTCTGGGAGGCTCGTGGCTGGGGACGTGGCCGTTGGTGTAGCCGTTGGTGGCAGTGGGGGAACACGCTTGTGGTGTGTGTGTGGTGTGTAAGTATGTGCGCACTGTGTGTGTGACCAGTGTTGTGTGTGTGTGGTGCACAGGGCTGCTGCTCCTGCTGTGAGTGGGGGACAGGACGGGGACAGACAGCCTCTCCTGGATGAGTCTAGTGATGTCTTGTACTGCTTGTGTGATTAAAGAGCCCTCTCGATCCTTCTTGTGCCTCGCCCCTTTTTTTCCCGTCTCACCATCTTCTTTCTCCACCATTTTCAGCTTTCTGCAGGCTGCGGGTTTAGGGGAGCAGCTCCTCCTCTCACTAAAGGAAGGGTCAGCTGTGGGTGTACCTTGCCACTCACAGCCCCCAGACTCATAGGGGGGCATCTCAGACTCTTTGGTCTTATTCGCAGTAATGTTGTCATGGTTACTGCCCCACGTGACTTTGGGAGAGCTGTCAGAGTTGAAAAGGCCAAGAGGGAGCGGGGGTGCTGTGGGATCACAAAAGTTAAGCCTCTGTGCGATTCGAGCAATAACTTCCTGTCTCTCCTGCAGCAGTGAGCCAATCAAAGGGTTGCTCTCAGTTGCTGCGGGCCTCGGGGAGGGACAGCGGGCCGGCTCTGTCACCGAGATATTTTTAAAAGCCCTCAGAGGTTCAGGGATGGGCCCCTTTGACCTCTCAGTGCCATTGGTGCCACAGCCGTAGTCCTCCGCTTGTGCAGGGTCAGCAGAACCATTGAGAGAGGAGTAAAGCCACTTTCCTGCTTTACTTGTGGGGAGCGGGGAAGGAGAGTGTGCACGGGAGGGGGCGGGGGAGTTACAAGATATGTGCAAACGTGGGGAACCTTGATGATGTGGAATGCTGACTTGTGGGAGCTCTCCATTCTGATAGAAGTGTTCGTGGCCCGGCCCCTGGACCTTCTGGCTGTGGGACGTGTGCACCGGGATGTGTGGAAAATTATTGATGGGGATACTGTTGATTGGAAAATTAGGGATGGGTAAAGTGTTAAGGAGAAAGCTAGACATGGAGCTGGTATCATGCATGTTAGAGTTTGGGAGGAGGCTCTCCTTGTTGGGTTCCTGGCTCTTTGCGGGGCTGGCCAGACCACAGTTGCTGCCCAAGTCTGGGGTCAGGCTGGGGGTCTTACTGTAAAGTGGTGGCAGGCCAGTGTGGATGCTGCAGGTCAAAGTGGGGTAAGTGGGTTGGCGGGGGAGCGACTGGACCCGAACTTGCAGCGCTACACTGTGGGAGACGTTGGGGATGGGGAAAATGTGCTCCGAGGGGGGTTGGGAAAAGCGCCAAACCAAGTCCTCATCAGCAGCACTAATCCTGTGTGTCAGAAAAAACAAGCGCATTAATTCACTCAATAAAGCAATCTGAAGGCACGAGGGTTGTAAGAGAGTAAGAAAAGATCCACACGTGAGAGCACTGGCCAAGCCTTCCTTCAGAAGTGTCAAAATCTCACCTGTACAAGATGTTTCGCGGGACGATGCCATGGGAAGCGCTAAGCCAGGCGCTAAGCTGGGAGAAGAAGACGTAGGATCGAACAGCCAGCAGCAGAGTCTTCTCCTCTATGAAGCGATCACCACTTCTATAAAAGAACAACCAAGCAGGAAATGAGCCAGTATGTCAGGTTAGTGGGACAAATGATTCAAGGTTGTATCGAACATCCCTTCATTTGGCCTGGGAGAGGAGAAAATGGGACAACCTGTCGGCTAATTAACACTGAGCGGCAAGAAAAACTGTATAATTGACCTGTCGACAAGCTTTCGTTAGCATTAAAGTTGTTCGTGCTGCCCTGTAAACCGTTGTGTTTTATAATAGTTCAGTCTTGAGGGTTTAGCAGATCTCCTAAATTGGTCCCCGAAAGACGTGAACTCCAGCATTTTAGATGTCAGGACCTTCACAAACCATTGGCTGCTGTGCTTATTTTTGTTCTTTCACATGTCTAATCATATGACAGCTTAAAAAAAGTTGGATGAGCCCAATTGCACAATTTTTCATTGGTTTCACTCCACAACAGAACCTGCATGAACAACTCTTGAATCCATTTCTTTGTTTTAACTGCAGCGATACCTTTGTAGTAAATAGTTCAACGTTCAGGACAACTTAGCAAGATCACGGGCGTGTGACCTACTGCCTCGGAACTTGCTGCAGGGTCCATCTTTCCAATAGTAGAGCATCTTGTTTGATGACTGGGTCACTGATAGGGCCACTCGGAGGGCACTCATCACCATAGCAACAGTCTGGCAGAAGCATGACCTCAATCATGATGGGGATGTTGTTTCGCCAAAGGAGAATCACCTCTGAACGGGTTCGCCTCGCCTGCCGACACTGTAGCAACAGGATGCAGCCAAAGGCGGAGGGTTAGTGCTGAATCCTCAACGTTAACTCCTGCCCCTTGAGATTTAGGGCAAAAGCAGCGCAGGCCCGGAAAATGCTTCTTTTAGGCCAGTGGTGTCAAACTGATTCCACAAAGGGCCATGTAGCTGCAGGTTTTTGTTCCAACCAATCAAGCACACAAAGTTCGACCAATCAGCTGCCTGAAGACTCAGATGGGTTGATTAAATTGACTTCAGTCTGGGGTGCTGTTGCTTGATTGGAACAAAAACCTGCAGCCACGCGGCCCACCGTGGAATCACTTGGACACCCGTGTTTCAGGGCTTTCTTCCTGAGGCCATTTTACAAAGGTCATATTTTAGCTTAGGGCCACACCCAGTGTCTTCACTCATTCTGTTTTGTATATAATAATTACAATTATAGACTGTGCAGTATTCAGCTGTGTTGGTATGACTGCAAAAGTTCCACAAACCACATCTCCCCGCTCATTTCTCCAATAACACAATATGTTTAACTTGCATTGTGTAAAAGTTGCCCTTTATACCAAACTTAAGAAGTACAAAAAGTCCAATAAAACACTGTGTGTAGATAGTTGCTCACCTGAGGCAGTTTGTCGCTGCACTCGTGCTTGTGGAGAGGAGGCATGGCCGACTGGGCGGGTGGACAGTGCAGCCCCTCAGTTCTCCCCTTCACCGAATACTCTGGTGTCCTTCCCTCCGTGATGAGCAACGTCAGGAAAACGAGGAACTCCTCCGCATCATACTCAAAAAACTCCTCGGTTGCATCTAGGACAGAAAAATTTTACTTTAAAATAGAAGAAGAGCCCCAATCTGAGGGTAAGTGACAGGTAAGTGACATATTTGTCCACCCTGGAGCAAAAACTACTAGATGTAACTTATTTACAGAGGAAACACGCTAATTAAATCCACAGGACTTCTGTGAAACACGAAAGGGGAAAGGTGACACGTCCACTCCTGGTTCTGGACTCCAGACAGTCGTGTATTTATCCAAAAATAATGGAAGGAAACAAGCAGCTTTTCTTCACCTGTAACATGCGATCAATGGGGGTGCACAGAGGACACTCAGGAACAGTCTCGAGCTCCAGTTGATCACAGGCAAACATAAACAGTTTCCTTGAATTGATCAAAAGACAGGGGGCATCTTTTAACACCCCCACCAACGCTTTAGGACAGCGTGCGTCACGCCAGCCAGACTTAAAATGTGTTCAGTGTGTGCACACTGAGGGGTGAGCACACGCACACACTTGCTCAACACTTGTGTACTCTCATTTCTTTAGTAGCACACCTCCTCCACCTGGAACAGCCTTTCTTCTTAGCTGTGGGAGTTCCATACATGACGAGTGTGTGTGCAGCACGTGAGGCAGCCACTCATGCACATTCCTTTCAGGAAGCTCCTCCCACACAAGTTCATGCTGCTGTGGCTGCACGTGGCAAGAGGCCCCGTCCAGCACACTACATGAGGAAGATGGTCTGGTTGCAGCTGCAGACTGGAAAAACCAGGGCAGAGAGACATAAAGCAGCTATATTCAGTAACAACCACCTTCTCTTTCCAGGCTGCAGTGAAAAAGGCCTGAGCAAAGGAAAAAAGGAGACAGCAGAAGGGAAACATACAGGAGAAGCCAAATTTCAAGGTCACAGCATCATCACCACCAACAGGACGGTTACACCTTCTGGCTGTGGCCATGGTCTGATTCCAGTTATACTTCCAGAAGATTTAGTAACATCCCAAAAAAGTAATTGTGGGAGGAATAAATGACATGATGCACTGCAGACACCCCCCTGAACACACACAAACAAACACACACACACACACACACACACACACACACACACACACACACTACTCTAGAAAGACACAAATCCCCCAATTGTGTATGTTAGCAGTAGGTGTTTTCTAGGGAAGGCTCAAGAATGCAGAAGAATTCTTCCCTAAAGCATATAGCATCCAAGAAAACAAACACGCAACGATGTCAAAAGATAAACACACTCTGGAAACACAAAAACACGTAAAGTCACAGCAACACATTCACACACGCACACAACAGGAGGAAACAAAAGAGCGGGTTAGACAACAGGCCTCCAGAAGAACCACTTATTTAGGAGGGTAATAAAATGAGTATATTAAGAGAATAAAAGAAAGGAAACGGGGAACTTGTGGATTATTTGTTAATGATTAAACATTAAAAAGCAAGTCCAGAGTACAACCTTGTTTTTCCAATTAAACTTTTACTTAGTTGGAAAGACTGGCACAAAGAAGCAGTGAAACAAATCAGCAAAGTGGAAAACAACAAGGCAAGCTCTGCAGTAAAGCGTGTTTTCAGAAGGTATTTCTGAGACCGGACAGACGCAGATGACCTGTTCTCTGGGCTTGAGCGCGTTCTCTGTTGGAGCACGTGCAAATGATGGCTGTGCTTTCTAAGAGCTGTTTGTTGTTTGTTTGCGCTAGTGTCTTTTTTAGCTGGGAGGAAATCCTCTATATTTGTCACATAGGGAATCGCAGAGCAGATCATCTCCGCCCACTTTTGATAGTTTTCTACTGCAAAATGATAGCTGCTGCTGCTCATCTACGTGTGTGCTCTCCTCTATGACGTACTGAGTTGAATTTAGATTCAGAATGGGTTTTATTAGACATGTGACCTCCTGACACCGAGTACGGCTGCAGAACTGGTAAAAACCGACTGGTTCAGCCTGTCACATGCACACACTCTTCACACCCTCTGCTGTTTGCGTCCTTGGACCATGGAATCGACGCAACGCTGCGTGGGATGGAAACAGGCCTCCGGACAACAGCAGAGAGGTCAGCTTGAACAGCCGACTTCACAGTGGCTTCCACACTGCAGAAGCCACGCCCACAGAGCCAATTTGTTGGTGGGCTAAAACTTCTTTTGATGGTTATGTCCCGTGATGGACCTATACAGGTTATAGTCCTGCCTGTCCTGTCACACAGACACAGCTGGGTTTTGATCCAGCACCTCCAAGAAGATTTTTAGAAATCACAAGGCTGCAATCAGATTTGATCTAGCAAAAGAGAAAGACTTTCAGCTAACCCTAACCTCCAATGTTTTCTACAATGGACACAGCCAAACTGCACACCTGGTCTTCTTTCTATACCTGCTCTGTCTGTACAGCTGCAGTTTCGCCAACGACGCACACTTGATTACAGCTCATCTGAACACTCAGCAAGTATCCAAAGAGGCCGACGCGCTTGCAGCCAGTTGGTCAGCTGTGACTGATCCCAAAGCTGAAAGTCGGCACCGCTAACCTACTGCTTCCCATGACTCAGGGAAAGACAGAGACAAAAGAAAACACACCGTTAGTCAATAACCAAGCACAAACAGTCATGGAAAGCGGTCAGCCCAGCAGGGTGTTTGCAGGAGTTAACCAGCATCTCCCTGTTGGACTTAACTGAACTGCCTGGTGGAAAAGCTGCTTAACTGTCCGGAGCTGCTGCTGAGGATCCCCTGAGCAAAATCGTAATGCTCTTAACTGCTCCGAGGGGGGAAGGGGAACAATTTTCTGAAGATGAAGATAGAGAACAGAGGTCAGTGTAATTGCACTAAAAATCCAGCGGGGACACCAAGGGATGGTCTGTCCTGCTTCAGAGCACCAAGTCTGCTGAGCTGTGATCTTAAACATCCTGTAACAGAAGGAGTTAAGCTTCAAGCTCCGTAGAAGCTTGTTGCTCAGATCTGATACACCTGCAGCATTGATGCCTGATCACCTGGAACAAACCCACAGCTGTGCTCAACATCCCCAACATGAACAGGACTGCACAGATGACTCCAAGAGAGTAAAACTAACATGCATTCTATATGTATATTTTAAGTGAAAATAAAATAGGCGTGTTGTTCTGGTTCTAAAATAGTTTTGACTCTGGCGTGTTTGGTGACTTATCTTTGTGTATGGCGCTCAAACACTAAACATCATTTTACGTCATACCTTAAAGACGCATGAAGTAATTTACCCTTTGCAGTAACGCGGTTGTTAGTATAAATTCAACTGCAGTTTTGCACCACTGGAGATGAAGAAGCGGCCAAGTCAAACATCAGCGCAAGATATAGATGAAGCTGGTGTTCTAAACAGCCCACAGTGCTCACGCAGCCCTGGTCAAACATACAGCGTGCACGTGTGTGCACCCGTCAGGCACATAGCTTCTGTACCGGTGAGACTGTGCAAAGACAAAGGTCCATCCTCTACTACGTCACTGCAGCTGCTGTCAGAGAAGGATGGACCCAACTGGGCAGCTGTCGTTTTCTTTCCGCTCTGCTTGGTCTGATCTCAGAGTACAGTTCTAAAATCAGCGACTACTTTAGGAAATGTCCAACAAAAGAATTCATCATTTATTCCGTGCTGACACACACTCTGTCTAGGTCGCTCTGTGCACGTGGCTGATACAGGACCTGAAACAGGCCAGCTGAATGCCACAGTTCAAAGCAGTTCCCTCACTACTGAATGCAGTCTGAACTCTCTCTGTGTGTAATCACACACACACACACACACACACACACACACACACACACACACACACACACACACACACACACACACACACACACACACACACACACTAAAGCCGGTACATATAAAGATGCCGTTTGCACCAGGTAAAGTGTAAAGCAGAAGCGACGTCGTAGGCTTAGCTTTAGCCTTATTTAGCTACAAAAGATATATGTTTAATAGTTACAGTTTTAGTTAATAGTTACATCAGCAGAATGCTGATGTATTTGTATTCATCAGCAGGAGAAACCCTGATTAAAATGTCTCTGAAATAGCAGTGAGGAAATAAAGTCAGGTTTTTTAATATTACAAGTCATAAGAAATGCAGATGAGTCCATTTCCAGAGTTAAAAGAAGAGCATGTCCATTTAGTCTAGGTCATCAGTAGAAGGCAACCGGCTAAAAGACAGTGAGTTGGATTACCCCTCAACAGGCAACTAAACCAGAAACATCTGACTGAGCTGGAGCCACTGATGGAGGCTCAACCTCCACTGCTGGTCAAGCTAACTTGGAGGAAACCCCCCAGAAACAGAGAGCACTGTGCCACTGAAAGAGGAAGGGGAGGAGTGTTACTAAGGCAACCAAGACCTCGAGTTAAAGATGCCTGTCGCGGTTGCTGAAAGGTCTGTTTAGGAATGAGCTACACCAATGTGCATCTCTGCAATTAGCAGCTGCCTCGAGGTGAACACGCGAGGTTGTGACACACTGGAAACTGACGCAACATAAAGGTTCTATGTGCTAAAGCACATCAGTGCTCTCAAGGAAAACCCCACCCCTGTCGGCACACTCAGTCCATCTGTAGGCCTGAACGGTGAGATAATGCTGGCTTTGTGTGGGTGTGTATTCAATAGTTGATGCCAATCTTGTGTCTTTTGTTGCATCTGTGTGAGCCACAGACAAACGCTGCTTTAATCACACGGCCATCTGAGGTACCAAAGCTTTTTTATAGCATTAGCACACATCACTGCCAGCTAACTTCTCCTGCTGTTGTTTTCCTTCTGTTTAAATAAGGCTAAAACATTTACACTCTTCAGTGGTATGTTTTCCACTGTTGTCCACATTGAATTCTCTTCAACACGCGACAAAAGTTGTCCGAGATGACGTCTGCATGTAAAACCCTAACCCCTAAATAACCTCATTATTTAATTGACATGTTACAACTCCACATTCCTTTT
>CAAE01014611.1:204654-220038 GCA_000180735.1 Tetraodon nigroviridis
GAGCACAAAAACAGTTTGATCATTTTTTTTAGAACCTACATTTGAAAAAAACTTTCATTTCACTCCTACTTGGTTCACTCAGCTGTCTTTGAAAACATGGTGCCTCTCTTTCTCCACTCGGTAAAACAGGGGGCAGATTTTGAGTCCTCATAGCAACAGGCTCTGATTGGCTGGGAGCTGAGGGACACCCTTGGACTGTTTTGTGGACTCTGTTGCTATTGTTCTTCGACTCTGACCAAACAATGCGCACACAGACCGGACTTAGCCTGACACACCACCTTGACCTCTCACATTCAGCAGACATAAAGGGAGCTGTTGTTGGGACACTGGGCCTCTTGAAAACTAGTGTAGTCACACGGAAAACAAGCTTCAAGCATCTGGTTAGAAAAAGAGAGAGTTGTCATGAGGTGACGGCACTGAAGAGACAAAAGTCAACTTGGCTGATGTGAAGAAACCCCTCTGGATCCAGAGACCCGCTGTGTCTGTCAGTTTGAACGTTCACAGCGTTATCACGGAGTCCTTGTAAACCAGGGATGTCCAAACTATTCCACAAAGGGCCGTGTGGCTGCAGCTTTTTGTTCCGACCAAGCGGAACAGAAGAACAGTTTGGACATCTCTGTTGTAAACCTTATCGCTGTTGATGTTGGTAGCACGTCAACCCATCTAGATAGCTGTGGTGGTGTTTAGAGATTAGATACTTGATTGTCAAGTGATATAGCACCGGATCAAAAAAAATTCATCGAGACACAAGGCGTAGTTGTGTAATCCGGTAAATTAAACCTATTTATGAACCGCTGGGGAGGGCGCAGTGCAAAGTTTGCTGTCTGGCTCCAGATTAAATTTTGGACATTTTAATGCCGCGTGTCATCCTTGTCTTTTCCCCTTTTTTCACATTAGCAAAATAGTGAACCCCTTGTACTTTGGCATTTTTCATGCTTCATGAAAGCAGGGAAGGTCAGGAAGGTCTTTCTCCAGCACCATTTGTCATGCGAAGCTATTTATATTTCTACACAAGCTAGTTTAGGTCAGCTTGCTGCGGTACTGGTTAAGAAAGCTTTGAAGAAAGTTTCCTTATACCCCAACGAGGCATTGAACAAAGCCAGCCATAGTGTTCAGTATGTAGCACGTATCAAAGCAGTTAGGACAGGCTTAAAAAGTAAATCAAATGGTGTTATGATAAATGAAACGTAAACCTGAACTTCCTACACATAATAGTGGGATTTACCAGTGTCCTTGAAAAGGACTTCCTCTAATATTCCAGGGTCGTTGTGTGTCTGCAAGAAGGCTGCTGTCTACACAGAGCGGCTTCCAGGTGAACGCATTAGCCTGAGTGGATGAATGAATGATGTGCAATAAATTTTCCAGAGCTGTAAAACACCCATGAATACTAATGCAAAAGTCCACAAGAGGAAAACAATAAGGCAAGCAAATGCGCAAAGATGGTGTCAGTTATGGTCTTGCAACCATTCGTTTCTGCAAGACGACTGCTGGTGGCAACAGGACACCAGGGCAGTAGGATAGGCCAGCCTTGGCCGTAACCAGAGCCAGCTATTCCAACACACTCCACACCCTCTGACCTCGCTCCTTTGACCTCGCTCCTTCTGCTGTTGCCACTTTCTGGAAAATGGGAGTCAGAATTGAGCAATGTGAGTAGTGAAGCGTCAGGACCAAACAAAACCATCAGTTGATGAAGCCGGTTGTGTTTGGGAGGTAACACAAACAGGTTTCATGTAAATAAGAATGAACCTTTTTTTAATAGAAGTTTTTCACAAGTAAATTACAAATTAAGAAAGAAAGAAAAAGGTCCTTGGCACCGTCTTACTTTTAAGTGCTTCTCATATTTGCTGAGCTGTGTCAAACTCTACCTACCATTTAGGACATTTTCGCCGTGGCTGGAATTCCACTTTCGGGCTTTTTGACCCCGCTTACACAAAGAAAACATCAGCAAACACCAGCTGAGACAGATCCTCTAGCTAAAAAGGACAGACGCTCAGCTGGTTATAAAGAAGACGGGGGAAGACGATGGGAAACTGCTCATGTGTGAAAAGAAGCAAAGAAGGAAATAATAGTCGAGATGAGTTTTCAATAACCTCACGGTTGTTGTTCACCAAAGTATGAGCTAACCAGACTTTCCATTAATAATTGGCTCTGAGGAATATTTTCTGGCCTGTGACAGGAGAGGTCTTTGCACATAAATCCAAGATAAATCCAACTTCAGAACTTTCACACCAGGAGATGTCTGGGCCAGAACCCAGCAAAACACATCTGTCTAATTTCAGACTGTAATTAAACAGAACAACAGCCGCAACACTGAAATGGCTGGATAGAGTTTTGCGCCTCGTTTAGTACCGTATTTACTCGCCTATAAGACGGGGATTTTTCCTCGAATTTTCGGGCTCAAATTGGGGGCCCCGTCTTATAGGCGAGGTCTACAGACATAGAAAATAGTTTACTCAGAACAATGTGCAGATTTCTCAGTTTCCTGCAAAAATAAACAACAGAGACACGTACGTGGTAATTACTGTAAATTAACTGTCACGCTAGACCGAGAAAACGATCCGAGATCGGAGAATGGAGGAACAAAAACTACAAAACGCTTCCTCCAAGACCCTGAAGAAAATGCGTACCGTGCTGGCACCTTACGAAGACATGGAGAGTAAACTTAAAGAATGGATTTTGGATCTCCGGGGCCATGGTTACGTCGTCAACCGACCATCGATGGAAGGGTCGGGTCGAACGAACGGTGCAACCCGCTTCATGAATCAGCATGATCTCTGACTCCGACAGCGCACGCACATTGCTCAGAAGCTGCCCAGTGATGTAGAAGAAATATACGAAACCCAAAAATAAGTTTCTATTCATTTCGATTTTTTTTTCACCTTTCTCTCGTTACCTGCTTTCCTTCCTCCCGTCTTATAAACGGGTCTAAACAAAATACCGACGATTTCCCAGGTGAAGTTGGGGGTCCGTCTTATAAGCGAGTCGACTTATAAGCGAGTAAATACGGTATGTGGGAGCCCTGGCCTGGCTCTACCTGGGTTTCAGCCTCCTTTGTCAGGCTCAGAGCTTAGTTGTCGGACCACCTGCAGAACCATGCTCTGAAACTATTCAGGCAGCCCTGTTTAAGGAAGACAGACTCCAACAACTAGAGCCAACCACAGTTGGCTCTTGTTGACCACAGTCCGCACGCCGTCACCTCTACCGTGACTAAACCACCAGGTCCAGATGGCTATCTTTCTATTCCTGTGCAGAGGACACTGGCTGAGGAGCCCATGGAGCCGGAAGGATAGGACCAAACCAATGACATCATTGACTCAGGCGCACCCTGGCATCAAAACAATGACCCAGCGCCAGCACCCATTCTGGATGCTCGATGTGTGTGTGGCTTGTTCATACTCACCGTGAATCATGTTACTAAATCTGTATGTGTGCTTGCGTGTATGACCTTAGGCCAACACACATGTAGGCTGGCAGAGCTGATGTCAGACTAGCGCTGATTAGCAAAACCAGCAGCACATGAGCAATCTGGCCTCACTTGCTGTCAAAGCGGTCAAAATGTCTGAGATTGAGGCTAGCAACAGTCCGTGTTTGTGTGTGTGTAAGTGCACAGACCAAGGACAAGACCAAGCATTCAACCCTAAAAAGTTGAATGCAACCCAAATCTGGTCAAAGAGCCAAGCCTACCGCAGAAGCTTGATCTTAAGCCTCTGGCGGGTGCTGTGGTGTAAATTACTGCACCAGGACAAAGCAGATGCTGCGTGTGACAACAATGTGTTATCAGAGGCTGCCTCTGATGTGCTAACTAACAGGTTTGACTCAAGGCAGCTGGACTCTGGCTATTGCTCACAAAGGCAGACAAGACACAGGAAGCTTCCATGGTGGGGCTGATGGCTGGGTCCTAAACTGTCGTCTAACCAACCCCTCACTCAGCTCTACGCGTGCTTGTGACGCAGTCACCTTTTATAGGTCGCATATGTTACTACAACACACAACACACTAAATGCAAAAAGAGTTTTTTAAGTTCCAATGTCACCTTTGACCGTAACCCTAACACACCACAGCTGAGCAGCTCACCTGTTCAGCTGGCCACTTTACTCATGCCGGTAGAGTGGACGTCAGAGAAAGCAGTCTGGACCAGCTTAATCTTTGTTGTCTGGGCTCTTGATTAAAGAATTCTTAAATCACTAAGGTCTCTTACTCTGAAGAAGAAGAGTTGAGAGGGAAACAAGGAAGGGACCACGACTACCATCAGAGTTGGGGTTAGGGACCATGGGTTCCCAACAACAATACTAAGACACTGGCTGCATGTCAAGGAACAAGTTTGCGCTGTGGAGCATCTTGGCAGAACCTTTCCAAATTACAACATAGGAGTGCGTGCACCCTTCTGACTCGGCGCTAACCCAGAAATACTTGCTAAAGCTGTGCACATGCCCACATGCTTTTATTGAAGCTTTGGCTTTATATAATCTCAATAACACCACAGAGTGCCAGAATGGACCCATTCGCACCTAGGATTTGACTGAGCGTGCTGTGCGCGTCATGTAGTTCACAGTAGCAGGTGACATCACAGATGTCTGGGTCAGCGTGTCTGCATAAACACTGGAATCCTAGCCAGCAAAGACAAAGTACGACTAGGACTAAGGTCCCTGTCTCAAATCAGCTGTTTGTAGTTGTGAATCCCCGTTACCACTGGACCCTGTTGTAAGCAAGGTCCCAGTCAGGGCAGTTTGATAGCCTGTGCAAACACACAGACTAACCCTGATTAACTTAATCTCATCAGCTTGGAGAACATTGGTCCCTTCCTCCTCTGTTGTATGCTGTAATTGTGTTGATAAAACAGATCTGATTACCATCATGTATCTTACACAACAGAGGGGGCTGCACATCTCATTCCAACAACGTCGAAGTGGGGATCAAAAGCATGGCGGTGTTTTTACTAATAAATGCATTTGTAGGAATATCATAAACAATTTGCAAAAGATGTCCACTGTCCATTTTAACTCACCCTGCAGATCCTGGAACGTATAAACAGGCTGTGGAACATAAGGCAGGTGGGGTTTTTTTCCCACAGCAGGGTGGCTGTCGAGACATTTTGCAAAAGCCTCACACAAGACTGTCAAAACAAGATCTTTCGGACCACGAGCTGTGGACACTTGTGTTAACATCCAACACAAAAGCATCAAACGTATGTCACATGTTCTCTACCAGTTGGCTCAGGCTTTGTTCATTCACATAAGCAGTGTCCAGGCTGACCAGCTGTTACATAATTCCCTGGCCTGGTTCTGCTCCTAGGGGAATATACAGTCAGTGGAGTAAAGATGGAAGAGGTGGAATAAAAATGGAATAAAGAGGTGCCCAGCTTGACGCTGATCACCAGGACAATCTGCGTGTATTTGTGTGCTGCTGCTGGGCTTCCACATACCTCGCTCAGGCTTCATCTTGTCCGGTGTCATCGGGTCGCCCGGGGGCAGTTCTTCTCACGATTCTGTGTCTTATGTGTCACGCACAGCCTTGACAGCAGCCCCGCGGCGTCTGGACCCCCAACCCCTCCGGCTAAACCCGCCGTGTTAGCCCAGCGACAAAATCAGCTGTGAAGCCTGTGTGCTGGTCCCAGCTGCCCCTATCCAACAACAAAGCCCAGCTTTGTTAGCATGCTACTGTACGCCTCCATCCACCGTTGTTCTGTCCAACACAGACAGCTGATCACGAACGGCAGCGGGAGTTAGCTCCAGGTGATCGAGCCGTCGGTCTGTTTGCTAACGAGCAGCCAAGCTGATTACTTGTGAAATCTCACCAGCTGACTACTCTGACATCCCGTCTCAGATTCCGCCACCTCAAACACAGTTACGTCGCGATGCATTTCTAGATCCGCTGTATCACTGGCTTCTCCCAGCGGGCTCCCACCGCTAGCCGAAAGCCGGCTAATTCTACGGCGTTGGAAGAGAAGAACACGGCCAACTTTCCGAAGCTCTGCCGCGTCTGTCAGCAGCGACTGCCAGGCGAACGTCCCGCGGTGTTAGCTCAGGTAGCCACCGCTCAGCTACAAACACCGACTCCGAACGACGGATGGGCGCTATCACGACGACATTTCAGGGTATCATTCTCCTGGCGAAACCATGGATATGCCAGCGTAGGGACCCACTTTCTAAACAGTCAGAGCGTTATCAACGTCACCGTCTACTTCATGCCAGAAACGCCACCTGTAGTGACTTCCTTTGGGTTCTTCATTAAAACTTTTCTACCCGACCAAAAATAGCCCGACTTCTGCGTTCGAACGCGTTCGTCCGACTTCCGGGAGCGTTCACCGAGCAACAGTGGCGTTTCCAGGCTTGGCAGACAAGTTGGCCGCTAAAACCAGAAGACTGGGTCGATACTAGCAATAAAAAGGCGAAATGCGGATGAAGGGAACAGCGAGTCCTTCGAGTCGTGATGCAGTCTGCCTGCCCTCCTCTGCAGGACAGGCTCTTTGCTGTCCGCCTGTAGCTGCGATGCAAATGAGCCGCTGCTTTCCCAACTCGATCCGCCTGCGGCCTGCAACAAGGGGCGTGGCTTGTTCAATGTTTGGGGCGTGATGTGGCGTGCGTCACAGTACACGGCACGCCCACTGTACGCGCTTTTGTTTCTACGATGAAATATCCGAGAAAAGATTCTGTGTTGTACTATGACCTGCATGACTGAGAACCTACACAGACATCTTACGATGAAATACACAGGCCTGTATGGCTTTTTTCAAATTTTGTTTTTATGAAAAATCGTGAAATTATAGAATTGACTGAAGAGTTGATAAAGGGCGCCGGGGTTGGAAATCATCCAGAGTTGGATTCGCAAGACAGACTTCTATGTAAGTAAATATGGAAATCTTTACTGTTAGTATGCAATCAACGTTACTGTGCATTGGAATCATTGAAAACAGCATGGGTGTAATTACTGTATTACTTCCATTGGAACAGTTAATACTAATACTAATACTTAATTTGATTGTTGTGACCTGATACCTAATTTATATAACACTACTACTGGGAATAATGTTTATAAAGCCTAAAAATGTTACAATTGCACTGGCACTTTACTCTACAGCGTTTACCTACAAACCCTGCGCAACATTTGCACTGTACTGCACTTTACTCCGACATATCTGTCTGCACTTTATTCTGATATATACTGCACTCTACTTCACTTTACTCCACCCTACTCCACCCCTCATTCCTGCCCGCCCATGTACCCGTCCTGTTGCATGTTGTGTTGACCCATGTTGTCTCTGTGTAGCCCTGCTGTCCTTTTGTGTTGTCCTACCAGCACCAGCGTCCTGGAGAAACGTTGTTTCGTTTTCAACAATGTGATCGCACCAGCTAGATATGTTCCAATTCAATGACAATAAAGCTCACTTGACTTGATATTTTGATTACTAAGAAGTTACACTTCAAAGTTTATGGCTATAAAATAATTATTTGATCATTCGTGTGTTTCTCATGTTGTAATGTTTAAGTTGAGTCAATATTTCACCTTTTACAGATGTGGTTGGAACTGCTGACCATAACGGCAAAGCAGACTTTTGAAAACGTCGGTTTTGGGGCCAGAAGTACGTCTGCAGGTTGTCCCTCTGGTTCGTCAGGGGGCGCTATTGTGAAACCCAGAGGGTTCCACAACTGCGGTCCTGAAACTGTCGCCTCTGGGGTCGGCACCTTTCGCCAGTGTCTGACACATAAACTGGTTATAGAAAGCACAGAACACACGTTTTTTAACGGCGAATTTAGTCAAGTAGAGTATTGATGGAGCTGGACTCATTGGAACCGGGATACTTTAAAATGTAGGCGCATGAATTTTCGTGTGATTTGGTTAGGCGCTGCAGGAAATTCTTTTTTTCAGTTTCCAAGCTTATTCCCCGCTAAGCCTACCAGGAATATCTCAATAATAATACTCGTGAGTAGGCAGCGACATTATGAGGATTTCGGTGTTTAATGTAACCTTCCACATTTAGCACAAAGAGCAGACATTGAGGATCGGCCCGACCTGCTCAGCACCTTTCAGCATCGCCATAGGGGGGCGTCCCGCAGCGCCCTCCCGCGTCCAGGTGCTGGAACTACACATGCAGTCACACGTTTCGGTGAGGCGTTGATAAAAGGGTTAGCTACGAGGCTTAAACCTCGAAACAAACAAAATACCGTAGTTTGTATGCTTGTCAGACGTTCTGAGGCAGTTATTGCCTAAAAATGGTATTATTTTCAGTATTTTGCATAATATCTCTTTACCTGTGTCCTCAGGATTTTATTTGATTCAGTCAGTGACGATCAGCAAATGAGGTATAATTATAGGAGTTCAAGACTTGTAATGAACTGGTAAAAAAAGGGGCCGTTCAACTCTAAGAAGAAGCAGAGCAAACATGAACTAAGAAGATACAGTTTATTAATAATGAACAGGGGACATTATTGTACAAAAATACACAAGTGTTATGCAGATGCTTTGAGAAGGATTGTTCATCTTGGACTGGTCCTCTGCAGGTGGCAGAGATGTGGGACAGACATTTTACCAGGTAAAATAACAAATCCAACAAGCAACGTCATTTCCATAGTAAAGAATTTATGATCCTGGAGGCTTCAGTCGAGACTAAATCAACTCTCTTCTCATAGATATCAGAATGCTCAACTTGGGATGCCACTGGAACACTGCGTTGAATAGGTCATCACTGCCTCCTTTGGGCTACTTAGACTTTGAGGGTCCTGCTTTTCCAGCTTCATCTGCCTTTTTCTGTTTCTGCTGCATTATCTCAGCATCCCTTCATAAGACAGGCAAGATAAGAGAACCATGAAAACTCTCATTTAAAGAAGTCCAACCAAAGCCTAAAATTCATTCATAAGGTAAGCTTCTTCAACAGATTCTAAACACACAAAGTTGAGACACACAACAGATAAACAGATTCACCTTGAGTCCCTTTTTCTACATTTATCATGACCGATTTACCAATCTCTTTTCAAACCTTAAACCAGCTGGGTATTCTCTACACCGCAGGAAAACTAATCCTAGGACAGTTTAGAAATGTGCTGCTGGTGAAATAAAATTAGTTATGATCTGCAGCTGAGATGAAGGCAAAACAAAGATAAAAACTAAAAATGAGCTAATGTCAAGTCTTCACTTCAGCACATAAATTAACGACCATCACCAAGATAAACTGTGAGAACACTAATTGTGAAGTATTTCTGAAAAGTCACACCTGCACCTGCGAATGTTTGTGAGCACATACCGGTTTTACATGTTTCATCCTGACACGTACCTCTGCTTCCTGGCAGCAGCAGACAGCCCATCTTCGTTTCTCTTCCCTTTACTTTGTTCATTGGATTTTTTGGCATTCTTTATGCGTGCAAGCTCGCGCTGGTTTCCTCCTAAATGGCAGAGCATTGCAAAACAACTTGTGTTACACATTTATCAGTGGCAGACTTAAAATGCCAAAAGCTCCTAAAACTGACAAAAGCATTTTATATAAAGTAAAGCAACAGCTGAAGCCAATACAATCAGCTACCCTCTAAACTTGGAAATAATAATAATTTTTTAAAAAATCTGCCTGAAAATGACCATTAACAAGTGTTGAGTGATTATCTGATTCCAAAACAAAACGTTCCCCCGATTTTGGTAGTGCTTCAGGATGTGTTCCCACCACTGCTGCCATCACTACCGTGATCCTCCAAACATCAACTCCAGGAGGAGCCAGGAGGAGCCAGGAGGAGCCAGGAGGAGCCAGCTCACTGACAATCACCTGGGCTGCTTTTTGCAGCCAGCCCTGGCTGAGTTCTTGATACACTGTAAAAAAAAAAACCAAACTTGGACACAGAAGAACCCCCTTCCCTAACTGTAAGCCCCAACCTTCTTTTTTATGTGCTCAGTCCCTGGAGACCGCCCCCCCCCCCCCATGTTGTTTAAATGCACAGGGATCGTTAGGAAGCTAACTGATGGCATAGATTAGAAGTTTTTAAATGTGCCTAATATATTTGGGCCTCTCTTTTCACTGCATTTGAGAGAAAACAAACAAACACCTGTGGTCCAAAGGCTACTTAAAGGCATCAGTGAAAGTTTGTACCGAGTTCGGTAAAAGATGCACCCAACTGGCAAGATTGAAGGGAAATGTTCCCTAATGTGGGCCTGAGCTGTGCACGGACGGCGGACATGCGGGCTTTCCGAAGGGTGTCAGACTGGGTCGACGTGGCAGGGGGGCGCTGTGGAGCTGCTCCGCGCTCCAACTGCACATTATTCACGTACAAAACAAGAGGAAACAGGTACAATTCAATCCAATATTACACGTTTGCGTGACGTTTCTATCGTTGCAACGACAGGGAGCAATGACATACAGCGACGGTGATACAGTCGCATTCGTCTTGTGTCGGAGCTGGAAACAAGGCGGAAGGCCGAGGCTTCCAAGCCAACAGGACAACGACGCAACGAAGGAAACCACCTGAGAACTACTCTGCTGAACACAACAGTTTCCTGCGAAAACAGCCTTCGGTGCACTAACACTACGAAAAGGTGTGAGTAAGCTGTACACTAGAGCAAATAAACCGGAGTGGATATGAATCCGGTAAAACAATAGTTCAGGCAAAGCCTTCCCGGGCGGCCACGGATAACAAGCGGCACACAAGCGGGCTACTACTCTATTCGGAATAAAGTCTGTGGAGCCTTACGATTCAGAAATGTCGATACCCACTGGTCATTTTATTAGTCGACGCTCCTCTCGCCCAGTATCCAAGTCAGCTCAGCCGAAGGGCCGTTGGCTCCCCGCTCGCTATTCCAGCCGCTGTCGCCGCTCCGGTCGCGCCGCTCTGGCTGCCAAGTCCGCGCGTCATTTCCGGGCGCGTGCCAGCAGGGGGCTGCGCGTGCCCCTGGTCATGTGATCTCTGCAGGCGGTTGCGCATGCGCAGGCTCGTTTTCGACCGTGTTTCTGCTCTCTGGAGATTTACTGATGGCCCCGGCGACACCGCGTCTGTTCCAAATGAGATTAAAGCGCTTATTGAAACACGATGTTTCCGTGTTGGAGTGTTGAAAAGCAGCGTATTTGACATCCGAGAAAGGATTTTGTGTCTTCATCTGGACTTTCGTCAATTTTCCTTTTGGAAAACGTTACAAGCACAGATGAACACAAGATCTTTTCTCGGATAACTCTGACCTGGATGACTGAGAACCTACACAGACGTATTTGACATGTTGATGAATTTAAAAAGTTACTACCAAAGAGCTTTGCTGCTACAAAGTCAAGTTAGAGGCATCGCGTGCATTGTGCTCGAACATATCAAATAACGGATTGATTAGAAATACACAGTATTTATCCCTGAATGGCATTAGTTAGAGGACCGAACGTGCTGACCTGTCGTCCCATTATTTTGGCTGATGACCAATAGGTCATTGGGAAACATGCCATATGTGTTTCCGACCTTTAACTTGCCCTCTGAGCTAATGGTCCATGATTTCTAATATATTTTATGGACTATTTAATAAAGTGGAGTTAAAACTCTATCGCTCAGTTTAATCTGAATGAGAAGTAAATGTGAGCTGCTAAACAATGTCTTTTTGCAGATGTGATCCAACTTTCAATTAACATGTAACTGAAGTAATTATTTCACCGCTGTCTGGAGAAGTGATCTAATCAAAGATCTCACTGAACAATTATGTGGTTTTTCTATGTCAGTAAAAAAACCAAAAAACAAAACATTCAACATCCCATAACTGGGAGCGTCCACCATAGCAACCTGTTTTTATACAGACTTCTATTAGTGTGGGAGAGGACGCATGGGAACCGTTTTAGCACCTGGAGACGAGGCTCCTGTGGCCAGAGCAGAAGGGACTGAAAAAAGCAGAACAATTCCCCAAAGAGACATGTGAAGACAAATATTTTGAAGGATGGAATTGAAAGCTGGATATGTAATTTTCATTATTAGGCATTAAAGCTGCTCTATTCTTTCAGTTCTGACCATTGTAACAAGGGATCGATACCAATGTGGTGATGAGCAAAAATCGGTCCACTTACTCCCATTTTATTACTCGTTAATACCTAAATAGAGGTAGTTCTATGTTCTTTACCTGTCATGCAAAAGCATGACAAAAGCTAACCCTAACCCCGAAAAGAGCGAGCCTGATCACCGTGTGCCTGACTCCCTCTCCTCCATCGTTGGGCTCCATGCGGTGACCTCCGCACCCACCCAGTCACCCACCCACCCACCCACCCCGTGAGCCTGGCTCCGCCCACAGCGTGACGGGCTGCCGAAGAAAATCTGCTTTAATTGCGGCGCGGAGCGAAAAGCCGGCGATGGCTTCTCTGGGGCAGCAGCGCCGTTATGGACTCTCCTGTGGAAAGAACCACGGCGGCCCCGGCAACAGGACGCTATTCCACGTCAAGCTGACCGACACGGCCCTCAGGGCGCTGGAGGCGCACCGGAACCTCAAGGTACCGTTTGCTCCTGCCTGCGGCTCCGGTCAATCCTGTCTTGTCAAAGTTGATTAGGAAAAGTGAAGGCCGGAAAAGTGGCGTTTGCAGCTGTTTGCGGGGAAACCTGTCAGAAGGTGCCCCGACGCACGCAGAGCAGCTACCATGTCTCTGACAAGTTTGTGTCTTAATCGGCTCACCTGAGTAACTTTCACCAAGTGAACAACACATAATTACTTTAACGACGTAAACACTCTTTGCTCTGAAATCTTTAATATATCATTTGTCTTTCTTTCACTTTAGGAGTCTTTACCAGGCAAACCCTCCATCTGTTTCAAGGGAAACCAGGGGGTGAGTCCTAACGGTCCTTCAGTCGCAGTAAGACAACATGCATGTAAAGTGGCTTTCTCTGCATTTTATTCCCACCCGTCACACATCCCTCCAAACTCTGGTTGTTTCCAGCAGCGGCGAGTCCGAGCCGTGCTTTGTTAGGTGGGTTAGCAGAGCTGCACGGGAGGGCATCGCTCAGGTCAAGTCAAGTGACATAAGGAAGCTTGAGATAGATAGAGCAGCCCTGGAGCAACTTGCTGCTCTTTCATGAAATACTTAACTCTACCAGCGAGTGTGTGTTCACTCAGTAAATGTAGTCAAATGCAAACGCTTCAGCATTGATTTTGTGCTGCTGCAAGATGTTCATTGTGTTTTGATCACAGTCAGGAGCAGCTGTGTCCTCTGGGGACACTTGAGTTGTCAGTTCTTGTTTGAAAAGACTTGTAACTGACTTCCTGCACAACTAGATCAGCCGAGTCGTGGCAGCTTTTTAGAATTTTTTTTTTTTTTCCAAACAATCTTTATCTGTGCTACACTGGTTTAGTCCAGTTTTAATTTGCATTTTGAAAACTAGACTAAAATATTTTTCTTCTCCAGGGACTGAGTGTAGCCAAATTCAAGATTAGCTTCCTGCTAATCATCACTTGTAAATTTTCAGCAGAAACTGTCACAGCACGAAAAAAGTTTGCTTGATTTTTTATTGTTTTTTATAATGGCCACATTTAGAGTGCTGCACATGCAAAAACACATACACATACACATGCAAAAAAGAAAAAACATTTCAAGAGTATCAATAAAGACATCTTGTAATGGTCCTCATGTAAAACAGAAAAACCCTCTTCTCCATTTAGAGTTTTAAGAGAAACGAAGAACATCCTAATGGCATGAGGGCTGCGTTTGACGCCTAAGCACCATCAGTTAGCTGTGACCCAGCTTATGTTCTTAGTGGGGCCTTTGACATGGTAAATGTAGAAAATGTCTATTACTGACATTTTAATTGACATCCTGTAATTTCCATCACTAATTTCCACAATGGAAGTAGACATTAAGGAAAAAGAAAAAACCCAACAAAACACCAACCTTTCCCTGCAGCGCTTGTGTAGGAATATTGTGGCTGATTGAATGTCTACGGTTCGACTCAGCTGTGCTCATTAACAAACTGTTTGATTCAGCATCACCTCTTGGGGGGTGCCGAATGACGGGTGTCAGTTCATCACATCATTCCAAATCCATTCTGTGCGATTGCTACACTGAGGTGTAAATACAACGCAAAAAGCAAAGATGGCATTAAAAGGTCATTAGAAAAGTTAACATGTTGCTCATTAGTGTGTTGTACTTAAAAGAATTGAGAGTCATATTGGTTGAGACCCTGGAGATCTGAGTACTGAGGCTTTTTCATGCAACAGGTATAACAGAGTGTGCATGCATGTGTGCGTGTGTATGTGCATGTGTGTGAGAGAGAAAACATCGCGATCACGATGTATCCTGAATTCAGAACTTTTGCATTATTAGTTCAAACTTCACAACTGACTGACGGCAGGTGCTTACACCACCCGCTCCCTCCTCTAGTCCCCAGAGGATGAATCAGACCACAGATATTTTCTCAGTCAGTAGCCTTTCATTGTTGCTCTGAAACACAGACAACTGTTTTATTCAGTGAAAGACAGGAGCAGAAAACAGTCGCCTTAATTCTTGCGTACTCAAGAGATTTTTACAGTTTTAGAAATTTTTAAAAATTAAAAAAATTGACTTCTTTTTAGCTCCAAACTATGTCAGCAGTATAAAAGACCAGCATTGCTGTGAACTTGTGGACTGTTGCTACAGTGGGACAGAGGAAAACTTTGTGTTGACAGTTGAAAGTGAAAATCTCTACCCCACTCTATCCTGTGACCCTAAAACCTTGACAGTTCAACTTTCACTCACATTTCCTCACTCCTCAATAAAACTGGCCAAAGAGAGTCTGGTGTAGTTCTGTTTGACGCTGGTCCCATAATGAATGTTTTTGCTGATCGTGTGTTTGTGTCTGCGTTGGGCTGCCCTGGAGGTTGTAGCCTTGGCTCTGCTGTGCTCCACTGAGTCTGCCAGGAGAGCTCATAGATGCCTCAGTGGAGCACACTCCTGAAAACACTGCTTACCCAAGGAGATTGATTCAAAGTAACAGTGTGGGTTGACGTAGACCTAGATATTTACACATGGCTTTGTTCTCCTGGAGTGAAGGGCACTTTATCTCTGCGTACATGAGGCCTATAACTGAAGTGAACATGTTTTCAAAGAATTTATCTGGTAACAACGATCATGTCAATAAAAAAAAAAAAAAAATAATCCTATATCCAGTATCCTAGGGCATAACTCTGCACATACAAGATTTTGTTCCAATGTACAAACTAGGCAATGTCATGAACATTATGGTGATTTGGATGATACTCATTATTATAATAATGTTGTGTAAACAGTTGGATCCCAGTTTAACCCAGCACAGAATTTCAACCATTTATTGGTACTGTCAGTATTTCTGTTGTTTCTTCGTGTATATTAGTTAGTAATGTGTTGGAAAGCCTCATGTTCTTGGCTATAGCTTTTAGCATCAGTGTCTCTGAAATTGAGGTGGTATAACAATTAATTTCCTTGAGAGATGGTGTAATGATTTTAGT